>CM016566.1:3686205-3772858 GCA_003412495.2 Echium plantagineum | reverse complement strand
TCCCCCCTATATTAATGGAATGCATTCAATGGAGAAGTTGAAAGAAAAGAGAAGGATGAACAAGAAGCACATGGATATGAAAAAGGCACCAGAAACATTTGACAAAAATTAAAGTGAAGAAAAAAGTAATAAGCAATAATGATGATGGTGCTGGTGGGAAGTGAAAAGAGAATGTGGCGTTAGGTGAAAGAAATGACAAATGAAGCATTTTTGGAGAAAATCACATAGATCACCAAAAATATCACATAGATCACTGCCAACTTCTGTCAACGATTGCCATATGTTGAACCTCTAACGACCAAAATTTGAAATTTCGAACTTCGACCCGTACAAGTGAAATCTCTACTGACTATATTTCTAAGATTATGTAGACATCAAGCACTAATAGATTTCCAAAAGATTGGGCAAACAATTTGAAAAGCTCGATCGAGCGTCGTGTTTTCTCCTTTATCATTGTTCCTTAATGAACTATACAAGCAAGGGGAAGAACCTTGCCGTTTTGACTAAACTCAAGTAAACTGAAAATACAGACAATGATTAACAGGCTTCTTCAACCTTTGAAAGGGGCACGAGTCATATTGGCCCTAGTTTGTGAGTTACCACATTTTAGGCCCAGGAATTCTGAGAGACTATTAGCACACAATGAAGAATACAGAAACAAATTTACAGCATATATGGCAGCTGAAATTGAATATTATTCGCTGGTTGAGTTATCGTTGCTGTTGTTGACCTTGATCTCCAAAAGCCGCTCAACAGGCTGTCTGCATATCGGGCACCGGTTCGTTTGAAACCTCAAAACTCTTGCGCACCCACTGCACATGCACTGCATCATCAGGAAGAAAGGTGAAAAACAATGTCATCTTGCGATCAACTAAATACTTTTCAGAAAATTTATGTTAGTTATAGAAACTCAAAACCAGTAAGTCTATAGAACTACCATATGTCGACATGGAAGGACAGTGGTATCTCGTGGCTCGGAGAGGCATATTACACACTCTTTTCCAGGATCATTCCCGTCAAAATCCTCATCTACTGAATTCCCAATCCCGTATATCTCTTGCAACTCATATCTCATGCCATTCACCCATAAGATTTGCTTCACCACCTTAATCTGATAAGAACCCTTATCTTTCTCGAATACAGCTTGAGTTGTTTGAGAGTTTGTTGATCCAGTCTGCTGGTTGCCAGTTCCTGATGGATCATCATTATCTGGGAATGCCTCAGCTTTAACAGCCAAGGGATAAGCCCCTGTGTCACCGGCCTTCACTAATTCAGCCTCCTCAAACATCGATAGATCTATCCCAGTTCCAGAAGGTTGTCTAAACTTCTGAGCTAGGCCTTTCTGAAATTGAACCGTCACCGGTGGAAGTATGGACTCCTTCACAGGGGTAAGGGAACAATCTTCACCTTCTTTAGCAAAGAAAATGATGCTGATGCTGCATACATCAACAAAACAGAACATTGTTTAAAAAGAATTGACTTCATGAATTGGAAAAAGAGTGTGCCAGATAACAACATTGTGAAAGCTATTGTAATTTATACATCAATTGAACTCTGAACAAAAAAATCCAATGCTTGATTAGCATGAGCAGTACTGACTAGCCCACTTCAAGAACTCTCAATTCTTCGGATAAGCTTGATGCTCTGATAGATATTGTATTACTACTAACCTTTTCTCAAAATCCTTAATGAAACAATTTATATTTTATCACAATCAATCATGTTGGAAATTATGACGATGAAGTGCCCCCAATGCCTGGAAGTTATTGATAATCAAACAACAGATCGTCCAGAGAACACTTAGATTTTTCAGCAAAGAGCTAAAACCATGATGTTTAGGTTTATATTTTTCTATTTTTATTTCTCGTAACATAAGTCAATCAAGATGTATTCACTAAAAATAAATGCATAGGTAAATCAAAGAACTATGTAACCAAAAAAGTTTCAAACCAAAATCTCCAAGCTTTTTGTGTCAGAGAAGCTCAACATTCAAGTGGAAAGCCAAGCCTTTGTACAAACTACAAAGCTCAAAGCAACATAAGTGATAATAATAGTAGCACAAACTGAGCAATCAGATTTGTTTCCTAAAAAAGATGATTAATTGTGACTAACTTCTTGCACATAAGCTTTCCCTAGATAGGTCACAGCACTTCACCACAAAAAATTGAGACAAAATCGCATAACCGTTAACAACATAAAGCGAAATTGTTATGATCATAATTCATAAATAACCTTCTATGAACTAACAAAAGAACTCTTTTAACAGCTAATAGATTATAGTACTTCACCATAAGAGCTGAGTTCATATACACAAATATTATAACTATCAACAACATAAAAGCAAATTGTTATGCTCATAAAAAACCTTGTATTAACTAAAAAGAACCCTTTTTTACAACTAATAGTCTATACTACTTCACCATAATAACTGAGTTCATAAACACAAAATATAATAATCAGCAACAACATAAAGGCAAATTGTTAAGCTCATAAATTCACCTTCTATGAACTTAAAAAACGAATCTTTCTTTGTTTTTATTGTAATTTTTACTAATATAAAGAATTGGATAGGTTAATTGATCAAACAAATACCTTCCAGAAACAGTTGCATCAAAAGTGAAGGAAACAAGGAACTTCCCTTGATTTTCCTCATCTGGGACAATCATCAAACTCTCTTTCTTGAGGTTTACATCATTCCTTATAGTCACCGCCTTCTGATGCTCAACATAGGGTGCAGGTGGAGGCATCATCTGCCCATAAGGGTACCTCCCATCGTAGGGTCCAGGTAGAGGGAGTGGCATCCCCGGAGGAGGAGGAGGCGCAGCCGCGGAGTAGTATCCGGGGTACTGGTAGTAGTGGTGGTGAGGCGGTGGAGCAGAGGTGGGGTAGGGTGTTGCAGCTGCGAAGACGTAACGGTTGGCTGTGATTTCGGGTTGGGATTGGTGAGAGGGTGGAGGTGGAGGTGGGGGTGGGTGGCGGCGACTGTTGCCGGACCTCCGCCTGGTGTTGAGAGTGGAGGTGCTGCCCATGTTTCCCATTTTTGGGTGATCAAGAATTTGTTTTTGTTTTTCGGGAAAATGGGAATTTAATATATTGGGAGTTTATACAAAAAAAATTGAACTTTTTATGGATTTAAGAGAAATGAAAATTTAATGTACTTGGGAATTTATTAACAAAAGAGTGAAATTTTATGTATTAAATAAAGAGAAGTTGGGTTTTCATGAAAAGGGAAAAACAGAATTATGATAAGATGATCTTTTTGGGCTATCAAAAATTTGTTTTTTTTCTTTCTTTTTGGAAATTGAATTTAGTAGTATATGGAGAGTTTATGAAAAAGATTGAATTTTTATGAAATAAAAATAAGGAGGTGGGTTTTTGATAAAATTGATAAAGACAATAGGTTGATGATTTTATGGGTGAATGAAGTTGAAATAGTGGGGTTTGTTTTATTGATATGGGAAATTGGGAAATGATTTGTTTGACTGAGGTTGGATGTTGATTGGAGAAAATGACCACACAGTGGAAGAAATGATGATGAGAATGGAAATTGTTGGTGTAATAATTTGCTGTGTTTACTGTTTGCTTTCGGACAAAGTGGGCTTGGAATATTATTACAGTAGTGGGGACAGAAATGACAAATATGAGTGCTTATATTTTGGAATTAATGTAGGAGTATATTCTTACAATTGTTTATTCTATGGTTTAAATTTAATGTGTTTTGAATTTAGTGGATGAATAAAATAAATTGCAAGTTGAAGTAGTATAATCCTCCTGTATACTATTTTTGGACAAAGGTAGAAGGCATTTAAAGATGAAGAAGTCTTGATGGTTTCCACTGGGATTCTGTTGACTTTAGGTGTTGACCAAGTTTTCTGGTCAACATTAAAAAGACCACTTGTCCCAATGAGAAAAACTCCAATTAGACACAGGTCATCAAATACCACAAAATGTTGAATTATAACACTTGGACTGAGTCTTCATTTTACAAATTTTCACAAAATGAAGATTTTGATCCCTTTGCTCAAGTGTTTTGGTGATACATCAAAAAATATGATGAAATCTTCAGGTATTTTGAATATCAGTTTCTTTGTGAAGTTGTAAATTTTGAAAGTTTAAATGTTTTTGATTGGTTGTATACTCTGCAACAGATGGAGGTAATAGAGATGGTTTTAGAGTATTTACTTTCAAAGAATTGATGATAGCAACCAATGGATTTAGTACTTCAAACAAGATTGGAGAAGGGGGTTCTGGTTTTGTTTACCAAGTATTTCATAGTTTTCCCTTTATGGTTTCCAATTAGTCATTACTGTTAACATTATATAACACTTACTGTTGAAAACCAAACCCACATAGGGTTGATTAAGTATGCGCTATATCCATCTATAACCCGTTGGTTTTAGTATGAATCTCAAAGAATCTTAATATGGTATCATGAGTCACCACGGTTAGGACCGTCTATAAATCCCCATGTATGTGGTCCGAGTGGATCCCTTAGATTCATACAAATAACCTTGTATTTAAAGTAACTAATATACAGAATATTGGATTGAATATATGAATAATTATGCTTAACAATCACAGCCTCATAGTTAACTGCTAAGTCTACAAGGATTTGGTCTGTTTTATGCTTTTAGGGTAGGCTTAAAGATGGAAGTATTGTGGCTGTAAAAGTTCTTTCAGTTGAGCTTGAATCTCTGAGAGGTGAGAGAGAATTTATATCTGAGTTAGCTGCACTTTCAGACATTAAACATGAAAACCTTGTTGGCTTAAGAGGATGTTGTGTTCATGGAAATAAGCGTCTTCTTGTGTGTGAATACTTGGAAAACAACAGCATTGTACACTCATTTCTTGGTAAGTTTATGACCACTATTTAAACTCTTATACGCTATGTTTGGTTCGCTTGCCACGGTGGGAAGTGGAAGGTTACTACTTACTAGGTTAGTTTTGTGGGTTTGGAAGAGAGAGGTGACTCTGCCCATTTTTACAGTATGGTTATTTATATTAAATGTTATAATACAATTTTCAGGAGATGATCAAAATAGGGTGCACTTTAGCTGGGAATTAAGAAGGAAAGTATCTCTTGGTGTGGCAAGAGGACTTGCTTATCTACACGAAGAAATTAATCCTCATATTGTGCATAGAGACATCAAAGCGAGTAATATACTGCTTGATCAAAATTTCACACCTAAGGTTGCTGATTTTGGATTGGCTCGGTTGTTTCCTGATGGCATGTCTCATATCAGTACTCGTGTTGCTGGGACATTGTAAGTGTGCACAAACAGTTTTGTTTCACGTCGTTACTTTTGCTTATGGACCATCTGACCGAACACTTAGCTAATAATGATTCTGTGCGAAGGGGCTATCTTTCTCCAGAATATGCTATTAGCGGACACTATACGACGAAATCAGATGTTTACTGTTTTGGGGTATTGCTCTTGGCGATAGTTTCTGGCCGTCCTGTTGTCCATTTTGATTTGGAGCTAGGAGATCAGTTCCTTGTTGATAAGGTAATATAACTTGACTAGATTTACTCAGAATAAGTAAATTGCAAGATGGCGATAAATGGAGAAATGCTAAGCATAATTTAGCCAAGCACTGATGTGTTTTGTTATGCAATAGTGGAAAGAGGAATGTTCCAAGTGGTATATTACTTTCTATTTTTACCTGGATATCTTACTGTCACACAGCTATTTTTTTACCAAGCCTTGTTCTCTTCTTCCTACAGAAGTCCTGTATACTTCCCTTCCACCCCTCCACTAGTCCTCATCTCCTTTCGTGTTTGACCCAAACATAGATATGTATGCTATGCCAGCATCACTCATAGTCATCGAATGTCAATAGAGTCTGACATGGTAAAACTGATTAAATCGTGATTCAGTTATCTCATTATAGAATCACTAGATATTGATGCCATATTACCATGTGGTCAGTTGAGCAATGGACTCTCTTTCGCGTCAGATTCATATAAGTCGTATAATGTCTTCAAAGGAGATTAATCATTTGTGCGTCTATATTGCAGGCATGGGAGATGTATAAAGCCAACAATCTTGTGAAGCTAGTTGATCCTGTCTTAAAGGGAGAGTTTCCTGACAAAGAAGCCATTTTATACCTAAAGGTTAGCCTCCTCTGTGTTCAAGAAACTCCCAAGCTGCGTCCCAAAATGTCATTAGTCATCAAAATGTTGATGAATAAAGTTGACATGGTAAACATCAAGCCTTCAAATCCTGGGATTATAGCTGATCTTATGGACGTTAAGATTTGACATCAGCATTCATTGCACCGCCCCTCCAGTCTGAGAGAAACATATATGCTCGCCATCACTTTGCTGATTATTGTAGCCTGTTAAGAGTAGCATTTCACATACTCATTGATTTTTTTCTGTTTATGATATTTTTTACCGACACTGGAGTGGATTGTACATAGCAATGTAGTCACACAATGTTAAGTTCAAGACCTTATTGTTATAGTTGAAATGGAAACTTCGATTCGTTCATTTACGTGGTAAACAAGTACCTACACAATGTATAACTAAAGACAGTAAAGGCTTCGACTGTTACTAATTAGCTCGGTTGCCTTTCCATGTCTGCTCATCTGAAGTCTGAACTTAACTATTCTGTAGGAAACCTACAAAACTGACTCAGGTATCCAATTCATTAGTGAAGTGTTCAAAGAGAATTACATAAAGCTGACCAGTGGTACAGGGAGTCTGTTAAAACAGAATTTACGAACATAGCTATCATCAGAATCTGCATTAAACAGAAAATTAGTTTTTTCCCTAGTGAAGACAATGATCACAGACAGAACAAAATAATGCAACATGCTCAGCTCCGTGTACGCCATTCGCCAAGACCACCTCTACCCGTGGTGGATATCGTGGATGGCATACAGGGAGCCAGGCATGTTTATAAGTACATCTGCGATCCGGTAGTATAAACCAGTAAGATCCAGGGATGCAGATTTAGAAAATGAACAATGTTCATGCAATTTTTGATCTGCTAGAGTCAACAGTTAACACCTACAATATAATAACTAGAGGTTACTATAAGATGAGACAGAGGATGGTGGAGCAAAAGTTATAATACATGAAAGAAAAAAATGACAAATTAACCAGTAACCTCTCTTTCTTTTCATCATAAAATATATAAATAGCTTTTGAGATGATTATTAGGTATAAAGCAAAAAATGATGCAGAAGCCACTTCAGCTGAACCACATTACTCACTTTACTTCTTCTTTTCAGGTATATTGAATCTTGGTGGGCAATAAACAAACTCAAAGCATTATAATATAAGGGGGGGGGGGGGGGGGGGGGGGTAATTCATATTTATCTTTTTCCCTCTTGTGACCTGCTTTACCCGAAATCATTATCACTCGGTAATTTTCATCAAAACCTTACATACTCAATAGGGCAGCGGAGTACACTCGCTATCTAACTTTAACGTCGAAATAGATACCAAACGAGAATGATACATATTTTAAAGTTTATAAGAAATGATTGTGACCTTTTAAATTTATGAGGAGGTAGAATGCAATCATGCATAGTTTGAAGCTTTATGAAAGGAAGGGTGCAAATTACCCCATGATAAAGCAATGATGTTTTATTGTTCCTTTCGTCACTTATTTTTTTGTCTTGAAGCACACATCAGCCCACCTCCTATTTCACATCATTGCATTTTAACTGCTATACCTTTAGTGACGACTGATTTAGGACTTTTAAATTACCTATTCGAAATCGATATAACTTTCAAAGTGCATGTTCAAAAAAAATTAAATATATCCAAATATAAATTTAAATACTAATTTTTACATTAATTTTTTCTTTATATCTATATAGTTTTCTTTCAAAAAAAAGTACATGTTCAACTGAACGGGCGTGAACGGAAACACGTCCATCCCGTATACCTTACTTTAAGAAATTATTTCCAAAGTTTCAGTTCTGACTTCTGAGCGCAATGGATTAAAGCTTTTGTGTTATATGATTTTGGTAGCTGAGATGCTAGTAAACTTAAATGATCGAAATGATAAAGAAAAATAGATATATGAGTGATGTCGTGTGTCATTTTACGATTAATTAATTAGATTGACTGAATGAACTGATAAACAACTATCAATTTAATCAAAATTATACCAGGTATGATTCTTATCTTACTGATTATTGGAATAAAGTTTTGATATAAATAAATACTAGAAAATTTAGGAATATCAAACGCAAGAAAACTCAGTATATATACACACATATATATATTCCCATCAAAATCGATTACATAGTTTTAGTCACACTAATAAACAGCAATTAACTCTCAAGACTTAAGACATAATATAAAGTCTTCCATAAAAAGAAGAAGATGAAAGCTTGAAACTAGGTTGAAGAGTCTTCATCTTCCAAGTTTTCCTCTTCGGATATTGGATCGAGGGTAGGAGAGTAGTTAGACATATTCTTGAGTGAGATCAATTGAGGTGGAGCAAGTTCCATGATCCAGCAACCAAAACAACCAGCCAGCTTCGCCATATATATGGCCGATAAATCAAGACCTTTCGGGTGAATATATAAGATTTCGAACACTCTTGTTGTCACTGGTGTAAGACAAGCTAGTTAATGAGCACTAATGGTAGTTTGCAGAAGGTTTTTGGAAATAATGAAAGATGTTGTGAGGAAGTTGAGTAAGAAGGTATGTGTTATTTATATAGTAGTAGTTGATGTACCAATTTGTAATTATGGAAAAGTTGAAGCGTCGGTTGGAGATTGGGGGAAGGAGCAATAATGCAAAATATATAGACAAAAAATAGTGTTGGTGAATGTTCACGTGCGATATTTTGGAGCAAGGGAGATTATAGTAGGTGTTAAATTGGCATATTCTTCACATGATTCAGAGTATTGTACTATTGTGTGATACATGATACATCAATCACTCTTGGATTAAGAAGGTACACCTCACACCGGAAATGTCTTACTCCTCTTTGTTTTATGGCTAAAATTCTTCTCGCCTCTCAATTTAAAATTGGTCTACTTGTCCCTCGAACTATTCAAACAGGTAATTTTGATGAAGCAATCATAAGTAATTATATGAGTTTAAATGTGTTAAATTAAAAATAAACAAATTCCACGCACCCGGATCCTGTCCTCAAATACACGAATGAAGCATCTTATAAAATGAGTAATGCATAGACCGTAGTTGTAAAATATGGGCCTATCTCTTCAGGCCCCTTTTGGAAACGTCACAACTCACAACTCACAAATCACAATTCACAAGGCGAAGGGACCAGTGGACCAGATCTGGTCCGCTTAAAGGTTCGGTTAGAGCCTATAGGCCACCTAAGAGCGTTGGAGGCCCATATATTTGGTTATAATCTACACGGACACGAACTTAAGCAGACAATTTGCCAACAAGAACTAGAGTCTAGAGGTCTAGAGCAAAATTAAAATTGTACTCCCTTCGTCCCTAAAAGATTGTTACAGTTTAACTTTTGTTAGTCAAACATAATATAATTTGACCATGAATTTTTATTAAACGATAAGAAATAATATGGGACCTTATTAAATTCGTCTCAATATATATTTGTGAAATATAAACTTTTTATAATTTTTTCTCATGTAAATAATAGATATTTACAATTTAAATCGTGTTTTATTGACTACCAAAAGTTAAAATGTGACAATCATAGGAGTATAATCGAATAATGAGTGTTTGTAGTACTAAAATAAAATTTGTTTTGAAATAGTAGAGGATTATCAAGTGTGTAATACACTAATACACGATGCTGACTTTAACTCAGAAAAAGTGTGTGAATGGAGATGCTTTGTATGAAGACTCTACTTCAAAAGCCTTGATTAACCTTTTGATAAACGCATATATAGCCAAATAAATTTTTATCAACTTGTGCTAAGATATATATTAGTAGTAGTTGCTATATCCCCTTTATTTAAAAGTTGTAGCCAATTTTTGAAATAATAATTAATTCATTTAAATTTAAGGTTATATCAAACGATTATAAATTTTTCATTAATGAAAAATGATCAAAATATTAATTTAGAATCAAAGTTAGGTAAGATTTGTTGTTACATCATTACATGAAGACATGAAACCTTTCATTTTCATTAATTTTTAAATATTATAGAATTCAAATATTGAACTCTATGAGAAGGAATTACAGTATTACACCAACATCAATTTAGTTTCTAGAATTTTTAATATAATTAATGAATAAAGTTAGGCAGAAAATTGGATATCCTTTTCTTCCTCGGTTATTCCATTAAATAATGTGCTCAAGAAAACAAAAGCTGCCATGATTTACCTCCAGGAACTTTCGGTGACATCTTATCGTATTTCTATGTGTTTTCCTTTTCTATGATTTCTTATTAAATTATTGCATATGCATTACTCTATATCCAAATAGTAAACGCGTAGTCAATATAATAAGTTTATCAAAATTCTCTTTTGAAATTATCATATATGTTAAAGATGCACATCCCACATTAGAAATCGATGTCGTCCCTCACGAGTCAATATATAAGATCTGGGTATTCCTTCTATTATCAATTGGTTTTAGAGTAGAACTCGTAGACTTATCAATATACCCTACTCACTACAACGGATAAATTATATATGTACAATATTTTTTTATTTTATTGGTTCCTTTATTTGTTCCCATGATTATTTGTCTCATGATGCATAATTTTGAAAACGGTAATCAATATTTATTTAATTAAGGAAGCAATAATAGGTATGGCCTAAGGATTAAAATTGGTAATAAAAAAACGCGGCTACTATACAGTGCATGAAGATTCTGCTTCCTTTACTCAACTGTCAACACGTAAACATAATTGGAATTTTCGGTGAATGAGTATTTGGAACTCTGATTGGTCCACGTACGTAAGGACTATTAATACGTCGATATTTCGATAAATATTCGTGTATCTTATTACATTATTTTAAATCACTAAATCACTCCTATAAATAGATTTTAACGTGTGTAAGTGGATAGTGATTCTAGTTGTAGTTGCCTTAGATTAAGGTATAATTGAGTTTGGTAGTTAAGCTTGTTATGTGTAACACAATCACCATTATCTTTCAGTAATCATCCAAATTAATTATCTTAAATTTCCAATATGATTTGTGTAATTCTTTCTTTATAATTATCGATAAGATAGGTTTCGATAACTTTAAAATACTATGATCTAAAAAGAAAATAATCTTCATACTTTTAGTTAGTTATTATTGAAACATCTTGTTGGTTTAATTACTTTTCTCAAATAATAAATATTATTTTAATAGTCAGTTTAATAAACCTTTAAAACTAGAGTTCAAATAATGATCAATAGACGAAAGTTGCAAGTAGTATGTAATTATATAATATATATATATATATATATATTGTCACAATTATACTTTGACAATGATGATAATCAAAAGGGCAAATGGCACCGGACATCACTAACGTTTGATTTATTTACCACATTTACCACTGACGTTCATTTTCGTGCCAAAGACATCACTCATGTTCCAATACTACTCAACTCGTCTACTTTTCGCCAATTTTGCTGAAATTACATTTTTATGCACAAAAGTTAGAAGGGCAATTTAGTCATAACACTTAAAATTATGAGTAACTACTTCTAGATATTCCATTTCCCCCCTAATTGGCCGTCAATTGAAGCTTTCGAGAAACGGCACATGTTCAATTTTTGAAAAGCCCCAAAATTTAAAAAGTATAATCTTGAAAAGATGCAATTTTGAAAACGAAACAGGTATAATTTTAAGTGTCGTGACTAAATTGCCCTTCCAACTTTGTGCTTAAAATTGCAATTTCAGCAAAATTGGCGAAAAGTAGACGAGTTGAGTAATATTGAAACATGAGTGATGTCTTTGGCACGAAAGTGAACGTCAGTGGTAAATGTGGTAAATAAATCAAACGTTAGTGATGTCCGGTGCCATTTGCCCTAATCAAAATATCTTTTTCATTCTTGAATTTAGATATCGTTCGAATTTTTCCTATTATACTATTGTGTTTTGGTTAAGACTTTTATTTAACTTAATTGTAATCGAATAAATCAAACCACCACGGAAATCGAAAAAGATATACAAGACTAGAATAATTTCCTGAAGCATATTTTAAAGTCTATTCTCAATTCAATATTATACATATAAATTTTTATTAATGTGTCAATGATCATATAAATGATATTCGGATAAGATGCATCGTAACAAGATATCATATCCATAAATCCAATAATAAATCCATTAATAGGTTTTATTACCATAATTGTATTTAAGTTGGCATAGAGTTTGAAAAACTGAAGCAAGACATAGGCCTTATCCAGTTACGTTCCCCCGTCCCCCACCCGGCCACCCCCACCCCCACCCCCACCCCCACCCCCACCCCCACCCCTATAAAAGGGCACCACAACCAATCCCACAAAACCTTCCACCTATTATTCACTTCCTCAAAATTCTACCTACATCAACTAAATAAAGACTCTTGTTTTTTTTCCCATTATTTATCAATTTGTTGATAATGGCTGCCAAGAGAAGCTACGAATGGTTTGGTGGAGGAGAAAGAGTAAACCCCACAAACTCCTCTGGGTTGGAATTAGACGAATCCGAGATTTGGGCCACCAACAACACTCCAACTTTATCAGAATCCAAAAGGGTAAGCAACAATAACAAGCCCTTGAAGAAAACATTGAGCAGGAAACTCAGTAGCAACCACATTAATCATGTTCATCAACGTCCACTTGTCGCGACCTCGTTGCCAGTGAACGTCCCAGATTGGTCGAAGATACTCGGCGTTGAGTACGGATGCAAAAGAATGGAGAAATACGAAGACGAAGAGGGAGTGGGAGGGGATGAAAGAGTCCCCCCTCATGTTTATCTAGCAAGAAGGAGAGGGGATTCGTTTTCGGTCCAAGAAGGGGTTGGTAGGACTCTCAAAGGGAGGGATTTGAGTAGGGTGAGGGATGCCATTTGGAAGATTACTGGCTTTGAAGATTGATTATTGATTTATTTCTAACATTCAGGGGAAATATCAGATATTTTTTTAAGTTTTTTGTTGTTCGAGCGTCTTCAAAAACAACGGGGCATGTTAATGTTGACTGACTCGAACAAAGAAAGAATACGTAATGCAGTAATTTTTTTTTTAATTGTGACATTCTTGTCACATATATAGGTTAATCCTCTGTTTTCCTGATGGAAGGTTTTGGTTTTTTATTATAAACGCCATTGAGTGGGAGGGTTATTATTTGACCTCAGCTATGTTTCGATCCGACTTTAGATTGTTGGAAATTTGATGCTTTTATGTTTTAGTTTCAATTCTCTTCCTCTGATGTATCTTTTATATTATTTATATTGAATCGATAGTTTATATTGATTATCTTTTACTCCGTATAAAATTTCTATTGATCGATAATATTATTCTATACATAAGAAATGGAGTTCGTTATAAATCATCAATTATATCATTACCTATATTTTCTTCAAGGATAACTTAAATAAACAATATTTCGATTGTATAAGCAACGTATAGAACGAAATAATAAATGTAAAAGACTTATCCATCTATGTTAAGGTAAAGTGATTGATTGTTAATTGTAATAGTATAGTTTAAAATGCTTTTTGATTGGTGATGTAGAGGAGAGAAAAGGGAAGCATTGGTGGTTGAAGAGAGGTAGGTAGGGAAAGCAACAAGCTAGTGATCATCAAGAGGAAGATAACTATCTTTTCAAATTAAAACTTTGTACTATCTAGCTTCCTGTTTTAGCTTTACAATCACTCAAAACTTAGACTTGTCTCATTCATTGGGTTGTAATTTTTCGCACTATCATTTGGGTGTGTGCTATGGGGGAAGGGGACCTTCTCATTTTCATTATTTGGAGTATTATTTATTTGTTTCTACTCCCTCGTGTCGTATAAATTTTGATTAATGATTACTATTTAAATTTTTTGAGACAATTAAATTCTTCAGTCAATTTTTTCACAACCGAAATTGTGACGTCGTCTATAACCATGAGTGTAGCAACCGTAGATTGTACTTACGAATTTTTATGATTGGTATTAAAAACAGTGATTCACTAGATGCACAATACCGGCGAATGTCACGGTGGAAGTAATTTGCACATATATATGGGCACTCAGTAAGAAAAAATCAAACTGCACCATATTATAAACATTGACAAGTTCTGTTTTATGTATTAAAAACACTTTTTAACTTAATTTCTTTATTATGATCCTATCATTAAATTAGCAAATATTTATACATGGCACGTAAGGTCCGGTCCGAGACCATTTAGCATATGTAAGGCTACAGGCTCCACGATTCAATATATTTATGGGCCCTAAAATTCTAAATGTTCTCTTCGGACCAAAATTGAAAATTCTACCAACCTAGTAGCACTAGTCGTAGTCTCGTAGAGTAGAGTGGAGTAGTAGTCTTAACTCTTAACCTCGGTTGCTGCATAAATATCTAGGGCCCGAAATGAGTTAAGTCGAGCCGAGCCGGGTATTAGAATCTCCGACTTAATTCGACAATATAACGAGTTGACGAAGAAGTAATTTAACAAACATATATTTAAAACTGACTCCATGAGCGGAACTATCGTGGTAGGGAGTATATGAGAATGACTACGGTTCATTAATAATATTGTTCATTAATCTACATATACAATTATTTTTAACCTAAAGATGGTACCCATTACTAAAGTATATCATTCTAAAATGGTACAACATAAAATATTCAAAAGAAATGTACCAAAATGATATTATACACCGATATAGTTTGTGTACCAAAATCTGTTAAACAAGTTGGTATAAATTATCTAAAATGGAAAACTTAGATGATTGATATTAATGATTTTTTTTACATAATGATACATATTACCTAAAATGTATCAAAAGAATAATAAAATATAATTTAAATGGCTACAATATTCAATTTTGAGAGTTAATTGCTGAAAGTGTCCCATTAAGTGGGGGTCTGGTACACTTTGGTCCGCGAAAATGGTACTGTTGCGAAAATGGTCATTGAAAGTGTATATATTGGTGCAATATGGTCCCCATACCATTAGCTCCGTTAAATTTAAGCAGTAACTTTTTATGAATTAACAAGTTGAATAGTGTAATTATTCAGCTCGATTTGTTAAAACAAAATGAAAAAAATATTATTTTTAACAAAGAATGCATCGGTAGTGTGCATGTATAATGCTCTTACGTGTAGAGCTCAGATTAGTTGATGGAGATCCAACCAAATTAATAGATCTTTCATGAGAAGCCGTAAAAAATTGGTGTGAGTTGGATCTTTAAATGCAGAGAATTCGAAATCCACAAGTTTGCGGAGTCCTATGGTTGTCGCATGAAATAGATCGACAAGTGAGCCTACGTAGAATTCAAGCAATCAAAATCCCAATAAGGAACTTATTTTGTTTATTTGGTACAATCCATATCATGGCATATATTGTGGAATTTGTTGCTTCTCAAAACTGTGCTTTCCCCCTCCAAAATCGACTATCTATGTGTAAATTAAAGATAAAAGTATTAATATTGTGAAATAAATTGTACTTAATAAATATTAAAATTTGGATTACATGTAATACAGTTATTGAGTCATTGATAAAACAGAACAAACTTGTTTGTAAGAGTAAATAAACTCCACGTATTTGACAATAAAAAAAACTCGATCGAAGAATCCGTTGATCAAACGTTATTGGACAGTGCACGTGATCCAAGTTATCATCACCTGTTTTTAGCTACTATGGCTTTTTGGTGTCTCAAACCTCATCATTAATTGAATTTGTGCAACAATGGATTATAGTATGTGGTGTGACATTTGGTCTAATGATAAGAACGATATCTAAGTTAAATTAAATGTACAAATTTCAAAATTTACGTGCTATTGGAGTTATAAATTGAACTATTTTATCTTCTAATTTTGTAAAGAGTTGGATTATCTTTCAGAAAAATCATGATTGTGATGCATAATACTCCCTCCGATTCTAAATGATTTGTACATTTTGACTTTTTATGGTCAACAAAACACGATTTCAATTATAAATATCTCTTATTCTATATATGGAAAAATTATAAAAAGTTGATAGTTTAAAAATACATATATTGAGACGAATCTAACAAGATATCATATATGATATAACTATATTATTTCTTATTGGTTAATGAGAATTATTTATCAATGTTTTTAAAGTTTGACCATATAAAATCAAATTGTACTAATCATTTAGGGACAGAAGGAATATTATTCCTTCACGGATTGTTTTAACAATGTTTTTATTCTTAATTAGTTATTGATTGTGTTTGTATATCTGAGTATGAGGTGATATTAGAAACAATGTGGTGATTTTATGAGTACTAGTATTATGTTACGTGCGTTGCACGTGATAAATTTTTGAATAAATTGTTAACGATATATACTACATATATCAAGATTTATATGGATGTGTAACTTTTCACATTAATCGAGTTCAATGTCAGTTCATGTGCAATTTGTAACTTCCTCGAAGAAAACATCAAAAAGGGAAAATTATACCATTACACATGATTGATTTATAGTAATCAACAAACACAAGTGTACAACCATTATAATTTATAAATATTTTACCAAATAATAATGAATTTAAAAAGAACATTTACTTATGCATAAAGTAATATAATATTAATATACTTAAGAGTACTATAGTATTGATATACTTAATTAAAGATATCCATATATGGATAATTGGTATACTATATACCAATAAAAATATCTCACATACTACATGCACTCATGTATACGTTAAAGCTTATTATTAAAATTCTTCATATGTAGATAATTCAGAGATAACGATTTAATAAAAGAGAATGAAAATTATCTCACATGATAAACACTTCAAATGTTATATAGTTTTTCATCGCTAATAGATAACTGAGAAATACTATGAAATATTATTACCACTACTGGGTCATCGTTGCAGTAAATATATAAAGTTAAACAAAAATATCTAAATTTAAAAATATAATAAAGAAATCATTTACATAAGAACCTCTCTTTTAAAAGTGAGTTTGTTACTAACAAAAATAATTAATACTTTTTCAACTATATCTATCTATTTGATGATTTTAAATAATATTATCCATAAAAGATTAAAAAAATTTACATTTTCTGGATTAATTCATATTTGTTACTAAGACTACGCATATGATAGTTCACCATTCTACTTAGTGTATTTTCTACGTAATACTAAATAACTACATTATATTAATATATGTGATGATGCATATGTGCAATATATAAAAATAGTAATTGACTATAATTTCAACGAGTCATACAAAAGTACATACCAAAGATTTTGCAATTCATCTTTGAAAGAAGATTATGAGACACTCTAAGACGAAGTTACATAACATGTTTTGGGCCTTAGATAGTATCAGGACTATAAGAACTTCATCTAATCGACTATTATTATTTCTTCAAATATCTATTCATAAAGAAATATAAGTCATTCGCTAACGCGTCTCTTAGATAGTTCTCTTGTAAAACAGTTACCTTGATGTTTTATTCGTATAAAAAAGATAGTTAATCAAATCATAAAATCAATATAATTGTTCTTCTTATTTTTTGTTTTAAATTGATCTTCTATAATGAAAAGAACTATGACATTGATATAAAAAGAATTTAAAAAATCAATTTGAAGTCATCAATATGATTTTTAATACTAAAATAATACAAACATCATTACACTAAAATATAAGGGCTTTAATACATTCACATATAGTTGAATCTATAGTTGAAACTAATATTTTAATAATAACTTTAATATAATTATTTTTTTATATATAAATTAGCGATGAGAGTATGAGTGCGATGGTATTACACTTAACTATTACAATAAATTTTTAAGTAATATACAATTAAAGTACATATGAGCTAAATTGTCAACAAGGTTTGAAATTATAAATAACCGAAGACCTCCTATTTCAATAATAACTTTAATACAACTTGATGAATACTTTTCCCTAAAACAAATAACGAATAAAATATATATTAAACATGAAATTGTAAGGATCAAAATTCAAATAAAATTAGATATGTAATGGTAATAATTTTTTAAACTAATTGTAAGATTTATATGGTTTGATGACTACTTTTGCTAAAGTAAACTATGAATCTAACTTTTCTTACAATTTACATAGTTGACATTCATATGTCAGTCATGTATTATACAAAATTGAATATATTGCATAGAAGTCATATATAAATACATACAAATACATATTTTAGCCTTATTTGAGTATCAATCATATGATTGCAAAATTTTATAAAGAAACAATGAATTAAATAATTTACAATGAAAAAGTTGTATATATTGATTCTAAAAGAAACTAAAGGGTCATATATAATTTCGCAAATTAACCCAAACATTTACTCCCTTCATCGCTAAATGATAGACCCATCTACTTTTTTACGGTCTCCAAGATACGACGTAAAACATAAATATTTTTAATTTTACAAGTGTAAAAATTATAAGAACTTGATATTTCAAAAATATATATTGAGATGAATCTAACAAGATCTCATATGACTATATTATTTTTTATCGAGTAATAAAAGTTTACGGTCAAAACTTTCGAAGTTTGACCCAGAGTCAAAATGGCTCTATTAAAAAGGGGTGGTGGGAGTAATTTATTTTCCTTTATATGAATTTAATTTATATTTTAGTAATAACAATTTTAATTTTTTAATTTGACTTTTGATCCTTATAATTTCATCATGTATACACATATATATGTATGTATATATATCGTTTTAATATATAATAAAAGAACACTCTTACAAAATTTGAAATAATATTATATGTAGATTGAGCTTACGATAACATTAACGAAATATTTTCATAATATTGTTATTGAGTATTATATATCAATAGAAGACATATTATTATTTTATGCATAAATAAATTTATATAGAAGGAATATAAAAGTCATCAGTTAATTTTACATATCTCATACAAGTTTAATAATTAAATAGTATTATATGAATGTATTTTTTGTTTTATATATAGATATATTAACCTTAGTATATTGATCATATTTCTAGTTTTTATTGTGAATGAACTAACGATAATTCATAAAAGTAAGTAAAGAACTATAATATAAAGGAAATCTTACATTGAGAAGTCTCAACAACAAACCAATATTCCTGATGATTGTTCAATTGTACATTGTATGTCCAAACCTGTAGATAAAAGATAAAAATGATGTTAGTTGATAAACAACAGAGAATTTGTGCAAATATGATTTTTTTTTTCTTAATCATCGATGTTAGTGAAAATGAAAAAGTGAACTGCTCGAACAAAAAAAAATGAATTTACTTTAGATGAAAGACAAGAAAAAATGATAATAGATTGAAGGATATAAATGAATGTTAAAAGTAAGGTAATTCAAGATATAGTGTTAAAACACATTTATTGAGTGTCATTATTTCTCAAAAACATTATTTATTCTCATTATTTTTTTAAATTAGATTTTTAATTGACATTATTACCAACTATATAGTGTAATTTTAAAAGTTATATGTTATCTTTAGTAATTGTTGTATTTTTTTCGAAGATCTTTCTACTAATTTTAACTTCTAACTTTTGTTATAGTCGAATTTGAACTCTTATAAATATTTAATAATTTTTGCAACTTTTATGTCTGAATATTGCTTTTTGATCTCATAATATGCATATTGTCATTTTTCATCTCTCAATATCAATTGATATTTTGTAATTAAATCATGTAAAAGAAATAGTTCTCCATATTATCATCTTTAGAGCTAAATATTATATTGATAAATATGAATACTTTTACCTGTTTTTTAGACTCTCGTGGAACATTAAAAACTATTTGAGCATTTAAGTTATGTCATTAATAAATTTAATGGAGAGCCTTATACTCTTGATGATGTGATTCTTATTGGCTCTTGAAATTCTCTATCTTGTTATTATCACAAGGATTGTTGAAAATATAGTATTTGAATGTGCTATAAAATTCAAATTGTATTAGTTTAATTTGATTATATATGCTTAGTTTTATTTTGATATAATTATTATTAGAGAAAGTTGAATTGGCTCATCAAAGTGATGATCCTAAAATTACACTAAATAACACATTTAATTACATTTATTGTGTAGGAAATGATAACATTAATAACGGTAGTGAGGAACCTTCTCTGAGTTATTTGCATTCGAATGAAATAATGTAGTTGTGGCCAATAATTAATGGATACAATTGGTTGAGATGAATTTTTTATTTGTCAAATAATCATTAATATTACTTCATAATGTACCCATCCCTTCAGCTTCTCATTAAAAGATACATATAATTGAAAAATTAAATTAATAGTAATATATGAATGGGAAGGGGTAAAATAGTCTTGACAAAATGTGGAAGAAACACCTAAGGGTGTTGGCTCTTTTATAAGTATTATAGATTTATTGTGTAGGAAATGATAACATTAATAACGGTAGTGAGGAACCTTCTCTGAGTTATTTGCATTCGAATGAAATAATGTAGTTGTGGCCAATAATTAATGGATACAATTGGTTGAGATGAATTTTTTATTTGTCAAATAATCATTAATATTACTTCATAATGTACCCATCCCTTCAGCTTCTCATTAAAAGATACATATAATTGAAAAATTAAATTAATAGTAATATATGAATGGGAAGGGGTAAAATAGTCTTGACAAAATGTGGAAGAAACACCTAAGGGTGTTGGCTCTTTTATAAGTATTAACTTCTAACTTTTGTTATAGTCGAATTTGAACTCTTATAAATATTTAATAATTTTTGCAACTTTTATGTCTGAATATTGCTTTTTGATCTCATAATATGCATATTGTCATTTTTCATCTCTCAATATCAATTGATATTTTGTAATTAAATCATGTAAAAGAAATAGTTCTCCATATTATCATCTTTAGAGCTAAATATTATATTGATAAATATGAATACTTTTACCTGTTTTTTAGACTCTCGTGGAACATTAAAAACTATTTGAGCATTTAAGTTATGTCATTAATAAATTTAATGGAGAGCCTTATACTCTTGATGATGTGATTCTTATTGGCTCTTGAAATTCTCTATCTTGTTATTATCACAAGGATTGTTGAAAATATAGTATTTGAATGTGCTATAAAATTCAAATTGTATTAGTTTAATTTGATTATATATGCTTAGTTTTATTTTGATATAATTATTATTAGAGAAAGTTGAATTGGCTCATCAAAGTGATGATCCTAAAATTACACTAAATAACACATTTAATTACATTTATTGTGTAGGAAATGATAACATTAATAACGGTAGTGAGGAACCTTCTCTGAGTTATTTGCATTCGAATGAAATAATGTAGTTGTGGCCAATAATTAATGGATACAATTGGTTGAGATGAATTTTTTATTTGTCAAATAATCATTAATATTACTTCATAATGTACCCATCCCTTCAGCTTCTCATTAAAAGATACATATAATTGAAAAATTAAATTAATAGTAATATATGAATGAGAAGGGGTAAAATAGTCTTGACAAAATGTGGAAGAAACACCTAAGGGTGTTGGCTCTTTTATAAGTATTATAGATTATAGATAATTAAGTTGATAGAGACTAAAGAGTTTGAATGTTGTGATAACAAACTAATCTCTTTACACAATATGGATTTAAATTTGTATAAACAAATATTTCCTAACATTTGAGACATATTCCGTAATTTGGCTATTAAATATTTTACATATCGAACGGCTAGTCATGGTTGTCCGCGCACACACAGTCAAATGGCACAAATAACGAACATCATACGACTATCATGTATAACTCTCCATTTGTTCAAGAGAGGATTTGATTGCGGGTGGTTATCCAGCCTACTCTGAGCACTCTTGAGGTGAAATCTCGAACCGCTAGAGGCACATCTCGAATTCACTTCCTCTATTAAACAATAAGCTAGTCAAACGAAAACATCTTAAATGAGCGTATCATTTACTTATATCGTTATAACTATCGCCAAGCGCCATTTCCAAACTATGATACACGTCATGTGATTTAGAAAAAGAGGGTGGTGGCCAAGACGCCGCAAAATAAGAATACGATCGTGAACTGATTTCGAAAGTCAAACAGTCAAAGCCTCCTCCTAGGAAGTATCACCCCCACGTGTGGGTCAAATATATATACCTTGATGATGTTCTCTTTCTGTAATCTACCCCCTCCCCTTCTGCAGAATTCTCCGACCAGAGTTGTACTCACACTCACCAATCCCAACTATGAACTATGAATCTTTTTCTCTTTACTCACCAACTAATTATACGCCCAATTTAGAGCTATTGTTGTTTTCCTATAGTATTAAGTTTTGACTATTAATTAATAATATCCATTCACTTTTTAAAAGTTACTTAGTTTTAATCATTTAATTATTTAGAGGTCATTTATTTATACATATTTAAAAAAAAAATCATTTGGTGTTAATAGTTATTTGAAATATTCCCTTCATTTCTTTTTTGTTGTCTTTTAATTAATTTTTCTGTTTTAAAATTACTTGTTTTTTAAACATATAAATTGTATTTTTACATTTTTTATAACTTCTCACTTCTTTCTATTACGAACTTAAGTATTTTTTTTGTAAGTAAATGTATGAACATCAACTACCTTAGTTTACATAAACAAAAATAAAATACATCATTTCCTCCCTTAATACCCTTAGTTGCATAAAAAACTCAAATCAAAGTAATTACACGAGGGTGTATTAATGATTGTTTCACGAATGATTAATTGCCTTCAGAGCAATAACTATTAGCTCTTAATAGGAATCACCATAACAAGATTTCAAATACAATGTCAAGTATACGAGTGTTTTAACTTGAACACTTGCCAAGCAGATAACCTGGAAATCTCATTGGCACTGAGTGGTCGATACATTCCACCATCAGATTCAAGAAATGCAGTTAGAACATAGCTCTCTGACCATCTTACTGAACCGCTGTACAGTTCGGATGGAAATATTTATTTGTTTCCTCCATTCACGAACGGAGGTCTTTACTTATTATATCTGATATCTAGTTACCTACGCTATCATTGCTCAAATCTGTAACAATAGTCAAATTCTCGCTCATAATTACTGCGATCAGCATGAAAGAATCGATCATATCTGTATGGAAGATGTTCCACGTTACCATACCTGTGACCTTTCTATATGTCAAAAGTTTTAGCACTTTGGTATATTGCAAATCGTCAACACTAGGCAGCTTTATGAGACCTTACATTGGTCGGTCTCCAAGTCAGACCTGGAACTGAGACCCTCTAAAAATATTGGTTCTGGTACAAAATTCTGATTATCTCCAGACGAACCAGAGCCATCAGATGTGTTTCCTGTTTTACCTGCAATACCATCTGAAGAACTATCATTAGTCCGGACTGGTGAAACATTATCTCCAGAGCTGCTTAGAGCAATCTGCTGCTCGGTCATTATTGTTTGACCAAAAAGAACAAACTGGGCAGTCTTCTCTCTCTCGAGTTTCTTTGTTGATTCAGTCGAACTACCCATGGTCAATAAACAGGAAACATCATCACTCACATCAACAGGGTTGTGAACTAATGGACTACGTGTAATTCTTGAAGGTATAGTAGCTCGATCAAGTGTTAGAAAGCCCGTAGGGAACAGACCTAATTGCAATTTATTTGAGTTGAGATTAGGTATCGGTAAACCATATTGAGCATGCCTGGCTCCCTGCATGCCAGCAGGGGTGTCATCAGGAAGATAACTGAAGGGGTTGCTGGGCCCAAGGAAATGATTGCTGGAAAATGTTGGCATCGAAAGTTGGCCATCGAGATTAAAATCAGGATGTGGTGAAAATCTCAACTTTTTCCGGGGTGGTGCAAAAGCAGAAAAATGAATTGCTGGTACATTTGCCACTAATTCCACTAGCCATGGGTTAACGCGTTTCACATTCTGAAGTAAGTCGGGTTCATCCCATGTAATCTGAAAAATACACCAGATATGAGAATAATGACAGCAAAGGAGACTGATCGTGTAAGGTACATTATTTTACTTCTGTATAGGATTTATTAAGGACCAGGAAAAAACATAAAAATAGCTCTAGTGAAGCAGAAATATTACATTGGATGATATAATACCTGAAGAAGTCTCCATGGTGAATCAGGCCAGCGAATTGTATCAGCAACCTGAACAGCAGAGATGGTTCCCATGAACCAACTTATCCGTGATGAATCCTCCGTCTCAAAGGGCATCTTGAATCTCATTCCTGCGCACCAACGTATCCGCAGTGCTGCCTTTACGAGCGGTGCTTTTACACAAAATTCTGGAGTGCTCGCTCGTGGATAGTATACTACCTCAAAGGGGTGCCCATTTTCTGCAAGTGTTGTAGCTTCAAGGACCGATTCTGGCTTGACACGTCCAGGTCTATTCAAACTCCCATTATTGTTTCCATTACCATTACTGATCAACCTATGGTTATCCTCTTTCATAAAAGCTGAATAACCCCCATATGGAACAAGACAATTCCCTCCAGCTGGATTCCATCCAGACGATGTTTCAGGTCCACCTCCAAATCCTCTTTTTGCCCGTCTTATTCCTACACACAGATCCCCGTTCTCTGCCCTTAAAAACACAACGGAATCCCCTGCAATAAGTTTCTTATGATTCACAAAAGTACTCCACCCTGTTGTCAAAAGATGGCGCCTTGGGGTTCCTCTATAGATATGCCTAAATTTCCATGATTCACCGTGAACATCTTTCGCCAAGATGGTCTGAACAGGAGGGTCAGCAGAATAGTCCAATCGTGGAAATATAGTTTCTGCACAATACCTAGGTACAGAAAACCCACCACCATTATTCGCGTCAGATTGAGTTAAAGTCTTGGCAAATGAAGCCGGTTTTTCTTGGTCATCCAACCTATCAGTCCCAATGACACAATCATTTCCTTCAAAATCAACATCATTTCCAATTCTAGGGACCAACTTGATCTTGGCAAAAACTTCATCAGTTTCACGATCTGCTAAGAACTTTACAGCAGAAACTTTACAAGGAATATATGCTGGAATCATCGGGCAACTTCGAAAATCGACATTTCCAGAAGCGTGTTCAGCATGGCCTTGAGGAAAATAATAGACTGAAGCATTTACCTTAGGCATCTGCACCATACCCCCAGCACAGGCATGCCACAACTGAGAATCTAAGCAATTCTCCATTTCTTTCATTTTGGCTTTTGGTTCAATAAATGTTAACATCCCAAACAATACATTCACCTAATCTCCCAGAAAGCTGCTATCAAATGAAACAAGTAAGCATATATTCCATACCATCAAATGAATTATGCAATTCAATTCAAGAATTAAAGCTATACCAAAAATCCAATTCCTAGCCAAGACACCAAATTCACATAATGTATTAAAGATCAAATTTTTATTGTTATATGTCTACAGATAAGAATTTCCTACAAATCAGCTCCAAAAAAGGATCAAATTAGAAACAATTATGCACAAGACTCAACACAAGAAACCGACCAAATTATAACTTTACAATAACTCCTTCAAACAGCAACACAAACACCAAAATTCATTACAAAATGAAATTCAAGTGTAAGAACACTAACAAAAACATTGAAACACACCAAAAAACATAAGAATCTTTTCAAGAATCAAACAAACAAGAGATTATCATGTACTTACAACAACTTCCAAGTGCCCACTTGAGATTTTTACTTGAAACAGAGTACTAATCATTCAAATTCAAGTATATATATATAAAAATAGTATGAGTATTATTAGTATATTAATGGATAAAGCAAGAGTGTTTGGATTTTTGTTTGGATTAGGATTTTCTTTGTTCTGAGTCAGAAGACAATGGTTTTATTTGATATCACAAGTAGTTGGTAGTCATACAAAGTAGAGAACAAGTCGTATATGTAGTTGCACTAGTAGTTGTCTACACTAGACTTTTTACTTGTGGTTAATTTCTTCATTATTTTTCACACCTTTTTCTTCGGATCTGGAGAAAACTTATCTTGAAAATCCAGCATTCCAACAAGGCAACATTAAGGTGATTATTTCGAGACCATTTAGATTGAACATCAGTTATTGTGCATGTGCCTTAAATTTATGCATGCTACAATTGTATTGATTAAAACTAACCCTAATGTATATCGTAGAACGATTAAAATGAAATATGAGATAAATTATTTTAACATAATTTGAATTAAAATATTTTTTTTTGAAAGTTGGGTCACATCACACATGCCTATAATAGTATTGAACATTGGCATTAAGTAATATGTATACAATAAACTTAAATTATATGTAAAGAGTTCGATCGTTAAACAATGGTGAACGCGATTACACTAAGCTCGTATCAAATTTTCAAATATATATTATTGTATATTAGTCTATATGTCGATATTGATTTCAAGCATTTCACAGTTTTTTAAGTTTTTGGTATTATTTTGTTTACCAAATTCTTTAAATTTCTTTATTTGTAAGTATGTTCCACTTTTACTTTTCGAGCTTGGGCACCCAAACCATTTAGGTTAGATTTATACTAAGTCCATAATACTCATTATAGTAATTGTAACTCTTTTGAAATCACCTGGTTGTCCTCAAAATGTAAAATCGTCACATTAATGATCCTACTAATTTGTAGTATAGGTAGGAAATAAATTACGAAATGAAAGTTATCTAATCATGAAATGAACTCAAATTTACCGTTAACCAGTTTATAAACACAAAAAATACATAATCAAAGTTGATTTTAAATGTCCTTGTTAAAACCGTCCCACATATTAATTGTTGATTAGAAAAATGAGTTAAGGAAAAAACCCATGCCTTAGAGAGTTTCGTCCAAAACTCTTTTTTCTTAGTAAATCAAGTAAACTACAGTAGTAACTTGAACTAAATTAAAACAATGCAAACCACATTTTGATGATTTAAAATTGAAAGTAAATGAAGAGGACGATAATTAATTAAATGATGCGAGTTCATTAATGGGGATGAGTTAATGAAGATGGGTATAGTGAACCTCTCTGTCTTGATCTGTACCAAAGAACATGCCCAAATTGAGCATCAACTAACAGTAAAGAGCGCCTCAAACAATGGAAGATTTCTTAATTCTCATAAATATCAACATGTTTGGACCGCCGTAACCGCAGAGGGGCCGGCCGTCTTTCTTTCCACCCCTACCTCATTTCTCCTTCCCAAAACTGTTGTTCGCTTTTAAGAGTCTATAGTTTCACTCTAAAATTAATTGACAATAGAGGGAGTATCCAAGATCTTATATATTGATTCAGGAGGACATTGAATTTCGATGTGAGTTGTGCATCTTAACAAATATGTACTCTGCATATGGAGTATAATTTATAAAGTAAACGGCTTCTTCATTGATCACTCACGTTTAAAAAAAAATATAGTATGACTTTGTATACTTTCGATCACTCATATTTGGTATTATGAATACTTTTGGTCACTCACACGTTTTTTTGGTACAACTCTTGATTTTTCAAAATTTTTAATATTTTGGTAAGGGTATTTTTGTCATTCTCTCACAATTTTGTCATGAAAATGTAGAGTGTAATGGAAATTAATGGAAGTTAAAAAATTATGGGAGAATGAGTAAAATACCCTTACCAAAATGTTAAAAAATTTCGAAAAATCAAGAGTTGGACCAAAAAAACGCGTGAGTGACCAAAAACATACATAACACCCAACATGAGTGATCGAAAGTATATATACAAAGTCATAGTAGGATGATCGACTAGTGTTTTTTAACAAACGTGAGTTATCAATAAAGCAATTTGCTCTAATTTACTCATAATATACCATAAGGATTAATGCACTAACTAATAGATAGTTAGAATATGTGCTGACTAATGAATAGTTAGAATGAAATATGAGATAATAAATTATTTTTAAGAAATTTAAAATCAAAACTAACTTTTCGAGAAGCTTGAGTAAGATGTTACCGGTGTATATGAACATCGGAAAAACGTTATGATTTGAATAATGGAAAGATGAACAGTAGTAGAGTGGTGGTTAGTGAGTCTAGGCTGACACACACCATAACATAAACAGACTTAATAAATTTAATAAATGAATTTGCATTAAGTAGTAACTAAGGAAGAAAGGACGTCTTAACAGATTACCAATTATGTAGATGTCGGGCTTTAATTTCTTATACAGAGTATTCGACTATTAGTTATAACAAACAAAGCTGTACACTGAACCCATTGTTCAATGTAACACTTCCTACTAACTCCTTATAAATTTCATAAAAATGTTTGATTTTTCGCTTGAAAGTACATTTGTTTTAGAGTGAGTATTTGATCTAGAAAATATCTTTAAAAAGGAATTAAAACGCAACTTTCGTGAATGTCAAAAAATTGAACGACAAAAGATCTTTTGATTACTTTTTAATTTAATGTGATTTTATAAGTTTTAATATTAAATATAGAGCAAATTGTGAAATGGTTTAAAGTGAGTCGAGATTGTCATTTGGTCTTCAAAAATTCAGCAGTTGCAATTTAGTCCTTCAAAATGGATAAGTTGCAATTTAGTCCCAAAACGACGGAATTGTTAAATTTAACGAAATTTTTAGTGCAAGCCAATTGCACAAATATCGTTAAGTTTAATGGCGTTTCGTCGGGTTTTAGACTAAATTGCAATTTTGTCCAATTTCAGAGACTTAGTTTCAACTGTTAAACTCTCAACGATCAAATGACAACCTTGGCCCATTTTATAGGTCCATATCAACAATTTTCTCATTAAATATTCTTAATATATTGTAGAATATTTTTACTCGAACTAAAATTGCACAAAGTAGTCAAAATATATAATTGTGTTAATTTTGATTATTGAAAAATCAAACCGAACAATATTTAGCGATGGAGGGAATATTTTAGAATGAGGGAGGGGTGAAGCTTTGAGTTAGCGTGTGCAGGTGTTCGAAAGATGCCAAAGGGACAGAGATTCTAAATTATGATGAAGACTTGACTCCAAGGCCATGGGGCAACTATATATTATTGACATCATTATGTCACAAAGCGTGGCCACTTTCTGGGTTGTTTCCTCACTTATCAACCTTCATATTTAAGGACCTACCAACACCAACATTATTTTCATTTTATTTCTTCCTATAATATGAACTTGACTTAAAAGACACAATTGCTTGTCACAACTTGGGTTGTTATCAAACCGACCAACTCATCAATCACTTGGTTAATCGACTTGTTAAATCGAAATCGAGATTTGCTAGGTCAAATAATCAATCGTACTGATAGTCTGATTCAGAACTCGTATTGATTTAGAAATGTGGAGTATTTAATTTGTTAATTTTACTTATTTTACAAAGTTCATTCAAAAAATGTTCTAACTAGTAAAATATCTACACACTAACCTATTTTATTATCAAGTACTCCCTCCATCCCTAAATGATTGTCACATTTGACTTTTGATGGTCAATAAAATACGATTTAAAACATAAATATTTCTTATCCTACATGAGAAAAAATTATAATAAGTTGATATTTCAAAAATATATATTGAGACGAATCTAACGAGGTCCCACAAGACTATATTATTTCTTATCGTTTAATGAGAATTCATGATCAAAGTTTATTGTAATTGACCATAAAAGTCAAAATGTGACAATCTTTTAGGAACGGAGGGAGTAATAATACGCACGCTAACTGCTCTGTTATAATTTGTGTGGAACTATGATCCAAATTAGCTTCATGTGTAGCCCGAACTTGTTACTACAAATTCAAATTTGTATTGATTCAATTTGTTTGACATGCAATTTGATTTACTAAAAGCACCAAAATGACCTAAATTCGGTCGACTAATATAAAATTGATTAAAATCGAAGCTTAGTCTTTGAAGTTTTAGGTGATGTGCAAATCATTAGTTCTTGAGCTAGACATTGCTAACTTATTGGGATTATCTATTCTAATTTTAAACATCTTCTTTGGCATTCACATATCATTATTTGTCAATATATATATTATTTTGGAGCATATATATATTAAGCCATTAGTATGAATGTAATGTTTGATGGTTATTATTTTTCCATATATAAATACACAATTGAGAATTGACCCATGCAGCAGCCAGCTACGTCCATGCAACCACCTCACATGGAGGGTCATAATAAGATTATGATTTTTCAATTAATATTTTTGTGTACTTGCTTGTTCACATCTAAAATTAATGGCATACTCTATTGGCTATATTGTATTTTGGCGTGTTCCCTTAAGGAATTCATATTATTATTAATTGTTTCCATATCATCATCACTCATATTATTGTTGCTTCTAATTACTATTAATAATAACTTTTTAAAACTAAAGAACAAAAGAGAATAAGGATCCTTTAATATCGTTCTCTTCTTCAAACAAAATCCAAAAATTAGAGTGCATTATTATAATTAAGGCTATCGAAAAACCTAGAGGACTCTTTAGGTCCGTCCCTGATTTGTGAGGTACAATTTTTATGCAAAATACAAAAATATATACTAGACGACTTTGTTCTTTTAAAGATGAGCATAATCATATATATTTGGGCTTGTTATTACTTTATTACATTTATAATCAAGAATTACAAAAATATTATGCTCATGTTAAGTATTTAGTAAAAAGGAAAATGAATGAATTATTTTTTTATGAGAAGAACAATGTATGTCGAAGAGAAATGAATTTGTTATCCAGGAAATAATGATCCATCTTAAGAACATTAGAATAAAAAGTCGTCACGTATACTTTTTAAGTTCCACGCTACATATGAGTCTTTAAATAACATTCATACTATACTTGGAATAATATAAATAGTGCATATATAATATAATATTGTAGTTATATAAACTGGATATATAATAATAATAATAATAATAATAAATATATAAATAATGTGCGCAATATATATATAGTTATTTATTTGCTGGTGAATATAATGCTCATATATAGATATAGACATATAGTGGTGTTCATTTCACATTGACGATTGAAGAAAAGTCAATACATCCAAATTAATAATCAACGAAATACCAAAAGTAAAGGCTTTAATAAAAGTAGTGATGATCTCCCCTTACTTTCCATAGTAGTAAAGAAAGACTTTAAATAAAGATTTTGTCTAACGTTATTATTAAATAATGATATAATCTAGAATTAAGTGTCTAAAAATGTTAAAAAGGAATTGACTTTACTTAACCTGGTTTTATAAATGAAATTTGGTTATATATAATTATATATGTTAGAATGTCTTCACCAATTGATGAAGACTTAAAAGACAATAAATAATGTCTTGTTGTATATATGACTTGTCTTATATAGTTGTTGAGAAGTCGATTATCATTCGTGCCCATCCAAAATAAATAACCGCAAAGGTGAATTAACAATTATTCTCATCTGGAAAAATAAAAACCACACTGTACCTTTTATGAGTGTGTCGACCAACACCATAATTTTGGTTATTTATTATAAAATCATCAATGAACAATATGATACTTCATTTATTTCAAAATAATTGATTCTTTAGCTAAAAATATTTTATTAAGGAGTTATGAAAATTTATTATTATATCTTATATACTATTCTCAAAATGAAAAGTAATCTCTAAAGCAAGGTTACGTTAAAAATAAAAATACGAGCTAAAAAATACATTGAATTCCGTAAACAATCAACTACTATTCTTAAAAAGTAATCTCTAAAGCAAGTTAAACATGAAAATACGAGTTAAAAAATACATTGAATTTCGTAAACAATCAACTAGCATGAAAAAATATTTTTTTTTTGCAAAACAACAATATATTATGAAAATGGAGAGATTATATTTTTATGTGATCCATATTCAACATTTTGTAATAATTTTTTTAATTACGGAGTATCACTTTTTTTATTTATATGCTGATTAGAACGTCAGTACAATTTTAAAAATAAAATTGAGTGATGATAAATGAGGATATTGACTGTTTACACAAAGAAAGACAGTGTGACACGTGTCAGTTAATGAGTAGTGATGACATGATAGATTGATTCTCCTGTGCGTTCAACCACCGACTGCATCGTGAATCTTTGTCTTTTTGTTACCTTTGCTATTTTACTTACATACTTTAAAATATGAAAATAAAACAAATTTGAAAGAGTTCGACAAAAAAAACTTACTCATCTAGTAACTTTGAGATATTATTTACTGTTTTATTTAATTTTATGTTAACTATAATTTCATACCTCAAACACGTATACTTATAATGTGATGTTACTTTGCTTGCAGGAGACAATGAGGAAACTAGCTAGGAAAATGACATGTCTGAATTATAAATAATGAGATTAAATTTAATTAATAAACTAATGTTGAAGCAACCATTTTTTCCTGGTCGATTACGTAGTCAGGACCCATTTTTAGGATTTATTAGTTTAGGTTGTTGAATATGTGACACAGTTCACACTTTGTTTCAAGAATGTCGTCTTCCTAAATAAATCTTGAATCATCAATTTCACATTGTTGATTTAATCTCTATGGCCCTTTTATTAATACGCTCCAAGCCCATTGTCCAATCTAGTCCAATTACTGGCCCAGTATAGATGTCCAACAAGTTAAAAATCTCGGTCCTTAATGTGTGTCTTCTCTAAAATAGTACTCCCTCCGTCCCTAAAATCTAAATGATTATCACATTTTGACTTTTCATTGTCAACAAAACAAGAATTGAAACGTAAATATCTCTTATTCTACATGTGAAAAAGTTATAAAAATTTGATATTTTAAAAATATATATTGAGACGAATCTAACAAGATCCCACAAGACTATATTATTTCTTATCGTTTGATGAAAAATTTATGATCAAATTTTGTAATGTTTGACCACCAAAAGTTAAAATGTGATAATCTTTTAGGGACGAAGGGAGTAAAATCTAAGGATTTATTTTGTTTCGTCTTTTCTTTGTTTTGTTTAATGATAATCTAAAATTAAGTAAAATTAAATAATGTATCCAATTCATAATTTGTTAGATAATTGGGTTCACATGATTTTAGCGAAATTGTATTTCCCTACAAATCAAACAACATTACAATTTGCAAGAAATAATATTAAGTGGTTTTTTAAACTATACTTTATGACTCTTAATGTGTAGTTAAATAATATGTTATTCGGATCTTCTACTCGTGTTATGTGTCTAGTGTCTTGTTTGTATTTCATGATTTGGTTAATTGTATGTAATGTATTAGAGAAAATGGCAAAACTAGCACTTTTGAAAGTGTTTTTTAGACCACCCACAGCAGGGGTGTAAAATGAGGTGCAAGTGGGGATTAAATGAGTTTTGACTTAGGCAGCAGGGAAGTAATGTTTGGAGATCAAATTTTGATACCCGATGAAATGGGGTTCAAACTTACTTTTTGGCTCACCTGTGGGACCCGCGAGTGTGGTTTGATAACTTTTTTCCCCCTTAATTATTAAATGTATTATTTGACCAATAATTAATCAAAATAAAAATTTAAAAAGTATATCATTATTTTTTATTTCTTGAGATCTATAAATAGAGTATGGGTGAATGACATTGAGGTCCTCCAGTTTTTACATAAATGTCAGATAGGTCCCTCAGTTTTTGGAATTGCCACTTAAGGTCCTTAAATTTAAATTTAATTGTCAAACAGGTCCTTTAACATGAATTCAATATCTTATTGACTATAATGCCCTTATATTTACACCTCAATATTTTCATATCATTTTTATCTCATTAAACAATTTACTTTCGTTTCTAAAATATTTAGATTAATAAATGATATAAAATATATAATTTTAATTCGGGAAAAAAATTGAAAAAAATTATTTTGGTTATTTTTAATATAAATTCGGGTTTTTAGTTGTCATTGTAACGATGAGCACATCGATTAAGAATGAATAATATTTTACTTTTATATCTTTAATCAATGAATAAAACAACAATATAATGAATGTATTGAAATAAAAAACTCTTTTGATATATTTCTCATTAAATAGGGCACAAAGAGAAAATTCAATCGAACGTTACATTGAAATCCTAAAGTGATAAATAAATTTATTAATCTATGAAGCTTTCTTAAATCATTTAGTAAATATTAAATTAACTTAAAAAATGTTGTTTTATTTTTTCAAGAAAGATATTTTATTTTATTGATTTTGTATTATTTATAAATTTTAATATTTTCTCAAATAAAGTCAATAATTTTCTTAAGCTAAAAATAAATTAAAAATATTGAAGTATAAATATAAGGACATTATAGTCAATATGATATTTGATTATATGTTATAGGACATATCTGACAATTAAGTTAAAACTCAGGGACCTAAAGTGATAATTTAAAAAACGGAGGGACCTATCTGACATTAAGGTAAAAACTGAGGGACCTCAATGTCATTCACCCAATAGAGTATAGGTTTGTTTCATTTGGACAAAAAAAAAATACGAAAATAAAGTGATATGGAAGGGAGAGAAAGTTAATAAAACTTTGAATAATACCCTGCTGTGGAAATTGAGTGCAAAGAAGGGTGCAAATGGGTGTTAAGCTGATGTGGCACTAGATAAAACTCAAATATTTAATCTCCTGCTGTGGATGGTCTTAAACTTGGAGTACCCATGACTTTTTTTTGCAAAAGAGTAGCACCCCTCCCCATTAAATTTACTGTACTACCCTTCATGATAATTTAACTTCTTCCTCTTCATCCTCTTCCCCCTTCTCTAAACCCTACCACCACCCTCATTCAACCCCCCATGCGCCGTCCTTCCCAAAAATCGTCTTCAAATCCACCAAAAACGCAAAAAAGAACGCAAAATTTAGCAAAAATGGGCGCAATTCCACTTCCGCTCCCTCCCCTTCCTCACCACCACTACTCACCTCATCCTCCGACGTCTTCTCCCCCCTTTCCCTTTCTCCCACCTACCTATCTCCCTCTTCTCCACCACATCACCACCTCGTCTCCTCCATTTTCACACCTCCACGACCACTTCAACCCCACGCTTCTTCTCCCCCCTCCCTCCCCTTTTCCACCACGTCTTTCCTCCCTCACTCCCTTACCACTTTCCCAATCTCCACAAACAGATGCAAACGAGTATAACATTGTAAATTTTGATGAAGATAAGGTTGTGGATTTTAATGAAGATAAGGTTATCGATTACCATGAAGATAATATGGATTCTGATGAACATAAGATTGCAGATTTTAATGAACATGAGGTTGTGGATTTTGATGAAGATAAGGTTGTCGATTTTGATGAAGATGATGTTGACGATTTTTGACGAAAAAGAAAAAGACGGCAGTGATTTGAGGACAAAAAGGGGGAAGAAGGCGGGAGGGGGCTGAAGGAGGCTGCCGATGTGTGTGGTTTCAGGGTGGTGATGGGTTTGTGGTGGTGGGGTTTAGAGAAGAGGGAAGAAGATGAAGGAGAAGGGAACAAGTTGAATTATTGTTAAGGATAGTATAGTAAATTTAATGGGGAGGGATGCTACTCTAATGCAAAAAAAAGTCATGGGTGCTCCAAATTAAAAATTGTCCCCAATAGGTGCCAATCTTGCCAAATTCCCTAATGTATTATGTGTAAACATATAAAATTTGAGACGCATAAAGGAATATCGAAAAGGATAGAGGATTTGGAGCCACAACTAATCTTAAAAGAGAAAAGTTAACATGGCCATGAGTATGAGATCCATGGTAAGTGACACCATATAACACCATGTTTGGTCCCTTTTCATTATACTCATTCAGTCATTTGGTTGTTGGTTGAGAATGGCACTATTGGTTTTGCACTCTATCCATTAGCTGTTGCATAAACACATGAACTCCATTATTACATGCACAGTTGGTATGGCCAATGTTGTCTCTTCTCTATAACTAGTACACGACTTCTATTATTGTTGAAACCTTAACCATAAATAGGTTTCCTATAATCTGTTCAAACATGTCTCAAAATTTGGTCCCTCCAGGCTCCATCTCTTCATTCTTCATATACTTATCTCCCTCTCTCTTGTAATCATACCCACTGCCTAGCCAGCTACTTGTAGACCACCCAAAACAGAATGGGGGAGATGAATCTAAATTTACTATAACTCCGAACAACGCTTACGTTTTTTAAAATTCCTTATTCAATCACCGTGGTCTAATTTAGACATTACTGCGTCACTAACGTTCCAAAAATGGATCGAGTAATGTCAAAATTAAACTAATGAAAAAAATATATAATTTTAAGAAACGTGAGTGATGTTTGTGTAGTTTAGTAGTAATATTATCTACTTGCAGGGCTGCTTTCTGTTACAACTAGTTCTGTAAATAGTCACAAAAATATGGCCTTTTCTGCAAAGAAGGACGTGCCTTTCTGCTGTTTCATGCCAGAAAGCTAGGGTCATTATTACATGCCCAACTGGAGCCAAATGGTTTCCCATTTTATTTTATGTAGTCGTCGTTTTGCAATTTCAGGACCAGAATGGCCCATTGGGATAGTGGAGTGGAAGACCACAAAATGATTACAGTGTTTTGAACTTGATGCTGTAGATAATTTTTACGTTTTGATGTTTAATATCAATTCGGAAACATCCTCTCTGTTGTCACAAGCGTACAATCAGACCTCCCATTATCCAACTTAGACGAGAGCCTTTTGAATGTAGAGGTTTTGTATCGATTGTGGCATGAACTCGATGAGTCCCAAAGATAATATGTCGATGAGGAAGCTAAAAAGCATACATAAATTGCAATAAGCTTGTGATTTTACATAGATAATTAGGAATATCATATCCAACTAAAAGGACTTACTTACAACTTCTAGAGAAATTAGCAAACATGTGAGGAGATATACATATATAAAAGGATTGCATCCATTACAAAAAAGTATCTCCTCACACCAAAAATCTGAAGTTCAAGTTAGCTTCTTGTATTTATGCCATACTTCAATGACTTAGTTTAGAAATGTCATAATCTTGGTTGGGATAGCCAAGCTGCTCAATATCCCAGCTAGATTTTGAAGCTACCCTTTCGTGCCGAGGCTCGTACTCCTGATGTTTAAACCAAAAACATAACTAAATTAATATGATCATTCGAAAAATTGGATTTTCGATCTCAAGGATGATGTTTAATGAAGATTTGATACCTCCAGTTTCTTGACTAGCTCTTTTGCTGTTGGAGCAGAAATGATGATGTGCCTAGCCTTTGGACAAATGAAGCCTTCTTCAACAGCTTGGTCAATGAAAGACAACAATGAATTGTAGAATCCATCCACATTTAACAAGCCTACCTGCATTTTTCACCAAAAGAAGATTATCTTACAGAATTAGATAGTTTATGAAATTATTCGTCTCTTCATTTTCGTTTTAATTTAGAAATATCCTCCTTGTTAACATAAGCGCGATGCTGTTGGGCATGTCGAGTTGTTCAGTTTTAGTACCGGCTTATCATGAATGCCAAGTTGAGCCCAAGTGATGACTTCAAGCAACTCCTCCAGAGTTCCATATCCACCTGCATATGTGTACACATCACCTAGTCAATTGTTATTCAGAGTTTTTTATTTCCTTGTTGCAAATTGTATAGCAAGGCCTATCAAGTGAAACCCATCTTCAAAAACAAGAATAAAGAAACTATGTTGGACGATGGGCTAGCCAAGCGGGGCGCTTAAGATGAGCGTATCATCTTTTTTTTAAGAATAAAGAAACTAGACCATGATTCACAACATGCATCATCATGGACCCTTTTTTTTTACCTATTTTTAACCCTGATTAAAAAAGTAATGGAAAATTCTCTAACAGGCAACTAGGCACCCTTCCTTTTTTCTTCTTTTACAGGTCAGGTTCTGCAAATTGTTGAGTGTGATGACAAAAATTATTGGTTTGACTGCATGGATGGTACACATAACACACATAGTTCTTGAAAATGCTAGTAGTACATGTTAAGTAATGTCTGATGTCTCTAAATGGAAAAACAAAGATGTAAAAACCATTCCTACTTTTCTTTAGCAAGGGAAGGGATTTAATGCAGCAGCAAAAACAGAAGTGATGATAACTACTTGAAGGGAAAAGCATTGAACCATTATAGGTGTTATTCAGAATAAATCCCATAATTTTCTGTGCTAGATGTTGACTGATCAGCAGATAGGGTTGAAGGGGTTGCTCCCTAATGATGAACCTAGGGGGTTGAGTGATCATAGCCTTCAGACTGCTACTTTCAAACCTCTTCCTACCTAACCATTTTTGGTATAGAAACCAAAAACCTCAAATTGAAAGCATTTTGTTCTTGTTTCCTTCTATTATGCAAATTTATATTTTCCTCTCATGCTTCACAGTAAACATGATTCCTTGAAAGTTGTATGTCTCTTTACTAGTTATCTTCAGTGCAACAGAAAAAATCATTCAAGGGAAACTGCAATGCAGCAATTACAAATTTACAATATATATATGTAGGTGAAATTATTTCCATGGCACATGTTCGATATTGTTATCGAACGCATGTTTCATGCGCTCATTATTATTTTTTCAAAAAAAGAACCTTATGCATTGGGTAAATCAGCGCTGTGGACAAGGCACACTCATATATGTATCTCTCCAAAACACCCAAATAGGCATACTAAAAGGATCCGGATTCTATAATGTGGTGATTTCCTTTTGAGTTCTTAGGTGTAAAAGTGAGTGTTTTTTAGAGGTTATACCAACCTGGTAAGGCAATAAAAGCATCTGAATGCTTAGCCATCTCTGCTTTTCTTTGGTGCATGTCTGCAACAGCCTTCACTTCCCCTACTGTTTCACCAGTTAACTGCAGAAATAGTCCAAACCCCATTCATAAATGAACATCAGAATTAGAGTAATAAACCCAATCAACTGCTCAAAGGGTCCAAAAACTATTGTAAGTGGACATCAGAATTGGGGGTATTAAACACAATAAATATTCAAAGTCAATTAATTTTAAGCACTAGAAACAAAACTACTTGGCATTTATCACTTTGTAAAGAATATAAGTTACAGAAACAGCCAAGTAACAAAAATACAAACAAGGAAGAGACTAAAACAGAGCCACAAGGGGAATTAAACATAAAAGGAAAACTAATAAAGAACCTTTAAAGCCTAAAAACATCAACTGTTAAGACACAGTCCAACCACATGAGTGCTCTGATTTATGGATAATGCTATTAAGGACAATCACAGAGAAGAAACTTTCTTAGCCAAAAATATCTAAACACAAGCAAGCATACTAGCCCACCACCAGAACATCAAACATATAAATAATGTTCAAGTACATGCTCAATAATTCTAGAGTCTTTACTATTTGCAAGAAAAGAAGAGAGAGCCTGATTCTGTAGTAGAACCGTGGCTTATTAATTTTTACGTTAATTAATTATTTGAGACGTCAAATTCATATATCCGTTAGTGTGAGTTTGGTTTATTTGTTTTCAATCATAATAAAACATGACAAGGGCAGAAAACTTTGTTAATTCACAAAGACATACCTCTCGAGGCATTAATGCCTTGGGAATCACTCTGCAGAGAGACAATAATATGACAAAAATGTAGTATTAGCAAACAGAATAACCATAATAAAGAGACAAAACATATGATTATGTTGCTTAATGGTAGACAACGTATTATAAATTGGATCTTGAAGTTTCGAGACATAAAACAAATTCTAGGATTTGATTAGAAAGAAAGTTACCCAATAACATGCCGACCCCCATTATGAACAGCCTGAGAAACCAACCCCATTAGGCCAATGCTCCCTCCTCCATAGACTAAATCAATGTTCCTGGAGACCTACATTGCACAATGCTTTTCTTAAATCAACCCAGAGGACAGAAAAAAGATGACAGCTTTATTACAAGAGAAGATAACAAGTCATCCCTCTAATTATTTTTAATTCAACGTTTTCGTTTTTCCGTGTCAACTATATAATTAATAATTTTTTAATTCTTGCCAAGAATCTACTGTTCTGTAACCAATAATTCTTGATGAAAAAGTACTTGTTAGTACTCAAATAATTTGTTATATAAGGATGAAAACAAGTATAAATGCAAAGAATGCTGGTGGTTATCATTGTAGTTGAAAGCAACTGAACAGAAGGATAGGAAAAAGGTGTATATATTTTTTAATGGTAACTTAGCCATCCCCATGAACAATAAGGATAAGATAACAGGTTAAGTGTTTCAAAACTGAGTATTTTAAGCACTACAAAGATGAAATCATCCCAGATGCCCCATGCAAAACTTCTGCTTGAACAACCCATAAGAAAAAAACACACAAATTATATACGCCAACTAACACAAAACTTTTGCTACAAAGGGTTTCTACATAGGAAGCATATCTTAATACAACCAAAACACAAAAATTACATAAAAAGATACCCCCTTTATTTCCCAACTAAAGGAAACATATCAAGAACACATTTTTATCTAAACCATGGTTCAGTCTCCTTACTGTCCGACCCTCTTAACCCGTTTAGATGTGAGCCTATCCGTAATTAGTATTGGAGCATTTTGATATTGATGTATAAAATATATCAAGAACACATTTTTGTTGAAACCTATCCGACCTCATTTACCCGTTTAAGCGAGAGTCTCTTCGTAATCATTCCAACATATTGATGATGTTGAGGTAAAAAACATATCAAGAACACATTTTTAACGAGGCCACATTTCTGAAAATGCCCTTTTATTTAAGGACCAAGCTGCAAAAGGAAATTAAATATATACAAGAAAAATAGAAAGTATAGTTGGCAAGAAGCATACCAATTCTTGACCAAGCTCAATAGCAGCATCTTGATAGCTGAGCTTTTTGCCTTGACTACTTCCACAAAACACACAAATCCACTTGAATTTTGACAGTTTGTTTTCATTTTGTACCTCCATTTTCTTCTCTTGATCTTTGCCCAAATATCTGCACTCATAATGCAACAAGTATATTTGTCTTTTTAGCGTTACAGTGTTTATTTTTCTATTGGCTACACATAAAAAATAAATATATTGTGTAACTGACTAATAAAAGCATGTCTATAGTAACAATAAGAGTAATATATTTAATTAATTATATTGTATATCCTATGTAATAATATGAGGTTTAGTACAAGAATACCTTGAAATTGAGGCGTGTTGTGTTTGATGTGGTTGCTCATATCATATGGGGACTATATATAAGAGTCTTGGCACGTGACAGACATTACCACGCTTAAGGCTATGCTACTAGTAGAGCGAGTGGAGCGAGTGGGCTACAACAATTTTCATTTTTCATTTTTCTTATTTTAAGTAGTATTTCCTTGAGCTTGGCGGGGACTCTGAATTTTATACAAAGAAAGAAAGAAAGAAAGAAAGGAGTACTATATAAATTAAAGGACGATCAACTTAATTTTTAAATAAATATATATTAGAATTTTATTTGTTATTTCCTCCATCCCTAAAAAGATTGATATATTTTGATTTTTGGTGGTCAACAAAATACAATTTAAAATATAAATATCTCTTATTGTACATCCGAAAAAATTATAAAAAGTTGATATTTCAAAAATATATATTGAGACGAATCTAACAAGATCTCACATGACTATATTATTTCTTATAATTTAATGAGAATTCTTGATCAAACTTTTTAAAATTTGACCATCAAAAATCAAAATGTATCAATCTTTTAGGGACGGAGGGAATATAATTTTAAAGGGGACGATTATATTGTTCCCCTATGTCACCCAGGTTCTTCTAGTGTCTTTCATCTCAAAATTAGTGACCCTTTAAAAGTTAACGATTATATTATTTATTTTTGGATTATATATATAAAACTTGAAATAAATATTTATTTTTATATTTTTACAAGATGGCCGTAAATGGTTTTTAAAACAAACTTAATTAATTTTTCTACTATGATCCGTTAGCATTTAATGAAGTTGTTGATGAAACATTTGCACACACTATATATATCATTTGAATATTATTGTCACTTACAAAAATCAAAGTATAACTATCATTCATTTACTAGGACTATGTTATTCATTATCTTATGTTTAAATGCATATATAAATATATTTATATGTGGATACAATAGCAAGCAACTTGGAACATAACTTATCATGTAATGTTACTGCTGCCACGTATAGTTTTATAATCTTAATATTGTCATTTGTCTGTAACCAGAAAAGATGGGCACCTTTTCGTCTTGACAAAATCTTAAAATGGGCATAACATTGATTTAATAATGTACAAGTCTATTTGATTATTTTATGTTTGCATGCGTGTTGGAGGAGGTGATTCACAAATTAAACAAAGTTATTATATATGTGCACACCAATATGGTATGTATGGGCATAATAAGAGAAATTAATTATTATACTCCCACGTCCCTTAAATTTATCTAATTTTGAATGTTGATGAATATATAATATATATAATTGACTTTTTAATTTTACAACTCAAATTTTAAGTAATTACTACACCAACATGGGACACAATCTTCTTTGGGTATTTCAAAGAAAGGTGCCTGAAACTAGTTAATATGATGATTTTGTACTATCTTTTATAATGGAGAATCCACAAGTCGCAAGCTATCGCTACTTCTAGAATGTGCCGTGAACAGTGACGGATCCAGGAATATCAAATTGACTGTTCGAAATTAGCATAATTTTCAAAATGTCTGTTCAAAATACTTAAATATATGTAAATATAAATTTTAATGCTAATTTTTATATTAATTTTTTCTTTAAATATATATAATTTTTTTCCTTTAAAAAAAGTGTATGTTTGAGTAAACGGGCTTAAACCTAAATACATCCACCCCTCGCCGTGAATGATAGCAAGTTATGGGTAAGACGAAATACGGTTTCATTTCATACTATCTGAGTAAATAATTCCTATGGTGGATATTGGAATATATATTCTCCAAGGCACTAATGAAAAAATAGGATAGTGGTCCGTCTTATATTGAGGCCAAGATTGGTGGAAGTGCAATAAATATAGTAATAATAGACATCCTCGATCCCCAAGTTGGCTTCACTTGCTGCTGCAACCTTTCTGGCCCTTCAACGTTAGTCTTGTCTTCTAAGGACTACACACTACGTGTAACGCCCCGCCCCGGAACACCGGGTCGGAACATTATTTGATTTGATTGACTGACCTCACAAACCATCACGGGTCTTTCCAGCACGTTTTGTCCTCACTCACGTGCTCACTAGGACACTTCCCAGTGGGTCACCCATCCTAGAATTACCCCAGGTCAAGCACATTTAACTTTGGAGTTCTTCTGAGTTGGGCTACCGAAAAGAAGATGCATCTTGATGGTATGAGTAGTACCTATCAAATCATATCAAACATATCACATCGCCCACCTTGGGCCGGGTATTACAATCTCCCCCACTTGAACACTCAACGTCCTCGTTGAGCCACACACACATCCACATCCAAGACCGTACCATCCGTGTGAGACTCTACCTCTCACAATTCCGGACGGCTCGGCTCTGATACCATTTGTAACGCCCCGCCCCGGAACACCGAGTCGGAACGTTATTTGATTTGATTGACTGACCTCACAAACCACCACGGGTCTTTCCAGCACGTTTTGTCCTCACTCACGTGCTCACTAGGACACTTCCCAGTGGGTCACCCATCCTAGAATTGCCCCAGGTCAAGCACGCTTAACCTTGGAGTTCTTCTGGGTTGGGCTACCGAAAAGAAGATGCATCTTGATGGTATGAGTAGTACCAATCAAATCAAATCAAATAACGTTCCGACCCGGTTTCGGGGGGCGGAGCGTTACAAATGGTATCAGAGCGGGGCCGTCCGAAATGTGAGATCTAAGTGCTATGCGGCGCAAAGTGCTACGTCGAGGATGGGAGTGACCTCTTGAGGCCGTAGGAGCCACCTCTAGAGTCTCACACGGATGGTACGGTCCTGGATGTGGATGTGGCTCAACGAGGACGTTGAGTGTTTAAGTGGGGGAGATTGTAATACCCGGCCAAGAGTGGGCGATGTGATATATTTGATATGATTTGATTGGTACTACTCATACCATCAAGATGCATCTTCTTTTCGGTAGCCCAACCCAGAAGAACTCCAAGGTTAAGCGTGCTTGACCTGGGGCAATTCTAGGATGGGTGACCCACTGGGAAGTGTCCTAGTGAGCACGTGAGTGAGGACAAAACGTGCTGGAAAGACCCGTGGTGGTTTGTGAGGTCAGTCAATCAAATCAAATAACGTTCCGACCCGGTTTAGGGGGGCGGGGCGTTACACTACGTGCCCACTTTCTCTATAACTTGGCTGGACTAATTCCCAATCGTTACACAATTTAAATCGTGTTTGATATCATTAATTGAATCAGATAATCAAATAAGAAAATATCAAGTCGAGTTAAATATAATTAGATTCCACCTATTGTAATTATAAATCAATTCATACTAATTGCCTTGAGGCTCCGGGCAACATTATCGATCACTAACATAATATGATCATATATTAATACATACACATGTCAAAAAATTACTATTACTATAAAAAAAAGGAGGCATTGTAGTATTGGCAGTGTCTCTATATATGCATGCTTGCACGCGGCTCTCATCCAAATCCATCCCAACCATTTATGTTTTTATGTGTTGCTTCGCGGCTTCAATTGCAGGGCATATACTATAAATATGTACCACCATATATTACTCTATTTACAAGTGTCAGACCGATGTTTTTATTTGGTGCTTCGCCTTCAATTGCAGGCATCAAATTACATCATATACACTAAATTATCAGAATGGTCTCAGAAAGTGGATGAGATTGATATTTGTTTGGGTCTCGAAAATTTATCAATTGCAAACTAGTCTTTAAAATTGGACAAAAGTTACAGTTTTTTAAAGAAAATATATGGAACTGTTAAAATTTAATGGAAACTTTTATATGAAGCCTATTACACATATATCATTAAGTTTAACACCGGCCTCCGTCAATCTTTGGACTAAGTCGCAACTTTTGTTCCATTACAAAAACTAATTTGCATCTTCTGAACTTTCGAGAATCAAATGACAACATTATTAATTTACTTTTCTGATATCATATCAACAATTTCATTTTTCAATTGACGTTTTCGAGTATATATTTTTATCCCGACTAACGTGGAAACGTTAAACTAATAATATTTCATTGAAGTGCTATATGATATATGATCAAGTAAAAATAAAAAATAATTTATTATTATTATTATTATTCCATGATCAAGTAAATAACAATAGTGATCGATGACTCCATTGATCGAAGAAAGGTTTGTTGAGCATCAAGTACATATGTTGCACCAATCACTGAGTGGTTGCATTGCATGCAATCTTAGCTTCAAATTGAAGAGCACCAAATAAAATGGGAAAGGCATGCAAATTGCAATATAATGTATATCACGTAACTTTATTATTATTGCTCTTCAAAGTCCTCATTCAACTTATTTCCCATTCGCTCTTTCTTCTGTGGTCTCTTAAAGTGGAACCACTTCCCTCTACAAAAGCTAGATTGTCACCGTTACTCAAATATTAGCAAGTATGATTGATAGCTCAATAAACTGATGTATGATAGTGGCGAATCTAAAAGTGTGAAAGCGTCCCTTCGAAATTGTCATAATTTTCATAATGCATGTTCAAAACACTTAAATATATTCAAATACAATTTTAAATGCTAATTTTTACATTAATTTTTTCTTTAAATATATATAACTTTTTTTTAAAGTGACTGTATAAATGAACGGGCGTGAACTCAAATGAGTCTGCCACCGGGTGGTGGTATGATCACAAGGTTTTAATTTTATAAGAGGTCTTGGTTAAAGTCTTAGCTTGTTGACACAATTGTCGTATATACATATATTTCATTTTAATTATCAATTAGTTAGTAATTTCTAATTTTACTATTTGTAATATTATTATACTCATACGTACTTTGTAAAAATAAGAATTGCGATTGGCCCAATAAATTGGTGAAGGTTTATTTCATACTTTCATTTCTAACTAATTGTCTACAAACACGTGCTTTTAACAATCTATTAATTAAATATATATATATTTTTGTTATTTAAAATATCATTATATTCATTGCAAAATATTGAAATTATAGGATAGTTAATTACTATATATCTTTAAAAATATTTTATTTGGAAGTGTATTATTCCCTTTAAAAGGAAGGGTTGGACATTGAAGAGTTTGGAGATGTGATATGAATCCATAGTGGGCAACACATTTCATTATCTAAATAGTGGAAACTGTAAATATTTGGTTGGATTATTGAAGCTAATCAAACCAATTTTTTCCTGTATGAATGTCGGCAACGAATTAAGTCCAATTTCGACGTTAATATTTTTGCGACTAGTTAAGCTCTTACATGTAAAAGTGAATTTTAATCACCTATAAACTCAAAATAATTGTTTTCTTAATTAATAAACTAAAGTAGTCAAAGTCAAACGGGGTTTTGAAAGAAAGACTTATGGGAAAAGGTAGTTAATATCGTTGGAATCGGACCATAATGAATTAAAAGGCACAGAACAGTAAATAAATTTGGACAGTAGTTGAAACAAGGTTCTACAAATTAAAAGTGGCTGATTCTTCTCAATTTGTCATCAAAGTTAAAGTATGTAAGGGAAGAAAATTAAAGCAGCCTAATAAGTTCACCATATCTTAGTTTTTTTACCTCACAGTTTGTTCAGAAATTTTAAAATATCACGTCATATCTAATCATACTATTAAAAAATCGATTATGAATACATACCATTAAAAAGTCGATCATGGATCCGACCATGAAACCACATGGTCTAAAAATGGGTAGAATAATAAAAATGTATCAATAATCAAGAATAATAAAAATATGCATACCATGGAGCATAGAATTCAACAAGCGCTCCACGATCATGACCAATCTCTTTGTCAAAATTAAAGTTTCTTGGGTCAAAACAACAACATCCTCCTCAGCCAAGGCTAACGTTAGCAGAGCTAAACTAGACAACATTTTGAAACAGATTCGTTGATCTTGATACATGCTGTTTGGGTTTTTTTTTTGATGCAAAAAAAATCGAAAAAAGATAATGAAGCAAACTGTGTTAGCCTTTGATTATTTATACTTTTTGATTGTATGATTTGTCGCTGCCTTATTAGTGAATGAAATAGACTAATTATTCTTTGTTTTAAAACGAAATAGTAATTATGCCTTCATATATAAGTTCATATATCACATATACTCGTATATGTAAGAGTGACTTTAATTTGGTCAATACATCTTGTCCCAGTGGCAAGCATGTTGACACCTCTAGCGGAGGTCTTGGGTTCGAGTTCGCTTGCTAGCAAAGAAATTGGTTAGAGAGACGGTTTCTCTCACTAGTTTGATGCTAGTCGTCTCTTTTCTTGAATTTTACTAGTTTACGATTTGTATTGATGTGTCATGATTATAATGTACTATTCGTATTAATAAAATTAAATGGTACTACCCTTAAAAAGAAAAAAGAAAAAAAGAGTGACTTTGGTACGAGTATTTGTGATCATACTCCCACCATAGTTCAGGTGAATCTTTTGTTCGTGGCACAAACGGTCCTTCTAAGCGAAGCGACTCACACACCCCATCCATAAAAATGAATCATAGAAGTGTGAATCGTAAGACCCATTTGGAGATGAACCATCTGAACTTGTCAAACACACTTAACAAATAGTTGAAACTTGAAAGTCATAAAATAAAAAATGGAGATGCGGGGTATCGATCCCCGTACCTCTCGCATGCTAAGCGAGCGCTCTACCATCTGAGCTACATCCCCTTGTTTGGTCACTGGGTAATTCAGATATCCTTTCACTTCTTAATTCTCTTACTGGAGTATTAAAGACATAAATCACCCCTTCGATTAACATTTGTTGCCTTCTTCGGCTTCCATCAAACGTAATTTGCATCCTAAAAAGTTTTGCTATTTTTTTTTTTTGTAAATAAACGATATCCATTTAACGTAATTTGCATCCTAAAAAAGTTTGATATCTCGCTAACTATTTTTTTCCTTCCCTAGTAAATACCCATATAACAAGAGAATTTTCAAAAAAATCAATATTTTGCTACTATTTTAGATTAATGAAAGGTCAAGCAATTAATAACCATTTTGATCAATTAAGGAAGACCAGGATACATGAAGGAATTCAAATTGATTGTCTTCTTTCTTCTTGTTGGATTGGCCTACTCATCCCCCACAATAATTACAAGTAACTATTCAATGATTAAAACCTCTTATTGCTACATTTATTTTCCACTTATATATGTTCTTTTTTATAATAATATTTGTTGTCTTCACAAATCTTGTAATCCTTATTACATTTGTGTAACTTTTTATGTTGTTTCAAATGCTTGCATGGATATATGTTTAGGAGATGTTTGCATAATTAATTAAGTCACAATACTAGGTTATATCATCATTTAATTATATTGAAACAACGAGATTAATAAAAGGGATCAAATCTTCAATAATATTTCCATAGCCTTATGTAAAATTTGGGTATAATGAAATTACTCTAAACTTTTTGTATATTACTAGTAAATTTGTGGATTTTTAAGAACTGATCAAATGCATTATTTGCATCTTCTTATTTGTCTAATGTAGATAAAGAAAGGAGAGAAAATGGCGATAATGTTCTTGGAACGGGCAATGCAGGGCGTACACTTCTGCAACAAAAAGCCAGTTAAGAATCATTCTAATTCGAACCCCTGACAAAAAGCCAGATGTGGAAAGTCTTATAAATACGTTGCACTTCTTCAATTCGTCTCTCATTCGTGCATTTATGACATTGGGTTGTTTATACTGTATTGTACATTAAAACAGGTTGTTCAATAAATTTCGAGCAACAAAACTACACCATCATCACAAGCCAATGTAAAGGACCAAATTACAACAAAACAAGCTGTTGTGAAGGCTTCAAGCAGTTTGCTTGTCCATTTGCAGAGCAAATCAATGATATGAAAACCACTTGCGCAGACTCATTGTTTAGCTATATTAATCTGTATGGAAAATATCCGCCTGGGTTATTCGCGAATATGTGTTCTGGGAAAGAAGGAGTTGATTGTGAAGGAGTTGATGCCCCAAAACCTCTATTAAGTGAAGGCCTGAAGAACACTCCAAGTTTTATGGTGATTGCAGCCTGTTCAATCATATCCTTATCAAGAACGATGTTGTACCTGAATCCACCGTAGGCTCGCCAGTATTATATGTTCTGCAGCGATGGAATCAGGAATCAGGATGAAAACGGAAGGGAGAAATTTGTATCTCAATCTAGGAGTGGAGGTTAATTTCTAATCTTAGGAAGTAATGTTACAATGAGTAATTTCGAATTATCTTAGGCAATGTAGTGTAGACAATATATCATTTACTAGTTAATAGAACAACAAACTGTATGATGTATGTAACTGTAAATACATAATTTACTGGTAATATGGTTGAGATAAAGATACTTGGATATTGCAGGTTCGAGTTCATATGGTGCAGAGATAGTACTTTGATAAAATATTACAAGAATTGCTTCTCATTTTATATATCGTTGGCAATCTCCCTTATGTTACTAGGACACATCTTATATATAATAGGACTGCAAAATTTTGTATTGGAGTGACAAACCGACGGTTCAAGTCTTAACTACATTTCATAATTTACTTCTTTATGAAAATTTAGGGTAGGGTGTGACAGAGTGCTTACGATAAAGTATCATTTTCTTCTTAAATTCAAGGATAGAGAAACACATATATGACTGATAAAAAGTAGGCAAAATTATTAATAATTTGATATGATACACATAGGGTAATTGGTCCGTAATCATTGTAGTCAAAGATCATTGAACAAATATCAACCCAATAATCCAGAAAGTTCTACATTTTGCAATTAAATAACTACATCTTTCAATGTTGTTTTCTGAATTCTTGAGCTAGAAGCAACACAAAAGAGCTTGCCATTATCTCTACTTCAATTGCGTTGATTTGGTCACCGTCTAGAGGTTGGAAGACAATGTACTCATCGACTCGATTAATGAATTCATGATGGAAGATTGATCTTGCTGCGTCCATCACCCTTCGCTTGATTGTTTCATAAGCCATCTCTTTAGGCAAATCTTCATCTTCTGTGTTGAGGATGTATTGAGACCCAACATTTGATGTCATTATGATGACCGTGTTTGCGAAACTGACGGTACGTCCTTGTGAATCGGTTACTCTGCCATTGCCCAAGATTTGTAGAAACACGTTAAATACATCAGAGTGAGCCTTCTCTATCTCTTCGAACAATATGACAGCATAAGGTCTCCGTCTAACGATTTCTGTCAACTGCCCTCCTTCCTCATAGCCAACATACCCTGGTGGTGGCCCTATTAATCTTGAGACTGAATGTTTCTCCGTGTACTCGCTCATATCTATGCGTACAAGAGATTCTTCAGTGTTGAACATGTAAGATGCGAGAGCCTTGGCTAACTCGGTCTTCCCAACCCCCGTAGGACCCATGAACATGAAACTAGCAATTGGACGGTGAGGGTCTGAAAGCCCGGCTCGAGAACGTTGGATAGCTTCAGCAACAGCTGTCACGGCAGGATCTTGACCAACAACACGTCTATGCAGCTCTTCCTCCAAATGTAGAAGTTTTTCCCTCTCTGATAGCTGTAGCTTGGAATCAGGAATGCCAGTCCATGTGCTGACTATCTCTGCAATGTCACTTCCTGTTACTTCTTCTCTTAGCATGGACTTCCCAGATTTCATATACTCATCCAGTTCTTTTTCTGCAACTTCAAGCTGCCGCTGTATCTCATATTCTCTTTCGGCCTGCTGGATCTCAAGATTGACCCTGTCAATCTGCAGAAGGATCTCATATTTTCTTTCGGCCCGCTGGATCTCAAGATTGACCCTCTCAATCTGCAGAAAAGGAGATGTGTTTAGTTAATGGATCATTTCTGATGATCATCTATTTGAACATATAGAAGGCTAACTTTGGCTACTATTTGCACTTAACATAGGTTAAAAAGGCCAGCTATGCGACCTTGGCTATTATTGAAAATTAACATAGGCCCCCCATAAGTTAAGAATCGCCCTTTTGATGAAGACACTGAATATAGTACACTACTAACTGATATTTAGATATTCATAGATTAAGATAATTAATGAGCATAATAAAGAGAACAAGCCATACTTCTTCTTTGACCGACTGAATACGTGTCATGACACTTCTCTCGTGTTCCCACTGCTTGCTAAGCTCTTCTTGTCTCTGTTTCAACAGAGCTACTTCTGCCTCCAGGCGATTTAATCTGTCTTTTGATGCTTTATCTGTGTCATTAGTGAGTGACAACCTTTCCATTTCTAGTTTCAGAACAGCACGATCAATATTATCTAGAGCAGTTGGTTTTGAGGTTATCTCCATTTTCAGCTTTGCAGCTGCTTCATCAACTAAATCAATAGCTGAAATCAACAAAAAGCTGTTAGTGCTGTACTATAACCCGAAACTTCAATTGTAGATAATTATTACTCTATGAGAAGATGGGAATGACAATTTGACCTTTGTCAGGCATAAATCTTTCACTTGTGTATCGCTCGGTCAGAATCGAAGCTTCAACAAGTGCACCATCAGATTTTCGGACTCCATGGTGGAGTTCATTTCGTTCACCCAAACCTCGAAGAATGGATATGGTATCTTCCACTGAAGGCTGATCAACATAAACTTGCTTGAAACGATGTTCCAAGGCGGGATCTTTCTCTATATATTTGCGGTACTCATCCAGTGTTGTTGCACCAATACATCGTAACTCCCCACGACCAAGGATGGGCTTCAAGAGATTTCCAGCATCCATTGCACCATTAGTGGCACCTGAGATATGTGAACAATTTTTATTATATATTCAATCAATGAGTGCCAAGGTGATCTTCAAATAGTTGAAGATCAACAACTATGTCAATTCAACGTGCAATTACACTTGAAACACTACCTGCTCCAACAACTGTATGAATCTCATCAATGAAAAGGATAATCTGCCCATCAGATTCTGTTACCTCCCAGAGTACAGCCTTCAGTCTATCTTCAAATTCTCCACGATATTTTGCTCCAGCTATGAGTGCACCCATATCCAATGATATTAACTGCATCAGAAAATGTATTACTTGGATGTTCAAGAAGTTGCAATTGCAAATTAGAATGCAAGTGACAACTTGCAAGTGAATTAAAACAGGTGGTTGTACATACTCTTCTATTCATGAGAGCTTGAGGGACATCTCCTTGAACGATTCTCTGTGCAAGACTGTCCAACGTTTGATGTTAGTAAAATGTACTAATACTAATAAGCTAGAGATATACAGATAAAAGGAGACAAAAAAACCAAATATGTAGACTTTTTTCTGCCAATTTGACCACTTTCATTTAAACGAAGACATGACAATATGGCATTACATGTGACAAATTGGAGACTCGCATAGCAGATCCCACGTAGTGTGATAAGGGCTTTGTTTTATTTGGTTTGGTTTTGTGTTATACCACTTGGATATACACAGTTCCAGAATAACATATGCTCATATTTAGTATAAATTTGAAAAGGCTAGTTCCTTCTGTATCAACATAACAAGAAGAGCATCAAAACAATGGTATGTATAAGAGCAAAGTACGGTCATACATTGTCTAAAACACAAACAGAAGACTCCCAAACAGGTTGCTTACCCCTCTGAAATTGCAGTTTTGCCAACCCCTGGCTCACCAATTAGGACAGGATTGTTCTTTGTCCTCCTAGAAAGAATCCGAATGCACCTACGAATCTCATCATCTCTTCCAATAACAGGATCCAGCTTTCCAGATTTTGCCATGGCAGTCAAATCTTTTCCATATTTTTCTAGTGACTCGTACTTCCCTTCTGGATCTGCAACAAGTTATGTAAACTATACCATCAGTATCAGGTTAAGGAAAAGGCTACAACAAAACTTCTGAGCGTTATATACGAGTCAAATGTGCAGTTGATCAGGGAACGAAGATAAAAAAAAAAAAAAGGTGCAGCGATCTGGATAGCAAGCTATGTATGAGGATATACCACGCAAATGGACATTATAGGCGTCTTTGAGGAGCACCACTTCTTCATGCTCTCTTTCCGCAGATAAATTTTGACTAGACTGCAACAAGTCATCCGCCTTCATCAAGTCTGCGAGCGTTGTGCGCGTTGTGCGTTTACTGCGAGCGTTGTCTTTGCTCAAACACTTTCGACGTAGAAAATTTCCACAACTCAAAACTTTATGCACTATATTCATTTTTTGTTAGACTACAATGAGAACGTACTATTTAGAACTATATATTAACTACGAATTTGGTTCAGACTACAAATTGCATGGAAACTAGAAGCACAAAAAAGAAAAGATCTTATAATGTATTCCGTTAGAAATATGGGCAGAGTAGCTCCATATTTATAGGTACAATATGAAATACTTAAGTAATAACAATAAATTGATAGTTAAGGTATTACTATAACTTGATAGTCAAGGTATTACTATAACGGATATGGAAACTATTACGGATATGGAAACTATTACGGATATGAAACTATAACGTATATGGAAACTATTACGGATATGGAAACTATTACGGATATGAAACTATAGCGTATATGGAAACTATAACTTCCATGTTATTATATAATCTTGAACTATAGTTCCTTAAAATAACTCTATTCAGAATTACGTTAAAAATAGTTGTAATAGGGCTTTTCTAGCGTGATGGCTGCCTACCAATATAGCATAGTAAGGCCTCCTTCTCCTAACTATCTATGTACCTGAACAGTTTTTTTTTCTCTTTTAAAAGCATTCCACATCATATCTTCATGTTCAGAAATGCCATAGAGACACAAGATTGCATCTTGAATCCCAAACAGTTGCCACAATAACTTTCCTGTATTGTTCTGCCTCAAAAAATCCTATAAAAAAATAACAGTTCCTCGCTAAGCTTCGTGTACGAAGAGATACACTTGACATTACAAAAATGTTGTAAAAACTGCTGATCTCAATGGAGTAATCATACCTTTGGATGCATATATACCCAAAATCGCATGCGATTCCACAACGAACGACATTTGATTCTTGAACACATACAATCTTCCATCATGTAAACAAAGGAGGCGAATTTCGATACCATAAGCCTTCCATGATTGCCACCAAAAGGCATGTGGGCATGAGGCATCAGTGGTTTGCTCCAAAAGCTTCAAATCCTCAATGACTTGAGTCACCATTGTGGTAATGAGGTACCCCACACATGCCATTCTTGAAGACTAATTGAAGCTTCATCAGTTGTTACTCTATGAGCTCCTGATACTATTGTGGAAATGGGTTTTGTTTGAAATTCCATTTTGTTGCAGAAAAGGAAGGAGCTTTTGAAGATCAAGAATGAAGTCAAGGGTTTTGATGCAATTGTAGCACTGTTTATGGGTGATTTGGGAATTGTGGTAAATATTAGTGGCTTATTTGCAAATTATGATTTTAGGCTTTGATTATAGCCAGTAGCGGACTAGCGGTATAGCGTATAGCCTATAGGAATATAGGATTGGGTTAATTTGGCATTTTGGATTTTAGGCTCTTTTTATAATTGCTTCCCCATAAAATATGGGCCGTTTGTCATGCATTTCATTATGATTTTTTTTCATAATTCTATTAATACCCCATTAACTTCTAACCGTAGGATCAAAATCTCAATAAATACTTTAATTTGATGAACCAAATTAGCATAAGCATAGTGTTTACACATTTATAAGCGTATAAGAAAAGTCTATGCGACTCGTCATCTTATACTAAAGTTGGATGTACTTGGACCGAGTCTAGCGCATTTGTAGAACCATTAGTCCATTACTTGTGTCAAAATTTGGTCAAGGAATTTGTACGAGTAATCTCAACAACCATTAGCCTTGAATATTTTAGGAATTGGATTCTCGAAAAAAAAAAATCAATTCAAAAAGCCCATTAGTGGGTTGATAATTTTGGAGTTAATTGCATCAATAGTGTCATTAAATGTAATAAAATTACACTTTTATCCCAATAAGTGACATTGTTACACTAATAGCCATTAATAATGTACACCGCTTCACATTTAGCCCCAAAATTAATGACGTCAAAAGAACTTGATGGTTTTTTATTTATTTTTCGGATCAAAACGCAATATTGAAAATGTGGGATAATTTTTTGTCCCCAACCATTGAAAAGAGTTTATGGTAATGCATTTAAATGGTTTAGGAATAATGATCTAGGTTTTTGTCAATTACTTTAATTACGGGAGAATGAAATGGATAAATAAAGCAACTGAATTCATTAGATATATTTGATTTTCTTTGTCGAGCTTGTTGATCTATGTAGATTTTCAATGAGCTTGTTGATCTATGTTAGATTTTCATCTACATGAAATCCAAATCGTACTCAACCGATCAGGGCTCGACCCGACTTGATTCCACGTCTAGAAAGGCATCATGTGCAAGGAGCTCGAATAGTAAGTATAGGTAGAGTACCAAGTTCTTGGTGAACTTGAATCGAATGTATCGACATTTCATATCAGACTATCTTGAGCTTCCAACAATGAATAATATACTAGCATCAAACTAATTTGATGCTAAATTGATAGTCTGACGAAGAAGAGTTGCAATCATATCATATCATAATCATAAATCCATAAGTTTCTTTAACATAGATCGAAAATCTAATCCATTCTCCCATTAAACGCTAAACTAAACAACATACGCTAGTATTAAAGCATACACGAAACGTACATGATAGCTAAGTCGGCTCTTTCTGTCATCATCAATCTGAAGTGTGACCCTGGCAAGTGGTCAACAATCTGATCTTGTAAAAGTTCCCTCCAAAAATTCAGCATCTGTCGAGAGTCGAGACAAAATGTGAAGAAGTTTCATGGGTTGAACATCAAAAAAGTTGACAAATTGAGCAACAAGGATTTACGCCATTGCTCATGTAACACAAGATGGCGTGGAACCATGAGAACTGATCACAGACAGTGCGGTAACCATAAACCATTTCAAGATCTGAAGTGGTTGAAAGCACCAAGCAAATGGTAAGAAAATGTACCTACACCAAGCTGTTCACAATTGAATGAAGCTTTTGAGCAACTCAAAATTGGCGTCTTTGACGGGACTCAGCAGGGCTTACTCGGATTGTTCTCCCATCAAGGTCCTGCACCATACATTATCCGACATTCAAATAAACTTCGCATACTCATAAATAACCTTATAAGAATGCTCGTGCAAGAGCAAGAAAAAAGTCGATAATTGCACAGCGAAACTGAGACTGCATGGACAAAGATCAGGCATCAGTGGACTTACTGCACCATCCAAAGCTTCAATGGCACTATTGACCTCTTCAGCAGAACTAAATGTCACGAATCCAAAACCTCTTGATCTACCGCTATCTCTGTCATAAACCACCCTGGCTTCCATGACCTTTCCTTGGTCGCTGAACAGGTTTTGAAGCGCCAGATCGTCAACACCCCAAGAAAGGTTTCCCACATAGACACGGTTCCCACCATTGAAGTCTCGGCTGGAACTATTGAAGCTTGAGGAGCCCCTCTGTCCTCCAGAAGAAAAATCTCTAGAAGCAAAGTTATCCCTCTTAGGAGGCGGTGGTCCAGAATTTACCCTCAATTCCCTGCCATCAAGTTCCTGTCAAAGAGTACAACATATTTATTCACACGCCTCCTCTCCTTTTGCAAGAGTTCCAATGAAAATATGCATACTGACATTATATAATCAAGTATGCAAAAAGTCAGCATAAAAGAAAGTGAAACTATATAAATAAGTCTGTCTATATGCCTCATATTTGCAAAAATAGCTCTTTTAAACAACACATCCAGGGTCCTCTCTTCCTCACAACAAAATTGAACAATTTTACAAGTCCACATAGATAACCAACCTTCAAAATCACATTAGAGCAACCTTTAGGTACAACTATAAGCATTAGTATTATACAAATGAGACAGGAACCAGCATACACATTCCTATAACAACACATCTTTTCCTAAAAGTTCGACCATAGTCTTTGCAAGGACTCGAATAAGGGACTTCACCACTACGAGCATTATCTTGTGAGGTGATTAAAACGAAAAACAGTCATATAAGATCCATATGCATCTTTTTTTATAACAAGATCCATGCGCATCTTGAGGGATTGAAAGGCCCAAACTTACATATCCATTGAATTGTCTGACGGCTGCCTGAACTTCACTAGCAGAAGACATCGTTACAAAACCAAAACCTCTGCTTCTTCCAGACATCTTGTCATATATCACCTACATTATAAGTTTAAATTAAAAAATCGACCTTATGTCTACATAACAAGTATAATTGCTTGTACAGTTCCTTCTACTAACCAATTAATACATATAAACTAGTAATTCCAATAAAATCCAAAAAGGAAGTCCAATTTGATTTCCAATGTTCAAAATACAATCTTTTTAATAAGAATTATCATATTCATAGATAAGTACGCTAAAATACAATCTTTTTAAATGGTTTCACCTAACATTATCTACCAAATACAAAAATATTGGAATTCAAAATATAAAATTCAATTATCAAAATCGAAACTAAACAACCATTTTGAAAAATACCTCAGCCATCTCGACATTTCCAGCACGTCCAAAAAGGTCAGCAAGGGCACTACTATCAGCAGAAAATGGCAAATTCCCGACGAAAATTTTAAGGTCAGGCGAAAAACTAGGAACTTCTTGGACATCATCTTCCGATGAATCAAAAATGGTACCACTCAGAAATGAGTCCCCTTCTGCATCCTCTTCTACTTGGTTATATTCAGACGAAACTGCAATGTTTCTTACCAAACGGGGCACAAGAAAATGCCTATCAAAAGATGACGTGGCGGAGAGAGTGGTGAGCTTGACAGGCGAAGAAGAAATTGGGAAATTGAGGGCAGTTAAGGGCGTGTTTGGTTTGGAGGAATAAAGTGTCTGAGGAGTTAGAGAAAGAATGTTGAGAGAAGAAGTTGAAGATGCCATTGTTTCAAGAAAATGTGCAGGTTTAGCAGCTGATAAGATAAGGTTTTTGGTAGAGATAAAAAGGAGGGAGGGAAGATATATATATAGTTAAAGTAGGTGGGGATATAAATTTATATTATCCGATAATAAAAATGGCCAGTATTAAATAATTAAATGATTATATTTTAAGTATATCTAACATAATTTATATTTCCTATTTTGGTATAATAAAATATTTGATTCACAAAAAATTATCTATACTATAACTAAATAATTATATTTTAGTATAATTATTTTATCATAATATACATTTCAATTTATTATGAGTAAATAGTTAAATATTAATTTTATTATTCAAAAAATTGTTTTCTCAAGATAATACTTTAATTTATTCTTAAGGCATATTAGTACTTTTAGTTATATTGTGAATATTTTTACATCATATCAAACTAAGGATATAATGGTTAATATGAATTGGATTACATTACTACGGTCTGCATTCATACCAAACAAAACAATAAGAATCATTTATTTATTCCATTCATTTACTCATTTCATTACTAAAGTCATTCCATTTCTACGCCATTCCATTCCTACGTCATTCCATTCTAGGCTACAATAAGAATCATTTGTTCATTACATTCCTTTGGTATGGTGGAATGGCTTAAACATTAATGGAATTGAATGACTTACTTTGGTAAATATTAATTAATTTTAATTGCATTCCCTAGTTAATTGAGAGACCTCATTTGAGGTAATATTCATTAACTCCAATTTGGGGGTAATCACTCATTACCTAGTAGGAGGGAATATTAGCAAAAATAGGACACATGAGCAAAGCTTATATCCTCCATCACGTTACTCATGCTTGTATCTCATTTCTTCCTCAACTAATATATATTACTCAAATCATCAACTTTGCACTAAAATCATATCAAGAATCATCTCCTCCTTTAAGTACAAGAACCATCTCCTCCTTCAAGTCAAGTACGCAATTTTTTTCCCTCAAGTAGGCAAATTTTGTATTTATTACTAATCAATTTGTTTTCTTCATTATTGATAATTTGTTTATGAAGACTATTTACTCGTTTTTCTTAATTTTGATGTATAATTGTGACACTTGAATCCGTTATTTTTAAGTTATTGTTACAATAATTTGTTCATGAATTCATTAGTTTGTCCTAAGGTATGATTGTGTTGTGAAGAGAATGTTGTTGACTTGGTATACCGAACGTCTTTGTCATATATTTTATTTTGAGAGTTGCACTGATGATTTAGAGGATTTGCTCATCCAATCTCTAGTTTGATTTTAGGTTAAAAAATATATATATATAATATATATCTATGGTTTATAGTTTATTAGATAAATAGAAAGAGATGTAGGCAAGAAAGCAATATGAACAAACTTGCTATCTAGAATATTCAATCGTAAAAATATTGTTGTCAGTTAGAGGATATATTAGTAATTTAGTTATAACATGATTATTATAAATGGTATACCAGGAACTGAATTACATTACTACTTTCATACCAAAGAAAGCAATAATAATCATTTGTTCATTCATTTCCTTTGTCCATTTTCATTACTCTAGTCATTCCATTTCTATCTCATTCCATTATAGCCCATCCCATTCCAGGCTACCAGACGTAACCTTAGTCTAGTTGTACTTAAATCTAGCTTTTTGTAGAAGATTTCGGTTCAATCCTCACTCGAAGGTAATTGTAATTCTCATCACTAATTTATAGAAAAAATTGTCTTAATAGAGTTGATAAGCTTGTGCCAGTAAGATCATGAGTTTGAATAACAAATATCTATTAAAAAAATCAAAATAAATCACCAGATAACGTAGATAGCAAATGATGATAATCTTGCCAATGTTGTTTAAGGTAATTATTTAATAGTAATGGGAATGTAACAAATGTGGAATAAACTCTATAGTACTTTTTTGAAAGAAATTTACAAACAAATGGATGTGTGGAATTTCGAAGGCGTTCTAAACATATATAATATAAATTGTACATTTATTTAATTAACGGGCTATCATATACATTACTTTAAAAATAAGAGCAAATGACTTTATTGATCATTTACGTTTGTTAAAAAATATTAGTCGATTATTTTAGTATGACTTTATATACTTTCGATCACTCATGTTGGGTATTATGTATACTTTGGGTCACTCACGCGTTTTTTGGATACAACTCGTGATTTTTCAAAAAAATAACATTTTGGTAAGGGTATTTTTGTCATTCCCCCGTATTTTTGTCATGGTTTTGTCATGGAAGTGTAGAGTATAATAGAAGTTAATTAAAGTTAGTTGTTGAAAGTTAAAAAATTGTGTGAGAATGACTAAAATACCCTTACCAAAATGTTAAAAATAATACCCTACATGAGTGGTCAAAAGTATACAAAGTCATACTAAGATGACCGACTAGTGTTTTTTAACAAATGTCAGTGATCAATGAAGCTATTTACTCTTTCTTTATTTTATTTTTATAAATTAGCGATGAATTGAATTTCAAATCCAGAACCTTTTGATCACTAGTAAGAGTCTTTTCCACTAGACTATTCAATTAACTGAATGAAGCCATTTACTCTTAAAATAATAAACATCAATAATGACATTTTCATAACTTACTACATTTGTACATTCAAATTATGTAATAATTACTATATGCAATATAATTATCTTTTCCTTAAATAAAAGTTTCATGATACCTTATACACTATTAAAATCCCTCAGCTCATTTTTTATTTTTAAATGACAATTACTTCTGTATTTAAGCTAAGCACTAAATAAAGCGGATGTATCAAATACAGAATAAATTTAAAATAAAATTTAAGGAAAATATTAAATGAACAACTTATCAAACGTGAAATATTCTAACCATGTTAAAGTAAACGTACACTTAACTAACAAGTTGTCGATATGCATTAATTCAAAAATATAAACCTCAAAATAATGACACCTTCACGAGTTACATTGCATAGTACATTCAAATTTCATAAACTTAACATATTAAAGAAGTCAATTATTTTTCTTTACATGATCACGATAAAACAGTAAAAATTTATTTCTACATTTATGTCATTTAGTTTACCGTCTATTTTATCCATAAACCCTTCCTCATATTCAAAAACATATCTTATATTACGATTATATATCATACATACATTATATTTATATTGTTTATCTATTTTTTCATCTTTCCGTATAAAGGACTGATAAAAAAAACATTATGCTCATAGATACATTACGCTTAGAGCACTCACATCAACACTACTAAAAGTTAAACCAGGAGATGGAAAAATTAAAAATTATTAAAATATTATTTTTTTAGCTTCCTTATGGTTGGACCCCCAAAATATTATTCACACAAGCTGTTCACTCATCAAATTTGTACTCGCACTATTAAATTTATACTCGCCCTATTTGAAAGTTATTTTATTTTTTTCTCTCGTTTTTCTCTTTTTTGCATTTATATATAAAATAAATAAAAAATAATTAAATATTCTTCATCATATATAAATATAAATTAAAAATATCTATCATTCAATATCCATATATAATATATAATTTTATGCTTTTAAAATTTTAATTTATCATAAATATTTTATATAATATATGAAATATATATATTTTTAAATTTAATATGAATATAAGAAGCTGTAAAAATATCCATATAAAAAATAAACCTTAACAATAGAAAAATCAAGATTTAAGAATGTATTTTAGGAAAAATTTAGTAAAGATGATGGGAGTGCTCTTATATACTCCCCGCTCTCTATAATCTCCTCCAGCTCATCTCCCTCTATCAATCTCTCTCATACACACACATCAAAATATAGAAATAGTTTATGATCAATATATATCTACACTATAGTTTACTCTAGATTATTGCAGCTATAACTGATGTGGTTTCTTAAAAACCTCTGATCTACCTCTCCATCTCCTGCAAAAGCCATCCCAGCACAAAAATATCATATTTTTGGCACAGAAACTCAAACATTTGAGGTGAATTTCATTTTTATGCAATAAACTGAATTTGGGTATTCACAGAAAGATCAGTTTTGGCAAGTGAAGTTTCAATTTTATGCAATAAACTGAATTGGGATATTCTTATAAATACCTGGAGACCCATCCGAGCAACAAAAAAGATCATATTTTTATCGTAGAAACTTATTCATTTGAGGTGAATTGTCATTTTTATGCAATAAACTGAATTTGGGTATGCTTATACATTACTGGAGAGCCACCTGAGCAAAAGAAAGATCATATTTTGAGGCCAAATTTTTGAACATTTGAGGTGAAATTTCGATCTTTATGCGATAAACTGAGTTTGGGTATGCTTATATATACCTGGAGAGCCATCTAAGTAAAAAATGAGCATGCTTTTTGCACAAAACTTAAAAAATCGAGGTGAAATTTCATTTTTATGCAATAAACTGTATTTGGGCATGCTTACATATGTTTATATGTATATATTATTGCTTAGGAACCCTAATCAAGGGGGAGAGGGGCACATGTCGTTATGTTATTGAACTGTTTATAGTTTTTAATTATAATTATGTACTGTTATTACGTGTATGTTACATATAACATATGCATATGTATGTGTGTATATGTATCTACTGATATATATTAATATATAAAGATGCAATCTTTTCGTATCCTGTATATCTACATATCCTTTTCTCTCTGTTTTCTGGGAATCTTGGGAAGTGGTTGCTATTATCAGTTTCAGATCCATGATAGTGAGTGATTAGTTTGCTTTGATTTTTATGTTTTCTTATGCTAATTTATCAGCCAAATCTTCAGGGTTCTGGGTTTTTGTTTGACCGAATATCTGGTTGTGCTATTTGATGTTTTGTGTTATGGAAATCAATTCCAATTTGTTGTCTAATGGACACCCTTTTTAGAAGATCTGCCTCTTTTAGTTGGGTTAATTTTCATGAGTCCAAAATGAAGATTTGCAGTTACTTGATTATTAAGCTGAATGAACACAAGTATCATTATCCAGTTAGCTCTGTTTATATCATGTCATCCCTGTATGGTTTAAAATATAGACTGGAGCTCAAATGAGTTAACATATGGTGAATGGTAGGAACTCAATATGTAGTAGTGCTGATCTTTATGTAAAATTTCCAATACTTGTCAAGTTGTGAATATGCTTGATTTTCGAAGTTCGGTAATTCATCAAGCTTGTATGTTTCATAAAAGAGTTCTATTTGGTTACTTGTTATATTGAGATTGAATTAGAGATCATAAAATGGGGATTTAGCAGATACCTATTGAACGGAATCAGTTTCTTCAGCATAGCTACCTTATGTGTATTTGAATTAAACTACATATGTTGACCCAGGATCCTAAACTAGTTGCATATTCAAAATGAAGGTCCATATGTTGAAAGGTCATTTCATGTTGGAAAGAGGATATTTTCAATAACGAGCATTGTTGGTGTGAGGGGTCAGCTGCAGCAGCAAAGTTCTTCTGACTGTTAAGTCGCATCTAGTTGGAGTAATATGCACTTCAAAGATATTATTGACTAAATTGAAGATTATTAGATTAGTGTTTGGCTTGATCAGACTCTTCAGTACCATATCAAGCGGGTTCATATCTCCACATTACAAAGAGATGATACATGATATCACCGACAAAGATTTGAATTCGACATGATATACTTCCTTAGAGAAGCAGAAATGTAAAAATTTGTCGTGGTTGCATCTTTTGCAATTCCAGCTTCCTGGCTTTAAACAGTCTGGTTCTTAGATTATTTTGATTTCTTAATTATGGAATGGTCAAGGTTGTTACATCTGGTCATTCCTCCTCTAGCGCCTTCACTTTTGGTTGCAATTAGCTATGTCGATCCTGGAAAATTTGCTGCAGCAGTTGAAGGAGGGTCCCGATTTGGAAGTGACTTAGTCTGGCTGGTGTTTTCCTTTAATGTTGCTGCCATTATATGCCAGTATCTGTCAGCACGTGTTGCGATTGCCACCGGTGAAGATCTTGCCCAGGTAAATTTATTTTACTAAACATACTTCATTAAGTGTGAACATTGGATCATTTGATGTATGTTATAATTCTGGTCAGGTTAAAATACATCTTCATTACTACAATTGGTCAATGTGGTTGGTTGATTATCACTGATAGAATTTATGCATGTTTGTGTCACCGAGTCTGTGTGTAGCATAAATATGGGTGTACATGCTGAATCTTCTCATAATTTTTCCTTGTATATGTCATCTGTCATTAGTACATGGTTATTGATGAGAAACTGATCTGTGCAACTCTTTGGGCCTGCATAATTGTAGCAGATTCAAATGAACTCCACTGACTCTAGTCCTTTCTCTGTTATCTGTTTATGATGGGAAAAGGAATTAACATCACTTTGTATATATCCAAACCTGTAAGGGTGGTTAAATTTAGAGTAAATATCACGTCTTTGGATCTTGTACGCTAATTATAACCTGAACTGATTTTTTTTGAGGTCCTTTAATATGATGCAAAGGACGGGTCTGGGCATGCCAGGCATTGGCAGAAGTAATCTTTGCATCTAACTATTCACACGGTGGATGCTTGTACCCTATAATTTTATGGTACATGCTTTTCTAATGTTTTCTTATTCATCTTCAAGATATGCAACAAGGAGTACGACAAGGTTACATGCATATTTCTAGGAGTTCAAGCTGAACTGTCAATGATCTTGTTAGACCTCACAATGGCAAGTTTCTTACTTATTGGCTGTTTATGTTGGTTAATCCTGTATGACAAATGCAAGTAATTTCTTTTTGATAATTTTTTATTAGGTTCTGGGTTCTGCACATGGGCTTAACGCTGTCCTTGGAATTGACCTCTTTACTTGTGTACTTCTGACTGTAATAACTGCTTTTCTGTTTCCATTGATTTCCACCTTGCATGTAAGCATCCGTAATAACTTTTTCAATTATATGATCTTTGATTCACCTCATCGATTCAGATGTATTGACTCTTCCAAGTTTGACATGTTTTAGGAGAAAGACAACACCAGACTCCTATGTGTTTGCTTGGCTTTAGCTGTATTGCTTTTATATTTTTTTGGAGTTCTCATGGGTCAACCAGACACTTCTTTTCATCTGGTGGGTTTGTGGACAAATTAGGTGGTGAGAGTGCTTTTGTGTTAATGGGTCTTCTTGGAGCAAGTATCATGCCCCACAACTTTTACCTTCATTCTTCTATTGTACAGGTCTCTCTATCTCCCTGAGTCCCTTTCTCTCTATATATATGCATGTGTACTTTTTTATCGTGAAATTTTGTGCCCATTCATGATTAGTTTCGGGTTTTTTGTTAGTTTAAAATTGAAGTGTATCTTGATGCTTGAAAGTTGGATAAGATACACAGTGTCAACATTTTCCTCATTTTTAATAGAATACAAGAAGCAATAGGCTCATCGAATTATATGAAACACGTCATGTTCAATTTCTTATTTGTAGCTATTTAAGGTCTTCATATTCCGTGTGAGATTAACCACAATGATGGAGGGCTTGTATTTATAAGGAAATTCTCAGTGATTTATATTTAAAAAAGACAATTTGGGGGTCAATGGAGTTCTCTTATTTATTTGAGGGATGCTTATTTTGCTCGAGACAAATCAAAACCAATAAGATGTTTCCAATTAAAGATTGGTCACATTATTCATTTGGGATAATCTTGTTATTGGTTCGGGGATTCGTAAGTTTATTGTAATGTTCACAGATTAACTCAATTTTATCTATGTTTTCAGAGAGAGCAGCAGAGTGAAGATCTTTCCAAAGAAGCTGCATGTTATAAGCATTTGTTTTTCACTGTGTGCATCTTCAGTTGTGTTTTCCTGCTGAACTATGCATTGATGAATCTGGCAGCTAATGTCTTCTGTAGTGCGGGTCTTGTGATGCTTACTTTTCAGGATGCCCTATCTTTATTGGATCAGGTTAGACAATCTGTTAAGAAGCAATAATTCTATTTGAATAATTCATGTAACTTCTATATTTCCATATCATATTTTTTTAGTGATCTCTCAAACTATGTTGCAGGTATATAGGAGTTCACTCGTACCATTTACCTTGGTTCTGATTTTATTCTTTTCCAATCAAATCATCTCATTAACATGGACTTATGGTCGGCAAATAGTTATCAATGAGTTTTTCAGAATAGACATTCCGGTTTGGCTGCATTATGCTACTATTAGAATTCTTGTTATTGTCCCAGCTCTTTGCTGTGTGTGGAGTGCCGGAGCAGAGGGTATATATCAACTGTTGTTGCTTTCACAAGTTTTGGTTGCTCTATTGCTTCCATCTTCAGTCATTCCCCTTTTCAGAGTAGCCTCGTCTGGAGCCATAATGGGTGCATTCAAAATTTCATATATTACTGAGTTTGTGGCCTTGGTTATATTTATTTGTATGATTGGCCTGAAGGCTATCTTTTTCAAGGAGATGGTTTTTGGAAGCAGTGAGTGGGCGAGCTATCTAAGGTCGAGTATGGGAAATAATGTACCTGTTTCTTATGTTAGTATCTTAGTTATTGCTTCCGGTTCTTTCTGTTTTATGCTTTGGCTAGCAGCAACTCCATTGAAATCTGCAAGCTATAGGCTAGATGCTCATGAGTGGGATCAAACTCCAGAGCCCCAATCACTTGTAGAGCAATATCAAGATGATATAAGTGCATCTACATTTGTAGATGAGCCTGTGAAGATTCCAGAGCCAGTAGTGGTGATGGAGAAGTCTGTGGACACTAGTACTCAAGATTCATCAGTGCCTATCAGTGATTTAAGTTTTCCTGATATGCTTTTGGATTCTGAAAAGCTGCCTCGTTCTACTGCTGTTGAGGGGAATAAATCTGAAGTTCCATTCTCAGGCTTTAGCATGGGTCATTCAGAAGTTGTCAGCATTGAAGAAAAGGTACTTGGACCTACGCCATGCAATGAGGCATTTGATAGCCAACTTCATGATGTTGGGGACCTAAAAGAAGAACCCCATGAAATTTCTGAAAAGCCACATATAATGGATGGAGGCTCGCAGAACGTGAAGGAAGAAGCTGGGCATGTGTGGGGACCTGAGGAGGTGTTGAAAGAAGTTTCTGAAAGCAGCCCTGCTGAGGGCCCCCCATCTTACAGAAGTTTGAGTGGAATTGGTGATGAGCCTGGCAGTGGCACTGGAAGTCTCTCAAGGCTGGCAGGACTTGGGCGTGGTGCAAGGCGCCAGTTGACTGTAATTCTCGATGAATTTTGGGGCCAGCTCTTTGATTTTCATGGCCAGCCCACTCAAGAGGCCAGAGCTAAGAAACTAGATGTCTTGCTGGGGTTGGACGTCAAGGTGGATGCAATGACTTCTGCCTCTGGTAAAGTGGGAAGCAGGAAGGAGTCACCTGGATATTTTTCATCATCTGGTAGAAGAGATTCGGATTTTTTGTCACACTCAAGTATATACAACTCTCCCAAGCATCAAGGTTTACAAAGTTACTTAGATACATCTTATGGGAGCCAGCGGGATAGTTCGTCAACATGGTCCAGCCGTGCCCAACTGTTAGATGCATATGCACGCAGTTCTATAAATGATAATTTTGATGCTAGTGAGAGGCGCTATTCCAGTATGCGCATTCCAGCAACTTCTGCAAGTTTTGATCAGCAACCAGCCACTATACATGGGCACGAACTTGCATCGTACATCAATCAAATTGCTAAGGAAAGAGGCTCGGGTTATTTGAACGGTCAACTGGATCTCTCTACTTTGAACTCCACACCTTCGTTAATATCTGGCTACGGAGATTCTGCCCGCCGATCAGTGACACAAAAACCTCAAAGCAGTTTAAGTAATCAAATTCCCCCAGGATTCCACAACGTTTCTGTTGCTAGGAACAATTCATCTCATGCACAAAGACGACCTTATTATGACCTCTCTAGCCCCAAGAGCGTTAATAGTACTAGTGATTCAGACAGTGTCAAAAAATTTCATAGCTTACCTGATATATCAGGGCTTCGTGTCCCTGGCAGAGATACTCAGTATTGTGTCAATAGCACTCAATGGGAAAAATTCACAAGTTCTAGCCACTCAAGGTCAACATTTGAGCAGAATTCTTTGAGAACCAGTGGGGGAATGCCTGCAGGTTTCAGTGAACATTCTCCTTCAGAAGTTTGTAGGGATGCCTTTTCCTTGCAATTCAGTTCAGGATCAGGATCAGGATCAGGAACCGGATCTCTATGGTCACGACAGCCTTACGAACAATTTGGTGTGGCTGAGAAGTCTTTAGGGGCCAATGGTCAACCTATCGGCTCAGTTCAGAGTGCTTATAGCCAAGAAACATTTTCAGCAGTGGACCCAGAAGGAAAACTTATTCAGTCATTCAGATACTGTATTCTGAGGTTGCTAAAGCTTGAAGGATCTGGATGGTTATTTAAACAAAACGATGGGGTCGATGAGGATCTGATGAGCCGTGTTGCTGCACGAGAAAGGTTCCACTACGAAGCTGAAACTGATCAGATGAATCAGCCATTTAACGCTGATTATGCCAAGTCCTTAATTGCATTAAGTCCTTACTGTGGAGAGGGATGCATTTACAGAAACGATCTCATTGTTAGCTTTGGTGTCTGGTGCATCCGCAGAATTTTCGAGCTATCACTTATGGAAAGTCGACCTGAATTGTGGGGCAAATACACTTATGTACTTAATCGCCTCCAGGTAAGAATCAAATTTTCTGAGGCGAAGCAGCAAGATAATTGCACAATTTTATCCATCATATAGAAAGTAAGAGACATGTTAGGTTGATATTTCTCTAGGTTTGGTAGTTTCCTTTTCCTTCTTATTATTGTTAAGATGCACACCCCACATCGGAAACCGATGTCCTCCCGGGTTAATATATAAGATCTTGGGCTACTCCCCCTATTGCCAATTGGTTTTAGAGTGGAACCTCATAGACTCTTAACATGGTATCATGAGCCAAGCCCGAGTTATTGAGGCACGTGTAACCCGCAGATGTTGTTCCGGCAAATAATACCGGCGAAGAAAACTCCGCCGACGATTGGGTTACACGTGAGGTGGAGTTTTAAGATGCACATCCACATAGGAAACTGATGTCCTCCCGGGTTAATATGTAAAATTTTGGGCTACTCCCCCTATTGCCAATTGGTTTTAGATTGGAACCCCATAGACTCTTAACAATTATCATCAATCCATCAATGGCATTTTGGTCTCATAAGATAACTGGTCTCTCAGATTGAGGGCTATGTCCCTGTTCCTGTTGTATTCAATCAACTGTCCTACACTTGTTGAAGGTGCTGAATACACATTTGGTGGCTTTCTTGATTGCAGGGTGTTGTTGATCTGGCCTTTTATAGGACTCGTTCTCCACCAACCTCATGTTTTTGCCTCGACATTCCTTCAGAGTGGCAACAAAGCTCTAACGTAACAGCATCAAACGGAAGCTTGCCACCGACCCCAAAAGTTGGCAGAGGAAAACTGACCAGTGGAGCAATGATGCTAGAATTGATCAAAGACGTCGAGATTGCAATTTCATGCCGCAAGGGTCGATCTGGGACGGCTGCTGGCGATGTGGCATTCCCTAAAGGGAAAGAAAACTTGGCATCTGTGCTAAAACGTTACAAACGTCGATTATCAAGTAAAGCTGTTGGATATCAATAGGAGGGGAGTCACAGCAACTGGATGCATGATTTTTGAGTTTCTTGATATTGAGATAAACTGAGTTGCAGCATATGTGAGCCCAGTTGGCTAGTTGCCAAGCTCCCTACCCCCTCTCCTCTCTGTGTATTAATAGTCCCCTGTTGTTTAATATTATTACATGTATGGTGACATACTGACATGTATGCATACATAGGATAAGCTGGTTCATCAATCAAACATGTAAAAGCTAATAAATACTTTACTTGCCTATATTAATGTCTTTTATCCCAACCTCACTGCTATTCTTATATTGAATTGTTAAAACTATTAAATGAAATGTACCTCCCCCCATCATTAATAGCTCCTACATTTATCTCTTAGCTAATTAATTGTCATATAATCTGATCCCAGTTTGACTTTATCCAAAAGAAAGATGGATATTCTTGTTTTAAGGTCCCGTCTTATCCTGTTTTTTGGATATTTACAATGAGGTAAATGTCGGATGTGCCTTCGAGGATCGGAACTACATGCTTATCTAATATGGAGATTGGGTGGGTGAATTTAGTGTGACTTGACTATATTTTCCACTAAAAAACTAGGAAACGCTTGAGAAAGTAAGTCAAATATTGGTGGTTTGGAAGTTGTTCACCAAACAAAACACGCCAAATAAAGTGAACCAAAATGATTATCTGAAGCCTTTTGTAGGTCAACAACTTACTTTCTCTTTGTTTTCCACTGAAACTAGTAGAAAATACAGTCGATTGCAGGGCAAAATTATATATTTGGCAGCTCCTTCCATCTAAATTCATTTAGCTTAAGTCAATAATAATCAACAACATCAATATATTACGTTAGTTGTAAATAAAAGCTCCAAATGAAATACGGTGATCGAATAATATGCAACATTATTTTACCGAAGCTTCTATCAAACAAAGAAGTTATCTTTGATGAATTGATTGAAGAATAGTAAACTTTAAATATTACCGATTATTTTGTACATTAACTGAAAATACATGTAATATTAAGAATCATTTTAATTTATTTGAACGATGAGGAAAAAGGCAGCATATTTGACTCAGCATGCCACACATTTTTTTTAATAACAAGCATCGATGGTGATCTCATCATGCTTAAGCCACCTAAGACGAATAAACAGATATTCTCATTATCCGTTACTATATTTCATAAATTAATCATTACTCTATTTCTTCATTGCTATATTCAATTTAGTTAAACAAAATGTTGATGATAACCTCATGGCATGACATTTAACTCAAGTGCTTATCTAGGAGGTTTTATTGGCTGAGTGTAAGTCAAAGATAATTGTCTCTTATTTCATTCTAGTCATTTATGCATATATTCATATTCATAATATTATTATACTCATACTTTCATCATTAATTTACAAAAAAAAAAATTAGTCAAACAAAATATATGTAGGTGCTATATATGCCCAAATTGACTAGACAAAATTGATATTATGTCAACCACTTTATTAACTTAATAGATTTTTTTACAGGTCATTAAAATTAAATGAAATTGTATAGGAATATAATTTAATAAAAAATGATGAGAATAAGTGAATAAGCAAATATGAAGTTGAAACAATATTAGTCGAGGTACAAGTGTTTAAAGCTGGAAGGTACAAGCCGCTGAAGCATGGAGTAATTAAAGTGTCACAAACAGGGTTCGATCAGTGGTCATTTAAGTGTAAAAACACGCGGAGCCAATCAGACAGAGACACGTGCACTCGACCGTTGGAATAACTGATTTGTGGAAGTTAGAATTAGTTAGGGTACCGTTTGTTAGTTTGATAAGATCGATTTGTGATCTTTTTATCCAGTTCATTAGATTATAATTCCTCTTGTATATATACTCACTTTGTATTAAAGATCAAACACAATCTTATTTCTTCGATTATCATTGAGTAAATTTCCAGTTATGAGCCCTTCTTCTTGAGTAAAGTTCTTGGTTTATAATTTGTTTTCTTTCGGTTTGAATTGAATCTGATTGAGGAATCAGATTGTTAGATGGTATCAGAGCGGGTTTGATATGCTGAATAACCCCAGATTGATATATTACACGAGAAGGAAGAAACTTACAGAAATGGAAAACAACCCAAATGTAGCAGGGGCTGATCTTGAAGGTTCGAGGTACAAAATGGACAATCCATTGTTCCTCCATGGTTCAGATCATTCTAGCCTGGTTCTTGTGAAAGAGTTGTTGACAGAATACAACTACCAGACTTGGAGTAGATCAATGATTACAGCTCTCCAAGCAAGGGGAAAAATGAGCTTCATCAATGGGGCTTATGTAATTCCAGAAGAAGATCATGTAGACTATGAGCAGTGGGTCAAAGTGAATGCAACTTTAGTTTCTTGGATAAGAAATGCAATGACAACTGAGCTGGCAAATGGTTTTGCCTACACTTCTGATGCTTTCTTGTTATGGGAAGAATTGAAACAGCAGTATGGGAGCTGTATAGGTCCAAGATTGTATGAGATCATGAGATCAATATACTCAACAAAACAAGGCAAAGATTCTGTCACAGTATTTTACAACAAAATTAAGAGCTTATGGGAAGAGTTGACTTGCACTAAGCCTGGTATGAAGCCAGGTGATTATGAGGTAGAAAAGATGATGTCCTTTCTTATGGGGCTCAATGAGGATTATGAGCCTCAAAGAAGCCAGATACTGCTTATGGATCCATTACCTATGTTTGCTAAGGCATATGGAATGGTAAATAACACAGAAAAACAGAGAAAGTTGCAAGGTTTGGGATCAGGGGTGGTGGCTATGCAAGCCTATGCTAAAAATGTTCCTCCTCCTAGGAATTTTACACAGAGCTTTAGGCCACAGCAGAACTGTACACCTAAATCACAAGGTTTTAACAAGGAGGACAAGAGTCAGTACAAGTGTGATTACTGTGGTAAGAAAAGGCATTTCAAGAAAGATTGTTTCAAGCTGAATGGATTTCCAGATTGGTGGCCAGGAAATAAGGATCTCAGAGGAAAAGAAAGGGCTAATGCTGTTCAAGAAATGGGCAATACAATAGGATATGCTGATGAGAGTTTGCAGAATTCTGCAGGGTTGCAGTCCATGATTCAACTGATTCATCAGGAGATTGGGAAAGTGATCAAGAGTTCTGATTCCATTGCTACTGGGAATAATCTTCAAGCTGATGTCAACATAGCACAGGCAATGGATATCAATGACTTTGATCACATGGCAGGTATTAGCTGTTTTGACAAGTTTCAGAAAGGTGGTTTCTGGATAATTGATAGTGGTGCAACTGCACATATGTGTCATGATTTATCTAAGTTTACTAGTGTATATAGGTTATCTCATGACATCACTGTTAGTTTACCAGATCACAATTCTAAAATTGTCACACATGCTGGGATTGTGAAGTTGTCTGATGAATTAGTTTTAAGGGATTGTTTATATATTCCTTCCTTCAAATTTAACTTGATTTCTGTGCATAAGTTACTTAGTACAGGTTATTTGAAAGTTATATTCAGTACTAACAAGTGTGTGGTGCAGGAATGTGATTCTTCCAAGATTCTTGGAGTAGCAGAAGTGTACAAAGGGCTATATGTGATGGATTTTGCTGCTGTTAATGTTGTGCATTCTGTTGTAAATAACATTGTTACTTCTGTTCAATCTAGTGTTGTCAAGAATAATCTTTGGCATTTTAGACTAGGACATCTTTCTCAAGCTGTGCTAGATAAATGTAAACATATGAATATTGAGGTGAAACTGTGTGATTTTTGTCCTGTATGTCCATTAGCTAAACAGCAAAGAGTTATGTTTCCTAATGCTACTACACATTCTGTCATTCCTTTTGGTTTATTGCATTTGGATGTTTGGGGGCCTTATCAGCATTATACTAGGCAACATACAAAGTATTTCTTGACTGTGGTAGATGATTATACTAGATGTACTTGGACAATTTTGATGGGATCTAAGTCACAAACTCTTAATACTTTTAAGAACTTATGTCATTGGATAAAGAGGCAATTTAATAGAGATGTCCAGGTTATTAGGACAGACAATGGTGGAGAGTTTGTTAATTCTGATTTCCAGCAGTTTGTTGCTGAAGAAGGCATAATTCATCAAAGAACTTGTGTTTACACACCCCAGCAGAATGGGGTTGTGGAAAGGAAACACCAGCATCTTCTACAAGTTGCTAGGTCACTTATGATACAGTCTTATTTGCCTCAAGAATACTGGGGGATGCTATTCTCACTGCTACTTATATCATAAATAGAATTCCTGCTCAATTGCATAATTGGAAAAGTCCTTATGAACTTCTGTATAATCATGTTGCTGATATATCTCATTTTAGGGTATTTGGTTGCTTGTGTTATGCTGTTAATTTGATGCCAAACAAATCCAAGTTTGATATTAGAGCTCATGCTAGTGCTTTTATTGGATATCCTGCTGATCAGAAGGGTTACAAGCTGTTGAATTTGGATACTCATGAAGTGTTTGTTTCCAGAGATGTGGTTTTTCATGAACATTTGTTTCCATTTGATCCAAAATTTGATTTGCCATCTTATAAATCTGTTGAATCTGACACATTTGTTCCTGTAAAGCCTGTTGTTGATGCTCCAACATTGTTGGAGGGTAATTCCAGAACTAAGAAACCTCCTGTTTGGCTTAGTGATTATGTGACTGTTGCTTATACTGATGTATCAGTATCTGATAAGATTGTTGCTCATTCAGTTGAACATATGTCTTCTTCCTATGCTGCTTTCATTGCTAACATAGAACAGGAAAAGGAACCTTTTCTTTACAAGCATGCCAAAGATAAACCTCAATGGATCAAGGCTATGAATGAAGAGTTGCAGGCTTTGGAAATTAATAACACTTGGGAGATAGTAGATTTGCCATCAGGTCATAAACCTATAGGTAGTAAGTGGGTGTACAAGATAAAGAGGAAACCAGATGGTTCTGTGGATAGATATAAAGCTAGGTTGGTAGCTAAAGGCTTCAATCAAGTAGAAGGCATTGACTATTTTGATAGTTTTTCCCCAGTAGCAAAGCTTGTTACTGTGAGATTGGTGTTAGCTATGGCTGCTTCCAGGTCATGGCCTTTACATCAATTGGATATAAACAATGCTTTTCTACATGGCTTTCTGGATGAAGATATTTATATGGCTCTGCCAGATGGATACAAGGTTGATCAAGCTTCCAAAGTGTGTAAATTGAAGAGGTCTTTATATGGTTTAAAGCAAGCTTCAAGGCAGTGGAATGTTGAGTTTACAAAGAAGATTCTAGCATTTGGATTTGTTCAATCCTATCATGATCATTGCTTATTCACTTTCAAGAAACAAGATCAACTTCTTATACTGGTAGTGTATGTTGATGATGTTTTGATTACTGGTACATCAGAGGAGTTGATCATTAGTGTTAAGCAGTTTTTGCATAAGATGTTCACTATTAAGGATTTAGGACAAGCTAAGTTCTTTTTGGGGATTGAGATTTCTAGGTCATCTTCTGGCTTGATGTTAACTCAACAGAAGTATATAAGGGACATCATTAGTGATCTGAAGATGGCTGAAGCCAAGCCTGTGTCCACTCCACTTCCAAGCAATTGGGATGCAAATACTGATGATTCAGCAATGGCTAGTGATCCTTCTGTGTACAGGAGACTAGTTGGAAGATTACTATATTTGAATTTCACAAGACCAGACATCACATTTAGTGTGCATCATTTGAGCCAATTTATGAAGTCTCCCACAGAGGCTCAATGGCAGGCAGCATTACATGTGGTTAGATATCTTAAAGGAACTTCAACTTATGGACTGTTTTATTCTGCTCAACCTGGCACAGTTGCTTTGCACTCATATTGTGACAGTGACTGGGCAAAGTGTCCATTAACAAGGAAGTCAGTCACAGGATATTGTGTGTTGTATGGAGATGCTTTGATCTCTTGGAAATCAAAGAAACAAGCAACTGTGGCCAGATCCTCTGCAGAAGCTGAATATAGGAGCTCTGCTATGCTGGCTTGTGAATTACAGTGGCTGAGCTATATATTGAAGGATGTAGGAGTTGCTGTTCAAATGCCAATTCCAGTGTATTGTGATAACAAAGCTGCTATTTCAATGGTTGAAAATCCAGTTTATCATGAAAGGACAAAGCATATAGAAATAGATTGCCATTATGTGAGAGATCTTTTCAAAAGAGGCTTTCTTAAACCTATGTTTATTCCTACTAAGTGTCAGCTAGCAGATGGATTGACTAAGGCTTTGCCTGCTTCTGTGAGTGCACCATTACTCTCCAAGATGGCCTTCCAAGAAGCTCCATCTTGAGGGGGGGGTGAAACAATATTAGTCGAGGTACAAGTGTTTAAAGCTGGAAGGTACAAGCCGCTGAAGCATGGAGTAATTAAAGTGTCACAAACAGGGTTCGATCAGTGGTCATTTAAGTGTAAAAACACGCGGAGCCAATCAGACAGAGACACGTGCACTCGACCGTTGGAATAACTGATTTGTGGAAGTTAGAATTAGTTAGGGTACCGTTTGTTAGTTTGATAAGATCGATTTGTGATCTTTTTATCCAGTTCATTAGATTATAATTCCTCTTGTATATATACTCACTTTGTATTAAAGATCAAACACAATCTTATCTCTTCGATTATCATTGAGTAAATTTCCAGTTATGAGCCCTTCTTCTTGAGTAAAGTTCTTGGTTTATAATTTGTTTTCTTTCGGTTTGAATTGAATCTGATTGAGGAATCAGATTGTTAGAGAAGTGCATGGAAGGTGGATCGAAAATTCTGAAAACCTTTTCTAAACAATAATTGAGATGATTGAGTAGAATTCCAAATAAAGCACATGGAAACGTCGAAAATGTTAGCTCAGCATGCAATATATAATTTAATAATGCAATATACAATTTAATAATAATGGTATATATGTTGTCCAAAACATACAATAAAATAATGGACCATGTTGCATTGTATGATGGTGTGTAGTAGTAGACTTATGTTGACTGGCATGCGTAGGAAATGTCTAGCCGCTCATTTCAGACCAACCTCTCCATGTCACATGAAAATTTACTACCTCGATTTATTTATCATTCCTTTTCTTCTTTCTTCTTTTGCTTATTATGTTTTAAAAATCCGTAATAAGATATCTGCCATAGTTCAATTATCATGATTTAGAGATTTTTACATGCGTTAGTTCAAGATTAACTTAGTACACTCCCGTTAAAAGAGTTGGAAGATGAAACCTTTAAAATTTACCCACTTAATTATTATAGTTATTAACAAATTCTAGTATAATTTGGTACTTAATTTGTATGTTAATATGATCGATATATAACATATGTTAAGTTAGATGTCAATCATATCCAATGGTAGTAGGTAGATTTGGTGTTAATTTGAGGTGAGGAATGTTGTGGTCAAGTCAAACTTCAATTTTTTTTTTTTTGGTTCCTATAACATTTATTTGTATATTAAAACATACACCTCTAAGTTTTTTAAATGCGTATGTAATAAAAAAATTCTAAATTATTCCCATTAAATAAACAAATACCAATGTAAAACAGTTTGACTCGAGTACTTGACCATATGATCTTGGCATTTTATCCTTTTAAAAAATATCAAAAATGGTGTTCTATAGTTTATTACTTTAATTGTCACATTCAACATTAGCAATCCAATTTACGTGAATTATATATACCGTATTTTAACATCACCTACCACAATAATAATCCATCTAAGCCGTCAAACTAACGTATCCCAAATCAATGGTCCACGTTAACATTCAACCAACCCCATTTTATTTAACGTCTGCTACCACCATCCCTCACATTTCTTTATTCTCACCTACCATTTTATTTATTATCCCTCCGTCCCTAAAAGATTGGTACATTTTAACTTTTGGTGATCAACGAAACACAATTTAAAATATAAATATCTCTTATTCTACATCCGAAAAAATTATAAAAAGTTGATATTTCAAAAATATATATTGAGACGAATCTAACAAGATATCACATGACAATATTATTCTTTATCGTTTCATGAGAATTCTTGATTAAAATATCTAAAGTTTGACCACCAAAAATCAAAATGTATCAATTCTTTAGGGACGGAGGGAGTAATATTTATCATCATAACTTATAACTTGATTAAATTATTAAATTACCAAAAAATACAACCTACCCCCTCCCTATATAACCCCCATATTTATTTTCCTGATCACACCTCAACACACATACTCCTATATTCTTCTCCTATCTATTCATTTTATTTGTGACATTTGATTCTTAGCTACCATTTCTTTGTTGATCAAGAAAAATACTAAAATGGAAAGCGTAGTGCAAAAGGGAAACAACATGGAGTTTTGCATGAAGGATCCATTGAACTGGGAAATGGCAGCTGAGTCAATGAAGGGTAGCCACCTAGATGAAGTGAAGAACATGGTGGCTGAGTTCAGGAAACCGGTGGTGCAGCTAGCTGGGAAGACGTTGACTATCGGTCAGGTGGCGGCTATAGCGGCACGTGACGACGGAGTGAAGGTGGAGCTGGATGAAGCTGCCAGGGAGGGTGTCAAGGCTAGTAGTGATTGGGTTATGGATAGTATGAATAAGGGGACTGATAGTTATGGTGTAACCACTGGATTTGGTGCTACTTCTCATAGGAGGACTAAACAAGGGGGTGCCCTTCAAAAGGAACTTATTAGGTAACCAACCCTTAATCTAATCTAACATCTTTAACTATATTTTATTATTTCATCATAAATGCTTGAGATCATTCAACTTATCAAAATTTAATATACTCCATAATAAATATATATGGCTCAATAATGACTGGCCTTGTATTAGTTGTATATGTATGTGATATAATTGGGCTAGTATGAATACTAGTAAATTATGGTATTAAACAAAATACTAAGTATTGAATTGACGTAATAACCTACAAACGACTACATAAATCACACTAAACACGACACGACTTGGAAAAATTTTCATAACTAGAATATAATCAAATACAAGTTGGGTTTGTGTACTTGTTAGGGTGATCGATCCAAAGTGATTTTCAGATCTACAATGGAATATTAAAAAAACCTCTGCATTTAAATAATGTTTCGACTGTACTTGTTTTCTTGATTTAGAATATTTCGGACTTTTAACATACTCCAATACTTGGTAGTTGGATGTTACTAATTTATATTAAGCTTTGTACAATAATGATGATTTTGCAATTATGTTAGAAATCTAATTAAATGATTGAATATGAGTATCAATTGTTGTTTTAACATGATAAATTTCATTTTTTTTTTTACCAGATTCTTGAATGCTGGAATCTTTGGAAATGGAACAGAAACTAGCCACACACTACCACACTCAGCAACAAGAGCAGCCATGCTTGTCAGGATCAATACTCTGCTTCAAGGATATTCAGGCATCAGGTTTGAGATCCTGGAAGCTATCACCAAGTTCCTCAACAGCAATGTCACTCCATGCCTACCCCTCCGTGGCACGATCACCGCCTCTGGTGATCTAGTCCCCCTCTCCTACATTGCCGGACTACTAACCGGGCGCCCCAATTCCAAGGCCGTTGGACCTACCGGGGAGAAGCTGAACCCTGAAGAAGCCTTCCGTCTAGCTGGTATTAGCAGCGGCTTCTTTGAGTTGCAGCCTAAGGAGGGACTTGCCCTTGTCAATGGAACAGCTGTTGGTTCTGGAATGGCTTCAATGGTTCTTTATGAAGCCAACATTTTGGGAGTATTTTCTGAAGTGATTTCAGCTATTTTTGCCGAAGTGATGAATGGGAAGCCTGAATTTACTGATCATTTGACACACAAATTGAAACACCATCCTGGTCAGATTGAGGCAGCTGCTATAATGGAACACATTTTGAAAGGAAGTGGATATGTTAAGGCTGCTGAGAAATTGCATGAGATGGATCCTCTGCAGAAGCCTAAGCAAGATCGTTATGCTCTTCGTACCTCGCCTCAATGGCTCGGCCCTCAGATCGAAGTGATCCGTTCTGCTACAAAGATGATTGAGAGAGAAATCAACTCTGTAAACGACAACCCATTGATCGATGTTTCAAGGAACAAGGCCTTACATGGAGGGAACTTCCAGGGTACACCTATTGGAGTAGCCATGGACAACACTCGCCTTGCCATCGCCTCAATTGGAAAGCTCTTATTTGCTCAATTTTCTGAATTGGTTAATGATTACTACAACAATGGTTTGCCATCAAATTTGACAGGCAGCAGAAATCCAAGCTTGGATTATGGTTTCAAGGGTGCTGAAATTGCCATGGCTTCATACTGTTCAGAACTTCAATTCTTGGCTAACCCTGTGACAAACCATGTCCAGAGTGCTGAACAACACAACCAAGATGTCAACTCTTTGGGGTTGATCTCTTCAAGAAAGACGGCTGAGGCTGTCGATATCTTGAAGCTCATGACCTCCTCATTCTTAGTAGCACTCTGCCAAGCTGTTGATTTGAGGCACATTGAGGAGAATGTGAGACTTGCAGTCAAGAACACAGTCAGCCAGGTCGCTAAGCGAACACTAACCATGGGCGTTAATGGCGAGCTCCACCCATCAAGATTCAGCGAAAAGGACTTGCTTCTCGTGGTTGATCGTGAGTACGTCTTTGCCTACGCAGACGACCCTTGCCTCGCCACCTACCCATTGATGCAGAAGCTAAGGGAAGTTCTCGTTGGCCACGCCTTAGACAACGGTGAGACTGAGAAGGATGCGAACACCTCAATCTTCCACAAGATCGCCATATTCGAAAAGGAATTGAAGGCCATTCTCCCTAAAGAGGTGGAGAATGCAAGAGCCTCGGTCGAAAACGGCAGTCCAGCAGTCCCCAACAGGATCGAGGAATGCAGATCATACCCATTGTACAAGTTTGTGAGGGAAGAATTGGGAACTGAATTGCTGACTGGTGAGAAGGTGAGGTCACCAGGTGAGGAATTGGACAAAGTATTTACTGCAATGTGTGAAGGGAAGCTTGTTGATCCACTTCTGGCTTGCCTGGAGGCTTGGGATGGTGCACCTGTTCCAATCTGTTAGATTTACAAATTAAAACTCCAGGATATCATATGAATTTATTTTCTTGTTTTCTAATTGCAAATTAATTGTTCTGTTGATTTGTTTGTAAGATGATGTCTTATACTGAGAAAATCAATGACTAATAATACCTCATTTTATTTCTCAATTGTCCATTTTTCTATAAATAATTTGTCAGTTTTCATTAAATTATCCATGACAAAACAAAAGGAGAAGAATCTCATTTATATACGAATTTTGATTAAATATAGAATTTATTAATAGTATAAGTTTCAGATACGCAATTTTAAACAAATAATAATTCGAAGTAACCAATAATTGGAATACATACAAATTTGACCATTTTTGCGTCCGTTGATTCACTGCCCTTTAGAGGAGGGAAGAATATAATTTTCCACGAAGTAGAGATATTCCTGTACTACTCTGGCACCATTAATACAGTCACATTCACATACTAATTTATTTTGTGAAAGTCAGTAGGTCACTATGGATTTCATTAAATTTTGATATGCCAACATCAACATGGTGCGTTTATTCTTTATTTTCTCTTTTATGAACAATTACTACTCATCCTCTCTTTTTTTCAAATAACGGTGGGGTGGAAGTATGTATGTAATAATATAATAAATAACAAATATAAAAATTCATAAATAATAGGGTTAATAGATGTGGATATCACTTACCTTTCTCCAATATCACCACTTGAAATCCAAGCTTGGATTATGGTTGATTATGTTTTTAAGGGTGTTGAAATCCACTGAGACATAAATAATAGAGTTAATGACTGTGGACATCCCCTACTCTTTCAAATCCAAGCTTGGTCTTCATTCAAATCTTACAACGTTGATTAGTCGGAAAAAATTGCCAATAGATCAACTGAGACAAAGTTTAAAAAGAAGGTGATCAACTGAGACCCTATAAAAAAGAATAAGTGATCAACTGGTAATATTAGAGGAAGGTAAGTGATGACCCATCCCTTAACCCTAAATAATATAAAATTAGAGTGAACATATGTCTCCAACAATATTTGAACGAAGACCTCCTGATTGGAATCTTGGGTCAGATATGACCTAACTTTTGGGTCATCCGTGTTATTGAGGAGTAGAGTAACACATTATGATAAAAAATGTAACAACATTCATTATTGCTATCTATTTTCATACCAGAACAATAAAGGGGGATGAGTATTTCGTTTTTCAAGAAAATCATCGGTAATTATTCTTGTGTAGGATGTGCCTTACTGGTCCGTTTGGATTGAGGTAAATCTAGGTGGATTGAGGTGAAATTTATCAATCACCGTGTTTGGAACCAAAATTAATAATTTCTTAAGGTTAATGTAGGTGAATCTAGATTAATGTAGGTTAACACATTTATGCTCATTCACCCTCAAATCATTCACCCCCAAATCGGTGGGTAATGCTAGGTTAATGGATTAATTTTGTTTTTAATTATTATATCATACTAAATTACCCACCAATAATATTTTCCTATATCAATGTTATTTCCCTCAAAAAAAAAAATACCCTCCCTCGTTGTTCACACAATTTCTTCTATAAAAATATACCTCACTCGTTATTATAAAAAATTGCCGCCTCTTTTCATTGTTGTATAACGTAAATATTTTCATTGTTGTATTGCGTACTGCTTCTTCGGTCTTTCATTCTTTCTTGACATTGAGTTAATACAAAAATCATCTTTTTCTTCTTTACAATTTTAATTCATGAGTGCATTGATTAATTTATTTATCCTTATTATGTTTCCATTTCCTAATGGTGATATCTTTTCATCGCATTGTTGAGTTGAGCTAGTATGAAGTCCATGCGAACCTAACCACTTGAGTTATACTAATTCTTATGTGGAGTCTCAATTACACGGAAAATTGTGTTACTTTTATTTTTGTTGTTAAAAAATATTTATGTTTTGCTAATGTTTTTATTCTAATAATAATTTGCAAAACATAAATATTTTTTAACAACAAAAATAAATAAAGAGAAGGATATAAATGTCAGTATATTGTTTCTTAAGTTATTAATTATATTGTTTCACCTATTGAAGGGTAATGGTATCCAAACAGAAATTATAATAGTTTCACCTAGATTTACCTACATTCCCCTAACCTAGGTTAATTTTAAATGTTTACCCTCACCTAGATTCACCCCAATCCAAACGCATCAGTATCGAAGATGCGAGATTTACCATCCTAACACGAGATCTTTCTTTTTCTTTTACGGGACTCAAACACATATCGAAGATGCGAGATTTATCACCAACCAACTGCACTATGCCCACGGGCTACTCCTCATTCATTCTCAGATTAATAAAGAATGGAGGCAAATACCAAATAGTAACACTTATATAACAATTTATATAGTATATTTTTCCTCCCTTAAAAAATTATTGTTTCCAAATAACAATTTAATTTCTACTCTTTGACTCATCGAAATTATATTCCCCTAAATTAATTTTAAAAATACATTCTTTTCCTAATACATCCCCAACCAAACACATGAATAAGAGGGCAGTAGGGATAAACTAGACTTTCTCAACTAAAAAAACACTGTAATGGTGTGGAAATAGCAGGCAAGTGAGGATCATTAGTGATTACCCATCTTAATTGTAAGAATAAAAAAGCAGACATAAACAGCAATATATATTCTCGATCATCATCTAATTGATTCGAAAAGGCAAACAGAAAAAAGGCAACAAAGCATCAAAATGGCTTCACAGATCGTGAGCAGACTTCTCCGCCGCCCTAACGGAAACCGTTTATTCTCAACGGATTCAAATCTCATCCGCGCTACTCTCTTTCCCGGTGACGGAATCGGCCCCGAAATCGCTCAATCCGTTAAACAGGTTCACTTCTTACCCTCTCTTGCAGATTCCAATGTTGTTGTACATCTCAATTGATTGTCTACTTTTCAATTTCGATGGTTGACTTTTGTATGGTTGATTTTTTTTTTTTGATTTTGAAATATTTCATATCTTTGTTTATGGTGTATGATATTTGGTTAAATAACCTAGCTAGTTTCTATTATTATGATAATTGTGATCGCCTATCTTAATTCAAGCCCCGATGTTTGATAATTTTGACAATTGAAAACTAAACTAGATTTTTTGTCGTGTGTGTGTTGGTAGTATTTTCTGAGCAATTGAAGTCTCTATTTTCAACCTACTTTACTATTAACCTGGTAATTTTTTCTTGGAATCACAGTTATGTTTGTTAATTAAAACCGGTAAGTGTGTTAATTTTGATCCAAGAAAGTCAAACTAGACTATCTTTCTGGGATGGAGATAGTATATATGAGTACTGCCATGACTAGATATAGCGTGATATCTTCCCTTGCATGCAAAACTAGTAGAAGCCTCCAAAAGATGGATGGTTCAGCAATATATGCTGCTGTTTGGAAGTTTTCGGTGTTTAGTGACCTTATCTTCTAGATTGCCTTCAAAATTTATAAAATATGTAATCAACTGTGTTTCATCGCTACTTCACTCCATATTACATGGTTTACGTTTTCAGTGTTTATTGTCCTTATCTTGTCAGTTAACTTGCAATATTTTTGTAAAATGTCATCAAATGAGTTTCATCAGTAGTTGATTACTCATTATAGCCTTTTATATGTAATGCAGATCTTTAAGACTGCTGAGGTGCCTATTGAATGGGAAGAGCATTTCGTGGGGACTGAGGTTGATCCCAGAACCCAGAGTTTTCTAACATGGGAAAGTCTTGAATCTGTAAGACGTAACAAAGTTGGTTTAAAGGGTCCTATGGCCACACCAATCGGTAAAGGTCACCGCTCTCTGAACCTTACTCTGAGGAAAGAACTTAATCTTTATGCCAATGTTAGACCGTGTTACAGTCTTCCTGGGTACAAGACTCGGTATGACAATGTAGATCTTATTACCATTCGTGAAAATACTGAGGGGGAGTACAGTGGTCTTGAACATCAAGTAAGTTGAACGTCACTTGTAATCATGGTTGATGTAAATTTGCAGAATGCTTTATGTTGACAACTTTCGTTTCCATGAATCAGGTTGTGAGGGGTGTAGTTGAAAGCCTTAAAATTATTACACGCCAAGCAAGTCTGAGGGTTGCCGAGTATGCCTTTTATTATGCTAAGGCTCACGGAAGGCAGAGAGTGTCTGCTATTCATAAAGCAAATATCATGCAGAAAACTGACGGTCTATTCCTCAAGGTTATTTGAAATTCTTAGTTGTACTTTTCTGTCCTGAGATTGTGAGGCTTTTACTCAAGGTTGCTATTTGTTTTCATTGTTTGTTATGTCCTGAGCTTGTGAAGTTGATTTGTTTTTTATATTATCAGTGTTGCCGTGAAGTTGCAGAGAAGTATCCAGATATTAAATATGAAGAAGTTGTTATCGACAACTGCTGCATGATGGTACGATATCATGACCAAATTCAGCTGCATATTAGTAATTTGTATCAACTGCTATATTCATTCCTGCATCTTGGATGAATCTTTTGCACAACCCATATTCTACAATTATAGAACTGGAACAATTGTGATACTTTGAAAGGTGCACTAGCGCACAGTTGTATGTCAAGGCTTTAAGTGTGCAACTGATTGACAGATTTGTTCAACTTTGTGCAGCTTGTGAAGAATCCGGGACTTTTTGATGTCTTGGTAATGCCTAACCTCTATGGTGACATCATCAGTGACCTGTGTGCTGGTTTAATCGGTGGCTTAGGTTTAACGCCAAGGTACCACATTTCAAGTTTTGCTTTCATAATAAATGTGTGCTCAGATTATCAAACTGGAATATTGCTCTTATGCTACTTTTGTATTTCCATTCAGTTTATCTAACTGTGTATTCATATTATGTAGTCTCAATATTGGTGAGGATGGAATCGCTCTTGCTGAGGCCGTGCATGGTTCGGCCCCTGATATTGCTGGAAAGGTTTGTGATAAATATTTCATGATCTTTACATGGTCTGTTGCATTTATATATGTGGTTTATGCAACACATACCTGTTTATCAGAGTGGCTTCATATGATTTCTGGTAATCAGTATGACCTGATTTTATCTATGACATCAATTTAGGTAAACTTATGTTTTAATTGAAAATCCTTTCAGTGGAATTTCTGATTCTTGTTTGAGATGAAACAAAGCTTCACTAAGATTTTCTTTGAATTGAACTAGTTTCCCTATTATTATTATAGCTTTCATTTTTTATTATTTAATGAACTTTAAAGTTTCATGTAGACTTATGTTTCAATACATATGAGTCGTCAGATCCTTGTGTACATCATATGTGTATACAGCTTCTTCTCCAGGAAGTCGTGTGCTACATTCTTCATGCTTTTTACAGACACTTACACTTGCCCTTATCTGAACTTTAACCAGAATTTGGCCAATCCAACTGCTTTGCTTTTAAGTGGGGTCTCAATGTTACGTCATCTAGAGCTTCATGACAAGGCCGACCGCATCCAGAATGCTATCTTAACCACTATTGCCGAGGGGAAATACCGAACCGGTGACCTTGGTGGTTCATCGACTACAACTGACTTCACAAATGCTATAATTGACCATCTCTAATCAATTCCCATATCTAATCAATTCCCATTATATGTACCTATTTGGAAATCCAGATAAATTTATTTTCTTCGGCTTTTTTTGTCGAAGATGCATTCATAAATTTTTTGTGATAGCTTCCGGAATTGGGGTTTATATTACAGTGATTACTTCATGAGAGGCTTGTACTCTATTCAAATAAATGAGATCTGTGTTTTTGACTTCTGTTTTCATCATTTTCAGATGATAGTACTGGTTCTCACTTATTATGAGCAATTACCTCTAAGCTCTAGCTGCTGCTAGATATCATAAGATAACTAATCAATGGCTTATCTTGTTTAACTTCCATAATGAAATATCAAATGAAGACGCTTTTGGTAAACATGTTTTATTATTTCATTTCTATAAATAATAAAATAGTATAAAACTGGTAAGGTGGAGTATGTTTTTTAGCCAAAATATCATGAAGGGGTTTATTTGAGGCAACCAATTAATACA
>CM016566.1:3618515-3686105 GCA_003412495.2 Echium plantagineum | reverse complement strand
TATTGGGATGCATAACACTGGGGTGCCCAAATGTCAGCCGAAGGCTGACACTGGGATCCAAGGATCAACAAAAGCAGTCAAGCGAGAATCTGGTCGTCCAGTGGTCCCGAAGGTATTTCTTTTGTTACTTAGTAATCTCTACTACATATGGTCAGAAGGCTGTCTCGTGACCAGTGATTTAAATTGCATCCTTCCATTAAGTTAAAAATAAAAATGAACAATGTGGATCTTTACACAAATTACTTAGTTAATAGTGATGTGAAGTGGTCACTCAATTATACATGTTTTATATGAAGTCCGCGGTTAAGACTGGCGAGCTTGCATCATCAATTGCCAAGCCACCTAAGGGGACCAGCAAATCTAGTTCGGCCACACCTGCAGGAACAAAATTGACTTCTGTGGCCTCTGGTCGTCTAAAAGCAGAAAACGCCAATGCTAAAACTGGTAAATTGAAACGACTTTTTATGTTTGCTAAAAATGGTACCCAATATTTGCCTTGAGTAAACTACTTTTGAATCTCAGTTTCCGTTAAAGGGTCCCATGCATCAAAGACGACTTCCTCTAGTGGTCCCGGCAGAGTTTTATCAAAACCTGCATCAACATTGCAGTCCTCTTCTCGAGAATCCTCCTGTCCAAGTCACAACCTACGAGATTTTCCAATGGTCCAAGTTGTGAGAGTACTGAAGACAGAATTAAGCCTCCCTCGGCTACCATGATTAGGAAAACACCCCCAAAACTGTCAATTCACCTTCCTCCCGAGCAACTCCCCGACTTTCCTCCATAAACACATTGAAAAATAAAGCAAAATCTGAGAATTCTGCTGTTGCTGCTTATCTGTTGTCAACCAAAGGAACTGAAAGTATATCACCTACTAGTTCTGTCAGTGAATGGTCTTCTGCATCATCATCATCATCTTCTGCTGTCAACCAGAAATCTAACAAATCAAGGTCAAGTTTTGGCAGCAGTTCGTGCAGATCTTTAGATGGCGATGCTCCTCCCTTGAATCTAAAAGCCCATGCTGGTCAGATTCCACGCCGTCAAGAAATTAAGAGATCTGGTGAAAGCATTAGAAAACCTTCATCACAAACTGGAGTAGTTTCTGGCTCAACTTCAATGAAACCAACAGGTTTAAGGATGCCTTCCCCGAAGATCGGATTCTTTGATGGGGTAAGTTTTATGGATTTGTGAAGTATATCTCTCTTGTACTAGAGAAGTCCTTTGTAATTAGTTCCCTGTTATATATATAATAAATGTTAGTGGTTAACATATATGAATTTGGGATGGTTATAGATGGAGAAAATTGTTATATATGCAGGTCAAGTCAGTTCGTTCTTCAAGTGGTGCTATGCAATCTCCTGCTGGCTTGCCAGTTGCATCGCCTAAAGTTGGTTCTGGTGTTAGCCCAACAGGGATCTCAAACATCAAGCACAAAGTCAGTAAGCTTTCATCGGGAAGAGTACCAGCAGCTAGGAAGCATGAAAAAAAACCCAGATGCCCCTTTGACTTCCCAAGGAACCTCACAAGTTACTCCACCTATTGGTGACCATCAGAAGATGAGTGAAAGTAATGAGACTATTCAGGAAAATGGACGTGAAGAACATGATGAAGTCAGTCCAAAAGAGAACCTCCATGTTATCAAGAACGAAAATGTGTTAGGTGACAATCAAGTTGGTTCTGGTGTTAGCCCAACAGGGATCTCAAACATCAACGACAAAGTCAGTAAGCTTTCATCGGGAAGAGTACCAGCAGCTAGGAAGCACGAAACAAAAAACCCAGATGCCCCTTTGACTTCCCAAGGAACCTCACAAGTTACTCCACCTATTGGTGACCATCAGAAGATGGTTGAAAGTATTGAGACTATTCAGGAAAATGGACCTGAAGAACATGATGAAGTCAGTCCAAAAGAGAACCTCCATGTTATCAAGAACGAAAAGGTGTTAGGTGACAATCAAGATTTTTACTCTGGGGTTGTCGAATTGGTTGATCCTGAACATGACAATTCTAAAACTGCAATGGCCCCTTTGCCTTCGCAAGGAAACTCACATGTTGTTCCATGTATTGGTGAGCATGTCAAGACGGTTGAAATAATGAAAATATGCAGGCAAATGGAAGTGAACAACATAGCGAGGGTGGTCCAAAGGAGAGCGCTATGGTGTTAGGAGACAATCATGTTTTTTGCTCGGCGGATGCCAACTTTGTTGACTCTGAACATACAGATTCTAAACTGATCTGCGGATCAATTAATACACCAAAGAGGCTGGATGCTCCTAATTAGATGGTCATGATAATCTTGGAAGCAGTTTTAATTCCAATTACAAAATTGACGAAAAAGAAAACGTGCCCTATGAAGGTCAAATGGATCAGTCGAGCAAAGATGAAGGTCGTTTAAAATCTGATAGTCAGCACGCAGAATGTTGAGCCACTGCCACCAGCCACTTCCTCTTAGGTCTAGTGCAGGGTTTCTTGATGCAGAATTACTTTTGCTTTGAATGGTTATATAGGCATTAGTGCCAGTGTCGTAGCTATTCACTATAAATGGAGATTGTAGTTTGGCTTGCCTCACCTGAATGTTGGTCAGAAGAGCATTGTATAATCATCTTGCTGGTGCAACTCATAATAACAAGTAAATTATCTAATCTTGTCTGTATTATCAATTAGTATTACTAAAAGTTGTGTTATGTGATATTAGTGTATAAAATTCATGAAGTTGTAAGGAATTCCTTCTTTTGCTTACTTTATAATTCTCTACATTTAACAGTGATGGAAATTCCATTGTTTGAAGAAAAGTCCAGTTCATATTATTTATGTTATGCAAGACTCCAATACATCAGTCTATCAAAAGCTTTACTGATTAATTACCAAAGATAAGGAGGGATAATTTCGTCTGCCAAGGAAGGATGGAAGGTGTTTAACTTAGCCATATCTTCAGGGACATCCATTAAATTCAGTCATCGACATACAAGTGCACCTCGTACTCTTACACATAACTATGAGTCATCTGTCTCTTCTAGTCCTCGGTGATATCATCCATCTACATATAATTAGCTTATTTATTGAACATAAATTATATCAATTGTCTAGGGGACTAGGCAAGTAACAAACGACACATTGTACTTGTAATATTATTTCTTTTGACTTCTGGCTTTAGATTTGCGAAAAAGAAGGATCATTTCAGATAAAAAATGTATAGATTTAAGTAGGGGAAAACAAAATTTCATACAATAACCAGATTGATAAAACACTCATTCCAAGTCGAATGTTAAAGGTACAAAACTGCAAAAAAAAATGATCAAGTAGACCTATAAAACTAAGATCTTGGTTTCTCTTTCTTCTCCTTGAAGAGAGCGAGAAGAGAAACACCTGAAACCTTAACCACCTTGAACCTAACACCAGGAATATCTCCCACGGCATGACCTTTACGCCCAAATCCAGCAATCAGCACCTCATCCTATCACATAAATAGGCAATCAGGCATAATCCAATGTAAAAGAAATTAGGTTTCAGCTCATAGTTCAGTTAAATACAGCAGGAACTCACATTTTCTTCGATGTAGTTTAAACAACCATCATTAGGTACAAAAGCAGCGATCTTCTTTCCGTTCTTAATGAGTTGAACTCTAGCACACTTACGGATAGCAGAGTTGGGCTGTTTGGCCTCAATACCTCTGTAATTTTAGTAGTCAATAAGTAATAAGTCAGTTCATAAAAATTCCTTAGAACCATCAATATAAGGAAGAATCCCTACATTTTCTCAAGAACAATCCCTTAGCATGGGATGATCCAGCAAAAGGCTTCTTCCACTCATTTCCAAGGTGAGACTTCTTGTATGACTTATCAGCCCATCTTTGTCTCCTGCGGTGGGATCGCAGCTTGCGACCAGCTCCCATTCCACGTGTCTTCCTATAACAATATTTGGTATTAGTCATTACAAAATCCCAACTTTTGACCACAATTGTCATTATGATATATTATACCCTATCAAACATATACTGTATGAAACAACAGCATACCTAACCCCAAGCACAACTATACAATAATGCTACATCGTTATTATATTAAAAGGTTTAGCTAATGATAAATTTCCTCAAATATGGACAGTAGCACCACATATAACATCGCAACAAACAAAACTGATTAACTAGTAGTGGATTTGTGAGCAACACCAATTTTATGATCACTTAGAAGCATTGATTCACTAACAGATTAAATCCACATAATTCCGTAAAATGAATAATATACTACCTACGCTCCTTATCTAATGCGAATTAGCAGAAGTATCTGCGCATCTTGGGCCAATTCGGAAACTTCCCCATAATCACGTTACAAGCAATCCCCCCCCCCCTCGTTCTATGAGGGGTTGAGCCGTGTTGTTTTGAAATTCAATTCATCTTATATTATTGGAACTAAAATGTAGACAAATTTATACTACCACCATATCAAATTCAACTAGGGGGATTTGAATAATAAATCAAAATAAGCTCGAACATGACAATAAACCAATCTTATATTTTATTGCAAGAATCACTTGTTGCTGAACTAAAAGTTCATGCAAGACAATTAAATCAGATCATGGAACAATATAGTATAACTGGTAAAGGTGGGAAAAGACTAAAATACCCCATGATTGCGAAGTGAAGGTGGGACAGCTACAGAGGTTGAAGATGAAGTGACGATTTGGTAAAACCCTAGGGTGTATCTTGTGTAGTATTTTATATGTTCGGAAATAAATAATGTTTATAAATTATATATCAAAATGTAAAATATGGGCTGGGTTTGTTAACAAGTGTTTATTGTACTACTGCCCTACTGGATCGATATAAGATGATAATGGGCCTACGGATTATATTTATCAATTTAAATATGACTCTTCAATTTTTTATTTCTTAATTTAGGAAAATAATGGAACAATTTACAAAAAAAAGAGAGGAAAACAATGGAACCTACTAATTTTATCTTTTTTATAATGACAATATACTGCAATTCTTAAGAAAAATATTCAATAAAAAACGGAACAATCTTTATGAAAATATGTAAAGATTCGCTTTATATTAATTATTGGGTATAATTAATTAATAAGGTATTTACTATCTAGTACTCCCTCCGTCATTAAATAATTGTTAGAAATTGATAAACAACTATTAGAATTAGTTGAGTTTCTTGTGGTTAAGATTTATATTCCTTTATTTGATACATCATATTATAAGAGTAATTGGCTAACTCTTTCAGATATACTCATATTTTTATAGATATTCAAGAACTTTTAATAAAATAAGTAAGATAAAAACATACGTTTTGTTAATTGTTTGCATGCCAAAAACATTTTGTAGCTTATTGCCTTTAATTATCCTAATATGATTAAAGCTGAATTTTTTAAACTAGCCACTGGACTGGACAATTATAAACTAAACAGAGTGATGGGGGTAAAGATGAACAAGTGAAATATAGTTATCAACAATTTCAGTGATAAAATCAATGACATAATAATTTTACCAATGTTGCATCCTAAAATTGAGATTGATCATTTAAATACATCACTAAATCATTCATCAATCACAAAACTGGTGGACATTGAAATCGACGTTTCATGAGACCCAAATGCACCTGTTTAATCTACTACTCCTATTAAGAAGATATTTATCTATCGCGCACTATGCGCATGGTTGCAGGTCCCCCATAGGCAGATAAGAGAGTTTCTTGAGCCACCTCCGAGTTGTAATAAGACTGACTTAGGATATCAGGTAATATTGCTATGTTCACGATTCACTCAAGGGTCACCGAGGAACCATGGTTCTTTTTGATAGGTTTATCTCCGTGCAGCGTACCTTCCACCTATCAGCTTGAAGCATAAATACTGATACCTTTTTTGGCACAACTGCACACATGTACAGAACATAATTTCATAATAATTAGCACGTTATGATGTCACGCAAAACAGGTTTGAGCCCAAAAGAACACTTCATATAGCTTTGCAAGTTACAAATATTACGGCTCATATCATGATTGTCACACATGTAGCATCAATTCTGATAAAATTTATTTTAAAAGTGGAAATATCTTTCAAATAATTATAAAACTAAATACAATTAACATTGACAGAAAAAAGTTGATCAATATTACAAAGCAATTAGCACAAGTTCTATGAAGCAAAAGACTAATGCGGCTATGTTTACCTTGAAACTTATTATCTGGTGTAATTATCCCAAATGTCTCTGTAGTTTCCCGAATGATTATGCCACGAATGCCACTCAAGGAAGATACTTTGCAATGAGCAACTGCATAAATAAAGAGAATGGGATGTTCACTCTAATTATAATCTAATCATCTGATCAAAAGAACTTAAATTTGCGCACAATCACCCACAACTGAAGATCATGATCCTGCAATTGTTTGACTTTGGCATAGGTAAAAAAATTAAATGTGGCCAAAAGAGACTTGAGCATAGCAATCCTTTTGACAATTTTCAAGAAAGAGCGCACTACCCTTGTTATGAAGCGGTCATCTCTCAAATTTCAGATACTATTCACAACAGCTTTTGATAGTCCATAGAATCGATTTTTATGTTACACCAAACACTGACTAAAAGAATTCCATGTAAGAATAACTTCTAACCGAGAGGGACTATTTCTGTTACCTAGTATAATTGCACCGTGTAGATCTGCATTAAGGAGACATTTGCCCGCGTCATCCCTACAAATTAATGTGCATACATCTCAAAGTTTATATCCAAGGTTGACAAAAGGTAAGGAAAAGTAAATATGAAAACAAACAAAGACACACACTAACAAATAAACAAGTCACTGACCCCATATTTTTCACAAATTGAGATATATAGCTTTTCCACATCTCACAAAGTGGCCTAAACCGTTCAAAGCTGCATCCACCATGAAACAGATTATCAATATAATTATTTCAAACTATATCAAGAGTCAACGCAGATAGAACAATAAGCAATTGAATGACTCAGCTGCGCATGCACTGCTAAAATTATCAGTAAAATTAAATAATTAAGGAGCATATTTCTATGTAGCCACAGATATTTCAGGTCCAGTGACAACACTAAGTAATTATTCTCGAATTAGTATAAGTCAATGCTGCTTAGCGCCTATAAGTAACAACTTAATGAAAATCCTAAAACAGTTTGAATGACTTTTTCCAACTACCGTTTTAAATTTGAACAACTAAAAACAAATGAGAATTTCATAATATTAAGCAGAAAAGGTGAGGAAAAAATTAGTAACATCACAAGGGAAAATGATTTGGTCATACAATCTGTGATAAAAGAATAGGAGTGCAGGGTACAAGAGAAAGACATGGTCTCACTTATGATATTCTGTTGGTAGGTCAAATGATCCAAGCTTTTTATGTTGCTTACGAGATGCGTGTTTCTGAGATCGCTTTGCGTGTCTTTTTAGAGCCCGAGATTGGCCTGCTCCAGAATTTTCTCCTTGTTTTACAAAATTATCAAGGAGGATTTTCTTGTCAGTTTGTTTCATACTCCCAAAACCTTGAAAAAACTTTGGTGCAGCATCACCACGTTGAAAGTAATCATTCAATATATTGTGAACAGTGGACTTAGGATCGGTGATCTGCAAATAATATGAAAAAATTATTTAACACAAGGGAAAGTGGTCATTCACAAACCTGATAATAGACTTACCTTATCAGCAGCTGCAAGATTCTCGTTTACTGGGTGAAGTAGTTCACAGTATGCAGAATTATTTAGATGTGAATCTGTAGATTAGGAAGGTGGTCCTTCAGTTTAAAAATGCCTTCGGACAGAACTAAGAAAGCAGATGTCTTTTTTTTGTCTAATGTAGGAGACCAGAAGTACCTTGTGTAGCAGCATATCCAGGGAACAACACGTTTCCTACAGATGACCATAAGTACTGTGAATAATCACGCAACCTCAAGCCATCTTAAAATATCAATTACACATGGAAATATGCAAAAAAATATTATTTTTGAGTAATGATACTGCACACCTATTCAAGTAAGTAAACCACGGCACCAGGCTATGCATTGCTTAAAGTGTGAAGTATAGAATTTTACCGAGGTCCAGATTGTAATCAGAAAATAAAGTACATGAATCTCAAATACTAGTTCCTGTAACTTAAACCCACTACTTGGGAAAGGCACAGATGCAAGAGAGCTACAAGCCTACAACTAAATTTTTCTATGAGCAAGAAATGGTAACACTCACTCAGTCAACTAACAATATAGCAGTATACAAATGATTGGAAAACTGATCTTCTTGATAAACTTCAAGTTCAGAACTGATAAGTGAAGGCTCTAGTTATTTCCTTCATTTGTAAAAAATTAAATTTGGTATGAGTGGACACGTATCTAGGTGAGTTATAAATATTTTTGAACAATCGAAAAAAGGAGGACAAGCATACTAGATATCTTATGTTATAATTCGAGAAGTGTCTATACTTCGAAGATTGTCGCATTTGTTTAAAATGGTAAAAAATTACCAACCTTTTCCGTCTTTACAGACACATATAACTTCGATTTGATCAAAATAATGTTAATATTAAAGTATGTTGAAACTACTATAGTTAGCTATATTTTACACGAAATTTATACAACCTACACAAGTTGAAATCAAATTTTCAAACTGGGCAATCCTTTTGAAAAGGAGGGAGTAGTTTTATTACCTTTCATCGCTGGAACGCTAGAGGCCGCAGTTGATGCTACTTTACATGGAAGCTTGTTGACTTGTGAAGGCTTCCCCTTTTCTTCGAGTGGCCTTTTCTTGTCCTTTTGTTGCGGAAACCGAAGCTCTGCTTCTGATTGCTTTAACCTACGCTCTATTGCATCCAACATTTGTTTCTTTTGGTCGTCATTATTTAAGGTAGTAGCCATTATTATGATAATGCTTCAGTGATATCAAAATAACTGATTTTTGTATCGGTTTCAGCTGAGCCTTAAGTCAAAAAAGCTGAAAAAAAGAATCAACATTTGAGCACCCAAAAAAGCAGCTTGAAACAATGTAGACTCTCCAATGATGGATCAGGTAACTACCGAACAACTAATAACTACCCCAAAATAGTCAAAATTAACGAAATCTATAGTCTTAACTGACAAATAATTGTATTTGGATCAAAACCACAATGTTAGTAGTCAACTACATTTATAATACCATCCTTTTTATATACTTTTCACCATATATTATACCACATATGTATATTAAAAAAATTCTTTAAATCCATAATTTAAACATTCATCCAATTTTTTTTTTTTTGAGGGATTGAGGCATAAGCGGAGAGAGGGGTGGGGCGATCCATGACAACCTGTGGATTTTTGTAATTTTAATTCACAAATTCAAATTCAAGTTGAATATCAAATTGCAAAAATTAATACTGTTTAATTAACAATTAACTAATAATCACTTAAGAAATAACATACATGGCCTGTGTCGAACTCGGAGCTTGCAGCTTGCTTTTGCTTTAGCCTTTAGGTTCTCATAACAGATTACAGACGAGTCATTTCTTGTGTATAGGGCCGATTCTATATATTGGGCCAAATAGTTATAATTGGGCCAAATAGTTGTTTAAGTTGGATCGTTGAAAATTATGTGTATTATTTCTCACCAACTATATTTTCTTTCAATATAATCGCTTATTAACCAAATTTTTTTTCTATTTATAGTTAATTTAATATTTCATTTAAATTATTATAAAGAATTATTTACTGTATATTATATTTTGTTAGTTATTTCAATGATTATGATTAATGTCAATTTATAGTTAATTTCATGTTTTATTTACATTGTTACATGTTAGTTAATTTTATTACGTGCTACATGTTAAGTAATTTTATTAATTGTTTATGCAAGATCATTTTTTGTTAATCCGATTGAAATTGAAACTTTGAAATGAGCTAAGTGAGCTGGCTCGGAACTCGGCTAGGGAATGGCTCGGCTCGTTTAGTGATGAGCCGAGCAAAATATTATTGAGCTCGTACTCGGCTCGACTCGTGTACAGCTCTACTCGTCGTTATGGATATATATCCATGATCACAACGAGCGGTTTTTCCATAGGTGATTAACATGATCACAACGAATTTTAAAGCAATGCCTATTTAGTGTACTAACTGTTACTCATTCCAAACAACCTCCAATTGATGAATCATATAAGTATTTGTTCGATAATCACATTTCTCATTACTGTTGCTGCAGTATTCGGAAGTGTAACTAACTTATTCCTCCATTCATTTCGCTGTTTGCCGTGGAGCGAATATCCACCTTCGGCCGCCTGGGCCTAGCTGGTGAGGGGGGAAATGACAGCCGTTTCTTTGCAGCACCAGCTGATCCCTTTTCCGGTGTTCCATTTCTCACTCCCAAGGGACTCTGTAGCCGTGTTTTTGCCTTTGCCGAACGAGTAGAGGCCATGTAACTAGGTATAGATGGAGAACTTGCCAGGCTTTCATCGTCCCTAACAGAAGATCCAGCAATGCTGTGCCTCCTGTTTCTTTCAGTTTGCACACTGAACATGCTCCTCGTATCATCATCTTGGTTCAATGCACTCATTTTGGGACTCGCGGACTTCAACTTTCTACGCGGGTACTAGTGGAACCGAGGGTGTAGAAGGACAATATTGATTTGAAGAATGGAGCTTTTGGGTGGCTGGTGAAGTTAAGTCATCTACATTAAGCTGATGACGAGCGAAAGACTTTGTAATTTCTCCAACACCCATGATCTGACTAGCACTTCTAGCAGATAAGTCACCGTTGAGTTCTTTCTCTGTTGTGCCCTGGCCTTCGAATGGCCGAGCAGGCGGAGCAGCCATCCATCTTTCGAACCAACTCCAACCCCACTGAGGATTACTTGGATCCATAAATAGTAAGCTAGCCGATCGTGATGATTTCTTCCAAGTTTGCTGTTAAAATCAGATTTCCAAATTAGAAATCGAAGGTTCTCAAAGACAAAACATCTGTGTACATTAAGGGCCTATGACATTGAAAGTTTTATTACGTTATACCTGATGAGAATATGAATAAGCTAGTGCTCTTTCACGTCTCATAGCTGCTTCATATTTATGGAGAAGGTTTTCTTCAATTTTCTCCCTCGATTGCAAACTAGCGTCCCAGTCCTCCCCCAGCTGTCACATTCCCGAGACGATACTTTAGATATGACAATAATCCCGTTTTTTTTAAATACTAAACACCTCTACAGTCGCCTAAAGTAAACCAGGCCTAGTACATTGGCAGAGAACTACAACAAGAAACTAAGGAACTGACCTTCAAGCTTTCAAGCTCCTGGGCACGTTTCTGCAGGAGCTGCCTCTGAAGTGCTCGATTTCCTCTAGCATCCTATCTCTTCTTGAACGTATTTGGGCTTGCACACGGGATAAAGTCTGCATGCATTTTAGAGCACTGGCAATTTGATGCTTGGCTGTAGGTCCATCTACGAGTGTTTTTAATCTCACAAGCCCTCTTAAAGCTTTTAAAGCTCTCCTTGCCTGAAACAACAGTTACATGAGAAATTACAACTAAAGTTAGCATAGGCAACAGATAAAACTATTAGGTCTTGGGCTGAAAGTATGAAGAGAGGCGGGCTGGAAGATTTGTATCGGTTAGGTATTCATTTACTGGCAGAGTTAGTGGCCTACCAGGTAACCACGAAAAGCAGTTTGAATATTTGTTGCTGCCACTTCTTCCTTAGATTTGCCTGCATACTGTGGCATTGCAGTCAATCTAACAACCTCAGCAGCAGCATGAGCGGCAGCAACAGCAGCCTCGGCAGCAGCAGCAGTTGCAACTGCAACTGAATAAGCATGTTTTGTCTGCTCATCTTCTCTCTCTGTCATTATCTCCTCTTCAACTGGAGAACGAGGATGAGGATGAGATACTGCTACAACATCTGAAGTTGATGGATCAAAAGCTGAGACTGTGTCTTTCATGACACTTATATGATTCGATTTACTTGCTTTCTGAAATTAAGTGAAGAAGGGCATATCAGAGACCAGTCTATATCATAAAAAATACCATCAAAGCAGCTGCAATGTGACAAAAAACAAACCTTTTCTCTCTTCCCTTTTGAATCAGGACTGAGAGCTTTCTTCAATGAAGAAAACCAACTTCCTTTCCTCCCCATCTTGATAATTGATGTCCTATTTGAAGAACAAAACCAATATAAATGCACAATGTAATAGACTCAAATCATTAACGAAAGATCTAGACCACCAGATCCAAGGGCGTTTAAGCAGATTGAAAACCTGAGATGCACCGTGCACGTAATGTAAACCAGACTGGATCAAGTTCAATCATATTACTATTCAAAGTTACATTGAACCTTATCTAGACAAATCTTTATAATCTTATCTACCCTTTCTTAAACTCATTTAGTCTAGTCTGAAATCTTTCAAAATTACATCAAACGCAATACATTTAACTTCAACAGTTAACTTCATTCCCACACATAACAAAACGCAATACATTTATCACGCATACTGAAACTGATTTTTATACTCTAAGTCTCTAACGACTGATAACAAAACTTCACTTTCAGTATATAAAATCAAAGGAATGAAACTCATTAGCTCAAAAACATGCCACTACATTACCAAATTGCATAAAAACATACTATCACATTTGACAGTGAATTGAGACACCATCAAATGTTGTGCATTACCTTTACGTGAAACAGTCAGATCTCAAACAAGATAACCACTTCTGGATTTGTGTCCAACTAAAGTGTCCCAAAATACCAAGTTTTGCTTTTCTATAACATGGTCCATACAAACAAAAAAAGAAGAAAATATTACAGTTGGACCCCTTTCCTCACTCACTCACTCACTGTTAAAAAGCCTATTAGAACTAATCATCTAGTTGCTTTGGAAGACTTCAACAACAAAACAGAACATGAAAAATCAGTTAACAGCTATTTTTATTAAATCAGATTCAGACAACAGAGTTAGAGCTGGACATATGGGCTCCACTAAAGTTATTATACTCCAATATTGTACTACTAGTCTACTACTACTACTACTAGATTTCTTCACTGTTAATATCTTGTTTTCTACCTGGCTAAATGTGATTAGATTCTTCTTAGATATAAGTAAAATAATTATATTTAATGTGTCAAACATTTTTAAGAGCGAGCATTGAACAAGTAAATATTACACCAATAACCATTAGTATTATATTACATGAAAAAGTAATTTAATATTTGGTCACTACTTAACCCAACCTTTAATAATGTGGCAGGAAGCTAGTAGTTTTATGATATTCACGTGGTAAGAGGTGAAGTAGTGTGAGTAATTATTACTACCAAATTTACTTGTTTTACCTAATCAACTCTTTATGACATTAGAGGACCACTAATCTGGATTCACCATTACAAAACAAGAGGGAGCTACTCAACTGTTTATCGTTAATCGGTTCTCATTATCGAACCATTAATTCATAATTTATGAATATGGCATTTTGCATCTCATTGTTTGTAGTTAGTGAAAGAACAAGAAAATTACTCATTACTTCTCTATCCTTAAACCAACACACACCTAACAGAATAACTTGGAAACTACTCCACCAACAGAATAAAGGAAACAAAAGAAGTCAGTCAAACATGTAGGAAAAGAGACAGAATATTTCTTTTTTCTGACTGACAAAAGTCCAAGTTCTCCAAATCAATACTTAAATGATTCAGACGTCCTGAACGAAGCTAACATAAAATACCACGAAAAAATAACTGATTATTCAATAACACACATCGAAGTATCAGACTTAATAGAGTAAAACTTGGCTGGATTTAGCAATAGCGGCCAATGGACATCTATACCTCCTACAAATGTCTATACAAATGTCCTCTGGCAATCCATCTCGGTTCTAGTATCTTTAAAGATTTCATTGAATACTAGATGTCTATACATGGTACCTATTTTCCTAAACTCGGAGACATTAGAGGACTCGGTCTAATGCACCAGGACAATCCACAACAGAGGACTGAGGAGACTGTACCAATCTCAACGTGTTCACCATTCTCCGTCAAAGCATTGGCCTGAGTTTATATTTTATGCTTGTTAGGGTCACAATTATAACAAGCCTTTTAGGTGGAACACTCCTTCTTTCTGGTTCAATGTCTTTGAGCAAGTGGTTGTTGCATTGTTAGATTGACTTGTTTTAGGTTGCTGCAGCATTTCAACAGATTGTGGACGTGGTCGCATAGCTGAGATATTAGATGAGAAAAGAAACTTGATTGTTTGAAGTTATGCTGTCCTGGCTGTTGTGAACAGGTGAAAACCGCATAACAAAACACAAGGAAAGACGTACAATTTAACTGCACTCTTTCCTTAGATCTTTCTGAGAACTGATATTATCATAACTTCAAACAACGCCAGCTCATGTAATTATCATATATTTTTAATTTATCCATACATTTTCAATTTATGCGATAACTAAGAACTGATATTATCAACCAACACCCTTGATTGATGGACTATCACAAAACAGTGTAAATAAAGGTGTGACTGCACTTTTGCACATAGGGTATACATTATCGATGTAATGGTAGAAATATCGAGGCTGTAAACTTTCACTCTTAGATATGGGTGATTGCTAAATGATCCAGATCAGATAAAACAAGAGATTAAATGTATGCATGCAACTTCATAGTGCATGTTCTGTAAGAAATGCGATTAAAAAGTTTCTAGACAACCCAATGCAGATTCTATAAATTGTACAAAATAGTATATTGTGGAGTCAAAACACCCACTCAATCATTTCTTGAAGCAATCAATACCAACAGAAGAAAGGGCATCTATTCAGAGTAGAAACCTGAAATCTTGCGAATATAGCATCATGCTAAGCTACAAAGGCATTCTTGTTTCCAGCAGCAAAGCTATGCTCATTTTTCAAAGGTGGCAACTGGTTCAATGCCCAATCTGGAGAACTATTTAGCCACAAGGCTTCACCAGTATCTTTATGTTTGAAGTCTGGTGCTTTAATATTAGTCTTTCTTGCTCTATTATCCCACCATTTATCTGGATTTTCGACCAAACTTTTCCAGTTATCCTCATTCTTTCCCTTTCCACCCTTTGCCCGCTGTAAATTCGAAACCTGAACCTGGGCATCAACATCAAGTCCTGCCAGTCCTGGCAACACCCAGTTTGGTGCATTGTTCAACCAAAGTGCCGTTCCCTTACTTTTATGCTTAAAATCAGGATAATTGGCTTTAAATGATCCACTTGACTTCTTTTCACGATAGTCCCGCCAATCCATAGGGTTCTTCACAAGATCCCTCCAAGAATTTAGAACAGAGTCTCCATCTTTCGGTGTACCACCAACGTTGCTAAAACCCTTCTTCTCAGTGTTCAGAGTTCCAACTTTCATCTCAACCTTTTTGTCAATGTTCAGTGACTCAATTTTCATCTCCTGGTTCCTACTCCTAGTATCCAATCGTTCAAGTTTCATCTCCTCGGTCTTATTCTCAAAGTTCAACTCCTCCAGTTTCTTATACACCCATAAAGGGGTAGAACCATCCAAGTCAAGCCTTTGTCCATCAACCTTTCGCTTAACTCCTTCAATGGCTCCCTTCAAAACGTCATCTTGTGAGGTAACGACTGACCACTGATCAGGCTCAGCACGGAATTCTTCCCAACCCCTCTTATCAGCCACAGTACCCTTATCCACACTAGATTTTGTATTCCCAACTTGTTCTTCGACAACATCATAATTTTCGACAACGTTTTTATTAGACCCTTGCATCACCAAACCTTGCACAAAGTTTAGCTCATTCCCAATTACATAAAACTTCCCTTCACTTCCACTCAAATCAAACGGCAATGGCTCCAAGCACAATTTCCCACAAACATAAACAAAATCATTCATTTTCACATGACAAGCCACAATATGAGCTAAATCCCCCTCAAAGACAACAGGCACCACCAAAGAATCCGAAAAATCGCCATTAAGAATGCAATCTTTTTTACCAACTAAAGAGTCCGAATAATTACCACTAAAAACGCAATCTTTTTGACCAACTAATGTCATAGCCACGTGTCTCCCATCTGGGGTAGCGTGAAACTGAATGGGCATCTCAATTCTCCCAATTAAATTCACAAAATTCGAGTTCTTGGATTGGTACACAATTTCACTAGGCCTAGGCCAAGTTAAAGCTTGTTTTTTTACAGTCTGTGACCAATTTGTAGGAGGGGGTGATTTGGGTTTCTTGGGTTATTTTGGTTGTTGAGATTTAAGGGAATTAATTACAGCGGTGGTTGTAAAGGGTGAAAATTGTTGAATGGTAACGGTGCACGGCAATAGGAAGAGGGACTTGGGGGGAGGGTGGGAGGGGGGTAAATATTGTGGTGATGAAATAACTCTGCGTATAAGATTCATGATTGTTAAGAAATAGTATTGAGATGAAGAGGATGTTGTTATGGAATTATTGATGGATTAAAGGAAAAATGGTGGAGTTGTGGAAATGTGGGACTAGGGTTTATGCAGAGCAAAGGGGTTTGTGTACGAGGGAGAAGAGATAGACTTCAGTTTACTTCACTGAGGAAGAAATGAGCTGGAACTTGATAGGTGGTACATCAGTCGAGTCAAGCCTTGTGACAAATTTTAGTGGAATTACTTCTTAATCGAGCCATGAACTTAAAGTGGCTCAGATAGAACTGAGCCGTCTATGGTGAAAGTAAGCGATCTCAATTTTACAATTAATTATATAAGATATTGACATTACATATTTAATTCTGACATGGTTCAATTGTAATAGATTCAATAGTTTATCAATAATTAACTCAATAGTATTTGATATTGTTATACTATTTCAACTTTTTTGAACTAAAAAAGAAGAATATAATACTATTTCATTCATTATTATGACCAAATTGTGTTATAATTACCTTATCTTTATTTGAACTGATTTATTTAATAATAATAATGCAAAAAATATTAATTATTCTGAGCCGAGCCGAGCCGCGTGACAAATTCGAGCCTAGCTGAGTCGTGCATCAAATTTTAGTCAACTTACTTCTCAATCGAGCCATGAACATGGATTGGCTCAGTTTAATTATATGGCTATTGCCAAAAAAATATGGGAGCATTAGACAACAATATTTGTCTGGTTTAAGCAAGTGAAATAAGCAGCGCCCAACAATTCTCAGTTTAAGTTAATGTACACAAATATTTCCACCATGAAATCTTGGAATACTCTCTATTGAAGAATCTTGTAATGGCCTTCTACAACACAGGACCAATGGGCAACTCGAACACAAAATTGCATATACCTTGACGTTGTCTAGTCTATTCTTCTTCATCTTTAGGTTTTGTAGAAATCGCATCCCTGTGAGGCCTATGCTTCTTCCATTTTAGCTTTGGCAAGGACATAATCCAACTAGGAACCTCGCAGCCAGAAGCAGTCATCACATTAGCTACATTCCGTAAGTACCGAGTGTCGGCCTCGGTGTATAAAGTGATGGCTTCCCCACTCCTACCTGCCCTGCCAGAGCGTCCTAATACGGAAAATAAGGAAGTTAATATTCTGTCGTTCTAAAAGCAAACACTTAGAAAATTAAAAGAGCATCATGTTTTATAACATAGCCAGTACAAAATTGTGATATATACAGTCAAAATGTCCATGTTCAATGATATTTCCTGTTTCAATGTCCGCCATGTGTCACCAAACTGGTAGAGTATAAGTAACGATTGTTGCAAAGCCAAGTGACTTACCAATGCGATGGATATATGCTGCTGAAGAATCTGGGAAATCATAATTAATGACACAATTAATGCCTTTGAAATCCATTCCGCGGGCAATAACATCAGTTGCAATTAAGACCCATGTTTTCCCAGCTCGAAAGTTATCAACAGCATTTTCTCTCTGCGTGTAGATATACATCACATCAAAAAAAATCAGTGCAACTACCGAAGTAGAGACAATAATATCATCTTCTGGAGTACTTGAGCTTAGAATGCTATGCTGAGACTGTTCAAATCACAAACATTAATAGAGAACGAGGAACATACCTGTATCTCATTCAAATCAGAATGTATAACATCCACTCTGATATCATCAAATTTCAGTTCATCATGAAGTTCTTTTGCTCGCTCCTTGTTTTGGACAAATACTAAAACAGGCGGATTCAGGCTCTGTGGTCAAAATATATTTAATTAGAGAATGAATTAAAAAAGGAAGCAGAGAATAGTAATGTCAAACGTCTGCCTCTTTCTCACACACGACTAGCTAAAAAGGAAGGAGTGCATTGGAGGTAATAATTTTGAGGGGGTAAGAAGATAGTTTTTGGATTCGTAGAAAATGAATATGTGATGACAAAAGTGGAAGGAATATAACTTTTAGAACAAAAAAAAACCTATAAGCTTTGGAGCCAACACATTATTTATTACTCATTGTTGAAACAGCCCCAGTTCTATCCTCCTCTCAGACACCCAAAAAGGAAATAGAATGAGATACAACCTAAAACAAACAGATACGGAATGAAAATTTAACAGAAACAAAGCAAGAGTCGGTAGTTCCCTAAACAGTAGATAACAGAGAAATTGAGTGGCTACCTCAGCAAAACACTGACGAAGAGCAAGAAGCTTCCCTTCTTCGCTTCCAACAAATACTAACTTCTGCTTAATAGATTCTGATGCAGAGTTCCTGCACTCGTTAAGAAAATATTTGAATACAAATCAATGTCAACATCTGAAGAAAGCGAAGACTTGATCACATGCCCAATGTGCGAACAAGAAAAAAAAGCTAAACCAGCATGAACGACATCGTACTTCCTTCCAATTATTACTCGAATAGCATCATGCATTATAGTACGTGCAAGCTCTTCAACTGTATCAGGTAAAGTAGCACTGAATAGTGACCGCACTATTGACGGATTTGAACATGCTTTGACAACTGAATCCACCTGCTTGACTAATCCTAGCTCGAAAAGCTTATCAGACTCGTCAAGAACTAAAAATTCCACCCTGCAAAATTGAACAGACAAGTTGCTGCAGACTCAGGTTAAAGTTTCTCATAGTCCACAAGGGTTTGGTTCAAGCATGCTCATTGTATTTAAAGAATTCTAAGAAGATAACTGATATATGAACTCGCACCACATTTCTTCTCATTATTAAGCATCATATCCAGAAATTTATAGGAAATATAAGGAGCATACCGACTTAAATCGAGCTTCTTTTTGCGAACCGCAACCCGTACTCGGTAAGGCGTTGATATCAGTACATCACACTGCAGCTTTGAGAAGTCTGCAGATTTTACCAGCTGTTTCGTCATTAGCTTGATATAAAATTTCTTTCGTTTTGCCAACTTTTTGCACTCTCGTGCTGTCTGAGCAGCTAACTCTCTAGTAGGACTAAGGATTACGGCTCGAATTCCATCTTTAGATGCATGCTGATCAATATTCAGTTGTTAGTCAGATAACTTACCAATTACTTCAAAAATGATATAAAACAAATGTAGCAGTTATACCTTGAGTCTCATTAGAATGGGGCACAAAAACGCAAAGGTTTTACCAGAACCAGTTGGAGCACAAGCAAAGCATTCCCGTCCCTACATAAATTTGGGATGTGTACAAAGATTCAATATCAGTAACATAAGAAACAAATAGATGCAATTCATTTCCTGAACTGAGAAATTCATATGAGAGATCATACGGATAAGAGGATTGGAATAGTCTGCATTTGGATTGGTGTGGGTTCTCTAAATCCTAGTTCCGCCAAATTGCGAAGTAAGTAAGATTTACATTTGTACCTACAGATGTGCACGGATAACTTAAGTCAATCCATCAAGATCTAATAGAAATGTTTACACTTTCATATACTAAACAATTTAGAGAAATAAATATGCTGAAGATACAAGTTAGGGAGTTTTAAGGGTGTTAGAGAAGTTAAAAATGTACCTTGATTTTAGTTGCACAAAATTTTCAAGAGGCGAAGGGATGTTACTCCCAGAGACGTGAATATTATGCTTCTTACGAAAAACTGCATCTCGCTGAAACCATTATTTACAACAAAACAAAACGGATACTTCACAATGAGTTATATTATCACTGTAACAGTCATATTGCATAACTCTAAATAGTACGATGTTGAAGAGCCCAATAATTTGTTGTCACCATGTGACCTCATCTAGAAAAACAGAACTACATATACCTCCAATTGCTGAAAGTATTCCTTTTTTGCTTGTGAAACTTCACTTTCTTGATTGTCATCTCCTCCATTTTGAAGTCTGCTATTAGAACTCTTGAACACACTAAAACCTTCCACTGTTTTCAGAACAAGACAATACTTTAATCCAACAATGTAATCTTGACAATGTTAGCAGGAAGATAGGATAAACTCTGTTGAACAAGACAAAGTCAACACAAAAATAATGGAAAAAGAGAAATCACCTTGCTCGGTTTTCTTGCGCTTCCTCTTCCTATTACCCCTTACTACATCTAACTGCTCCTCTTTCGTTTCGACATCAACATTTTCCAAAAAAATTGGTTTTTCCTCGGTTTCTTTTTTCTCCTAAACACAATCAAAATTCCAACTAAGAAAACAATAGTAATTCAAATACCGACTTCATACAATTAACATTAGCAACATACATACATTACGACATATAATCCAAGGGGCTTGATTTTCCAAACATAAGACACAAGTATTGTTTGTGAATTAGCCTAAAACTATCATAAAACGAGAAAACACTCCCCTCCCATTCTCAAAAGATTGAATTTTGAACTCAAATATATTTGTACTAAGTAAGAAACACATCAAAATATACTATTTTCAACATAATTCACAATTAATATTATAAATTAGATTAAAATCAAAGTTTGGACCTTGAATCTGGAAATATCTTTAGCGAATCTTTTGCGATCAAAAGATATGCCTGAGAACAAAAAGGAGGCTTCACGTTCTGCCATCTTTTAGCTGCTATGCTTGAAAAGGTACTACTTTCTTATGCTTTCAATGTTTGTACATGTGTAGGGTTTAGGGTTTTATGATTCAAAAATGCTGATAGCGGTTTTGGTAGAGGAAACCTAAATGGGTCGGTCTAACTGCGGTAGAGCTTAACAATCTCGGTTCTCGGAATCAGTTCAAAATAAAGAAAATTTGGTGCCGACTTGACTCGGACCAAACTGAAACAACATACCCGAACCAATTCGTTGCTCAGATCAACTTGAAATAGACTAAAAAATGACTCCAATGGAATTTATATAATACTCCCTCCGTTCCTGAGTGATTTAATACATTATGATTTTTATGGTCAAAGTTTAAAAAAATTGATTAAGAATTCTCATTCAACGATAATAAGTAATATAGTCATGTAGGATCTTGTTAGATTCATCTTAATATATATTTTTGAAATATCAACTTTTTATAATTTTTTCTCATGTAGAATAAGAGATTTTTATGTTTTAAATCGTGTTTTGTTGATCATGAAAGTAAAAATTTACCAATCTTTTAGGAATTGAAGAAGTATAAATAAGTATTATACTAACACGAAATCTTTAAAAATGACCGCACTACCATTTTGATCCATGGTATACTCGGTTTGTTTTCGAGTCCAAGTTTTAAACCTGAGCCAAGCCAGATAACCAAACTCGCTAGTTGTTTTAGGTATAGGTTAATTTGTAAGTTTACTGTGAGGTTTTATTTATTTTTTTCGAATTAATTGAATAATGTCGTTGTTTTATTTACTGAGACTCCATCCGATAACCCGTTCGAAATAGAAACGATTCCCATGCCAACTTTTGCTCAGGACATGATCTACCCTAGATCGGACCAGTACTTTGGTTCATGTTTCAATCTCAAAAACTAGTACTCCTCCGTCCCTAAATGATTGATACATTTTGACTTTTTATGATCAACAAAACACGATTTCAAGTATAAATATCTCATATTCCACATATGAAAAAATTATAAAAAATTGATATTTCAAAAATATATGTTGAGACGAATCTAGCAAGATCTCATATGACTACATTATTTCATATTGTTTAATAAGAATTGTTGATCAATTTTTTTAAAGTTTGATCATGTAAAATCAAATTGTACCAATCATTTAAGGACGGATGAAGTACTATTTACTCTCTCCTTCCCATTTTCTTGTTCCAGTTTGACTTTTTACGGTCTTCGAGACAAGACTTAAAACATAAATATCTCCAATTTTATATGTGTAGAAATTATAAAAAGTGGATATTTCAAAAATATATTGAATAGTAACTAACAATATCCAATTTGATTATATTATTTCTTATCGGCTATCCAATTTGATTATATTATTTCTTATCGGCTATCAAAATTTTCAAATTTTGACTCAAAAAATAGGAAGTGGAGTAAGAAATTGGGAAGGAGGTATTACATAATTGATAAAGACTATTACTGATATGTTATATGCACACCCAAATAATGATTTTTAGGTGTGAGATTATAATAATGTCCCTCTATTAACAAGTGTAGCAATTGAGGGACTTCAGAGGATTTTTTTTTGAGGGACTTCACAAACGGCCAAAATAGTAAAATCGCTCTTAAAAAAACACTGTTTCGGTGTGTGCATAGTGGATTATGTAGTCCAATAGGAACTCGAATGTGTACGAGTCTAAGTTTGAGGCAAAAACGATTGAGTTTTAGGTGGTTGCGGATATAACGAAATTCCAACAACCGCTGTAAGTTCCCTACATCCTCGTCCTCATCGGTGATCTAGAGTCTAGACCAAGAACATGTCCCCCCCTTCTCTGAAAGCCATCTCCCTAACCCACGTACGCTACACAAGAGGAGACCAACTAGGCCTTTTTCTAGCATGGATTTCACTTGTCCCCGTTTTCATCAGCCTTGGTGGCTTCTTCTCCCACTTCCTCTTCCGCCGTGAGCTTCAAACCATCTTCTTCGCTCTAGGCTTGTTGATATCCCAATTCATCAATGAATTCATCAAGACTAATGTTCAACAAGCCCGACCCGAAACTTGCACGCTTCTTGAAATGTGCGATTCTCATGGTTGGCCCTCTAGCCATTCTCAGTACATGTTCTTTTTCTCCACTTTCTTGACTTTGATGACTTACTATAGAATTGGAGTTTTGGGTAGGAATCAGATGTGGGTTATTTTGGTGGTGGTTTGGCCTTTGGCGGTTTTGACTTTGTTTTCTAGGGTGTACTTGGGGTACCATACGGTGGCGCAGGTGTTTGCTGGGGCGGCGTTAGGGACGGGGCTTGGTTTTGGGTGGTTTTGGTTTGTGAATAGGTATTTGAAGTGTTGGTTTGTGGTGATTGAGGAGAGTGTGTTTGGGAGGATGTTTTATGTTAAGGACACTTCGCATATACCGAATGTGTTGAAGTTTGAGTATGAGAATGCTATTGCTGCTAGGAAACATGCTTCCTATAGGCGGTCCGATTGATTAGATTATGATTTCATCATGAGTTGGTATGTCCAGTTCTTGTCATAAAGTAGAGTACTTGATTAACATTAATTGATTGGATCATGAATATGGCCTTGAATTAGTATGCGTTGTTAATGGTTTCTTCTAGGTTTGCTTCTTATTGTTGTTGTATAATAAGGTAGAGTACTTGTTTCACATTGATTGAATACTGGCTTGTTTCACAGCTGATTGAATGTTGCCATTCTATTTGTTAATGTTCTTAATCCGCCTGTTCTTCATAATAAAACATTTAAGCGTTGTAAGGGGTGCTCAACCTGCAGGAACTGTCAAAATATTTTAAATAAAACAGGGCTTTTTATTGAGCTTCTCCCTAATCAAACGGAATTTAATTTAAGGAAATACAAACATATTAGGGTACTCTTAGTTGTAACTCACTTCTCTTTTGTATGTCAGTGTTATAGTATGTGAATGTGATTGAACTGGTTTACTATGTAACATTATAATTCTGATGCTTATATTCAATGTTATGTTGTTTGCTAAGTGTCCTGAAGAATTCTTATCATATCTTATGAGTTCTGATAAAAGGATCTGTGAAAAGGCCTGCACAATCAAGCTGACACGAACACTGGTTGCTTGCAACATTTTCCGCATTATATTTTACCTGTTCAAATGACTTCTTGTCGACATTTATGAGTTTGAAATTGGCTGGCCTTCCGGCCACTTGCTGTTTCGCTTTCTTCATGTTACTCGGTAATATACACGTCTTGCTTTATAAGCAAGTCAGATTCATTGATAAGCTGAAGCATTAGAAGTCGTTATTACAGGCAACTGTTACTATTTTCGATTACTTATTATGATGTTTCATTTCGTTGATCAAATTTAGTTATCTGGGACTCAAGTTTGCAATTCCAGTTTCTGTGGTACAAAGTCATGGGACCTTAGTCTGTACACTTAGTTCCTCTCAAGTCTCAACTTGGTAAAACACTTGATAGAACCCACTAGAAAATGTTAAACTCCGAAAATAGCTTGCACTTATGACTTAATGCAATACTAATTAGTTGAGCTTTCTTACTGTTTGAGTGACCTGATTTACTTCTTCAGGGAGGTTATCAACGACGTCTGGGCAAGGAGCTCGTGACAAAAAACTAGTCCTATTATTGATAGTGAGCCTGTTGGCCAAGAGTTGATAGAATCCATTATAGCATGTTAAGCTCCGAAAATAACTTGCACTTAACGCAGTACTAAATTAGTTGAATTTGATTACTGTTCGAGTGACCTGATTTACTCTTTCAGGGATGTTATCAACGACGTCTATGCAAGGAACTTGTGACAAAACTTCTCCTATTATTGATATTGAGCCTGTTGGCAAGAGTTGATAGAATCTTTAGAATATGTGAAGTTCTCGTAATAGCTTGCACTTAACGCAGTACTAATTAGTTGAATTTGCTTACTGTTTTTGAATGACCTGATTTACTTCTTCAGGGAGGTTATCAACGACGTATGGGCAAGGAGCTTGTGACAAAATTACTCCTATTGTTGATAGTGAGCCTGTTGGCCAAGAGTTGCTGAGTTGGTGATGGGAATGGAAATTGATGCTTTACTTCATTTATCATAAGATTTGTTAGCATTTGTCATATCACTTTCAAGATCAATTGTAATACTTAATATCTTATGTAATTTTCGACCAAACGCTAATATCTCTCAAAAATTAATGATAGAATATCCAGTATTTTGTTTCAAGATTAGTATGTTCTATAGTTAAATTTGCCATGGTATATATCTAACTTGCCTAATTCCATGTGTTGCTTCCTTGGGCAAGTGTAGATGTTTGTTGGTGAATGGTGATACTTTAGAATATGGTTAAATGCAATATTGCAATGATCCAAATGACTAAATAAAACCCATCTGCTCGAAATTTATCGTTCAGCTCAGGTAACAAAAAGATCTAAATTGTCTAAAACTTCATGTAATCATGTTGAGGTTCTCTTCAACTGCTTTCAAATAACAGGCAACTTAACTGCAGAAAAATTTATGTCTAAGCACAAATTACTGATCAGCGCAAAACAGCAAACAATATGTTGGTCATAGCATCACTATTTAAGTATCTGAAAATCTATTCTCCTGGAGGTGCAACACCTTGCTTCAGTCTTTCCTTCTTCATCTTCTTTTTCGAAATTGGCTTCTTCTTTTTAGGAGGAAGGTTTTTCTGTGCATAAACGTAGAGAACATAATTGCCAACAAGGAATGTCAATAGAAGCCCGCCAATAACAATTAAGACAATCAACCCAGGATTGAATCCTCCAGCTTCAACATTGTTGCCGGCATTTTTCTGTCCATCAGTTCAAGGGGAATCGAGGATTAGACATGAATGACATACTATCACCGATATCCAGTTGAACCGGGTAACATAGGTATCCCATAAGATAATGCAAACATACAAGTGATATTTCAACAAAGAAGGTCAAGAGAACCTCAAACAATTCTGAGTTTGCTTGATCTTTAACAAAGCTTATAAAGTTCCAATTGTAAGTTTAAAGTTCAAACTTAATCAATCAAGGTTGTGAATGAAACCTTTTATTTGGATATGAATAGAAAAGTCAAAGATATTTACATATCATACCGCAGCATCATTTGCCAAGAATTATCAATACTAGACATCATACATAATTACACATGAATCCTTTAATTTTACCTGATGTACATTTTTATAGAAACCAACATACACAGGATAGCAATGTATGTTGGCTATGCAAGACACTTACTCAAACGATAATTACACGAATCATTTAATGCAAGACACTTGCTAAAAAGCAATAATTACAAGAATCATTTAATTTTACAGCTACTTATCATGGATGCTATGGATAGTGGCTTCCACAAATGCAAGACACTTACTAGAACCGATAAGGACATAATGATAAAAAAGAACAAAGATGCGATTCTTTTCATACTAGAAGTGAAATTCACCTTTTCAATAGTCACATTCAGCATTATCCCCTCAAAGACTAATCAATCACCCTCAATACTATAATATTTCCATCCCACCACTCTTCTTCAATTTTCACAGTTAGGGCTGTAAGCAAACCAGACCTTTTCCGAACTTCACCGGGGCTCGGTCTGAAACAGAATCGAGCGAACATTGAAGCTAACTATTCAAGCCAAACATTTCGGACCGAGGATAGATCTTTTAGATTCTTTTACACGCCTATTCGCACTAACTACAAAGTCCACACAAAACTTTATTTTATTTTAAATTTCATAAATGTACGAAACAAACTGTGAATAAATCTCTACAAATATCCCCAGACCACCTATAATTCCGATCACTCAGATCACGAGCTATATAATAAAACAATCGATCAGTGAATATATTCACATAACATACCTGATTTAATAAATATCAACACTACATCAGCTAAAATACATTAAAATTACACATCTGTGAAAATAATCAAAATTACACAAAAAACCAATCAGCTAAAATACATTAAAATTACACATCTGTGAAAATAGTCAAAATTCTAGAAGGAGAAAGAATGTACCGTGCCATCGCGATCCATCGAAGGAGGAGAAAGTTGCAGAGGAAAACGAAATTATAAAATGTGGAGTTGACTTCGTCAAAATCTTCGAAGAAATATTCTTCGAGCTACAAATATAAATGTGGGATTAATGGATTATGAATACTTATTTTCTTACGGTCCCTCAACTATTTTAAAAATTCTCAAGTAGGGGTTACAACTTTTCATCTTTTCAAATAAGAGATCTAATCGTTTGCCATTTTAAGTAAGATAATGTCGTGTTACTAGCCGTAAAAAATTTGTACACTCATTTGGTCAAATATATGTGACCAAATTACTCTTCAAATTTTATACAACCTATAAAACCCAATTACATTTATATTTTATCTCAATTAACTGTAAAAATAAAAATGTGGATCGTAATTCTCTACCTTCATAATTTTATAATATGTTAGAAAATATGAAGGATAACTGTCTCGTAACTTTGATTAAATTTTCTAGACTGCGTGATTCGCAAAACAATATTTGAGCAATTTTACCAGTTTATTTTAAAAAAAGTCAATTTTAACGTTCGTTGTGATGAAATGACAAACTGAGACATTTCTTAAAACATATATAATCGAACTGCACATATTTTCGATTGATAATATGATGAGAAACATATATGATAAAAATACTCCTTAAATCTATTTGGAAAAGGAAAATGCTTTTAATAGATTATTCAAACACTTTAACAAGGAAGATCAAGAGTATCAAACTCTTAATACAGTAGATGTCTACATGATACAACAATAAATTACATATGATTTATCAACCTTGTTGATGAATGCTAAGCGTTGCTCAAGCATTAACAAAGCGACAATCTTTTCTAATTTCACCTTGAGTTCCAGTCAATGGATTATTCTCTGATAAAATCACCATAGCTCTTGCAAATTGGGCATGGAAATAGTTATTGTCAGCTGCCATCTTCACAACATATGGTGCTGTAGCTGGATCAGTTGCCAATTCTGCATCAATTACTAGTAGTCCTTTGTGTGCCAATATGTTTTTGTAGTACATATTGTCCAAAACCATAGTTGTTACACGATCGAATCTGGAGTACTCCACTGCTACAGGGTCGGGTGTTGGGGATGGACAACGACCTTTTAGGTAAGTCGCGTATGCAGGGTCCAAGGTTGGATCAACTGTAGGGTACAATCTGTGGACTAGGTTGACGCAATGCACTCGTCCCACCGAATGAGCACCTATATATTATTACGTGTTACAAAAATCAATATATAATTCAATAGTCGTGATTAAGTTTGCCATAAACGAATCAAGTTTTAACGAGAGTATAGTGAAACAGGCGTTTACCTATAAGAGCAACCGCTCCTTCAGTATCAACTCCCACGGATTTGAATAATGAAAGGATGGATGAGATGGAAGCATTATGATTTGGAATGTACTGCTCAATTTCACCGATAAAACTGGTTCTGCCATCTCTTCGTCCTGATTTCATAGCGATGCGTGGTCCTTTTAACTAAATAACAATAATATGCGTATGCGTTAGATTAATATGAGTAACGGTTACAGGTCCTCGTTACAGAAAAAATGACAAGGTGTGTATGATTACCAGGGGAGAGCCTTCACTTGCGGAAAGAGCAATAATATCAGCACAAGAAACAGTCTTAGGACATTCTGCTTCCAAGGCAGCCTTAATAACGTCAAGGTACTTCAAATTCCTCATTCCGAAGTTTCTGGTAGATGTCATCTCCGACTTTATTCCGTTTACGGATTGTAGCAATAGTGATGCATCGCACGACTGTTAAGAAACATGACAATTAAATTGGGATGAAAGTTTGTTGAAATAGTAGTGATGGATGAAATGATAAAATATGTACCAAAATTTCTCAATTAATATGGGAACGACGAGGAGTCAAGGATGTTTATAGCAATAGCGATGGATCACACGACTTTATATCATGTGACCATTAAAATCGAAAGAGGACGACATATGGTGACATTAATTAATATCGACGCATAGCACGACCGTTTATGCATGACAAATTAAATATGTTCGGATACTGTATCATTTTTGTGTGACAGCTATATTACATTTCGACTTTTGTTAAGACAACGAACGATTAATTTACCTTGAGGATGCAATCATGGAAGAGAGTTCTGATCCAAGAAACAGCGGTGTTTCCATGCTTCTTGTACAAAGTGTAAACTTGCTGCTTAATTATTTCGGGTGCTCTTGGACAACTTTTGGCATAGTAGTCAAACTGAAGATCTCCCTTAGCTGTTCAGGAGTTAATTACATTTTATATTAAAGTTGTTACTCTCAATCACTAATAACATCACAGGTCACTTTAAAAGGAATAAATTGTGTTTATACAATATTTGACGTACGGATGAGTATAATATTTGATAAAAAAACATATTAAGGGAATAATTTAATTTGGCATTATTGATGAAATGGCAATTTTTATCTAAATATCAATATGTGATATATAATTAATGCTTCAAAGTTTGTTTGAGTGTTTATCGTTGACCAAGAAAGGTAGATTATTATGTGTTGACTATATGAACTAAGAAGTTAATACACTTTTTGTATATATGTCATTATTATCATCACTTGTTTGTTGGGCATACAAAGATCTATTGAATACGCACACACAAGTCAATATATAGAGTAAATATATACATGCCAAATGCACCTCCATAACGTAAAAAAGTTAGAATCTTATTAAGTTTTTTAAATATTAAAATTTCTTTAAAATACTACGAGTATTATGGTAATCTATATATTGACATAGAAACCTTTTGTGTAATTTATATATTAAAAAAATCTTAATAATTTTTTCTTTAATAAAACATAATCAGTCCGCTTGATAACTTTAAAAGAAAATGAGAATATATACAATATTTATAAATAACAAATATAATAATCATCAACTAGTAGAAGAGTACGTAAGTGTTACTAATGAATAATTATAACGAAATATATGACAAATTGTCTGCAATAAAATTTGAATCAAGGCCTCCTTATTGAAAGTTTGAATCATATATATGCCACCAGACTACTTAATTTTGATAAAATTCGACTATAACTTTATGGCACAAATCAGTATTTTTTGTGTCAAAATGTTAACATGTAAATCTTTAAGACATAGTATTATCAAACAGTATACAATACATTACTTCGGTAATAAAGCTTCAAGGCAGGTGAAAGGTATAAAGAGGAATTAAATTTGAAAAAAACAAACTATAATCGAAATTGAAATGAAGAAAAAAGAATATACCAGAGAAAGAGAGGAATGCTAACAACACAATTAGGCTTGAGCTCCAAAAAAGGTGTTTAGACATGATTAAGGCTTAATTAGGTGGCTAATTGTAATAATGAGAGAGTGATGACTAAATGCCTTGGGTACTAAGCTTCTTTATATAGGGAGAAATGTCCTATTCTCTATGGATTTATGTAATAAAAATAATATTAATCCTATCTGTCATATATTCCAGTACTCATCCACTTTCTTTGAATTTTTGGATTGGTTTGTGCTACACTCACGCCCAAAGAACTATTCAACAATATTGTAAGTAAATAAATCGTACTACTATCAATTTCCACTCCTAAAAGATTATCTAAATTGATTTTTTGATTTATAAAATTTTATTAATACACTTATAATAATGAAAATCTTATCTTGTCTTTTCACCAAAAGGATATAAAACATATATATTTTTTAAAATTTTACAACATCAACCACTAATTCAAATGGACAAAAGGAAAATTATTTTGAGGTCGAGTGGTGCTTCATAATTTTATTTCAAAGTCAACCATTAAGTTCAAATGGACTAAAAAAACCTTTTGAGGTCGGGGTGCTTCTATTCAATTCAAAATCATCTCATATTGTTCTATGTCTACACTTCTCCTTCATTATTCAATATTCTTATATTATGTAGATTGGAGTTCTTTATATAAAATAAATGGTCTTATGAGCAATTTTGAGGTTATTGGGTTTTGGTTATTATTAACAATTTTATTGATAACTTAATGCGATATTCACGTAAAAATCATTATACCTAACGTATTTCATAAAATAAGATCATGTATATGTTTATTAATATAATTTGATAGTTAATGCGATGTTCACACTATTAAATTGAACTTCATAGTTCATATGTTATACAATTTTTAATTTTAAGTTTAGATACTATTTAACTTGATTTAGATTTTTTTTTCATTCAAACGACATAAGTTACAAATTATCATGCGATATAAAATAGTCCGATCCCCGAAATTGTCTTGAAACGTTAGGAAGACAGTCACGAAAGCAGAGAAAGTATATTTAAATATAAACCTCTGTGAGATTCAAACTCGAGACCTCTTGAAAAAATGCTCGAATATGTACGATTAGGCTAGAAGTCTTGGATAATTTAATTTTTAATTGATCGGTCAAATATCATACAATTTTGAATTGTGGAAATGCAAGAATAGAAGCATTATTATTTAATTAATAAAGGCTCTATGATTGATATTTGATAATTTATTTATTTGCAATTTGTGATAAGGGACGCGAATTATAGGGGCATGGAATCAAATGTGAAATGCCACCCAATTTTGTTTGAAGTCGTAAAATGAAGCACACGCAAGATCGGTTGGAGATCTTTCTTTTTTGTCCTTCAATCAAATGAATATTATAAATAACGAATATATAAATTATCAATTAATAATAAATAATTAAAATAAAATATAAGTTAAATTTTCTCCCATAAAAACTAAACTTAAGTATAGAAAATTGGGTCAAATACATCAAATTATTGAGCCATCGAAAATCGATTAGAGATCTAAGATTATACAATTAGCAATTGGGTTTAAATGAATCATTGGATGGCCCTTCGAGTCGTTATTGACCAACATTTAAAAATGCTGATATACGTTCGAAGTCAAATAAAATGTAAGAATTCATGATAGAACTAACATGTTATCAGATCCTACATTTTTGTTATTTTTCAGATTAACAATTCTATATCTTCATAGCTAAACAAGTTGTCATTTGCTCTAGTTCTATTCAGTTTTTTTTTACAATAGCTACATTTTTAACATTACTTAGTCATTTAAATTGTACTTTTTATCAAGGACGAATGCATAAAACAGCAAAAGATAGCAAGTGCTCCTCTAGATTTTGGTCTATAAAATTATTATTTTACCTCTAGTCTAAAATTAGTACTATTTTACTTTTTAAATAAGAATTACTGTTATACTCTTAATAATCTAAAACATGATATAATGTAGTTTAGTTTGAATTAGATAATATAGTAACATTGACATTGTCTGCCGTCTGTATATTATTGAGCCGTCTAGCCTAAGTGTTATGGGTCAGTTATTGAATCTACATCATATCATAATTTTCAACAATGCTAACGTTTTGTGTCAAATTCTGATAAAATTTGTTGTTTTGAATAAGCAAGAAAGTTTTTTAAAAAAAAATTTATATGCATATATTTTTCAAAAGAAACGATTTTGTGACTTGGGTTGATCAATTTGAGTTTTCTTTCTTGTGTGTGGAACAATTGTAGTTTTGAATAATCAATGAATATTGTAAAAAGCCGTATTCGCAACCGAATGTGTGATGAATGGATGAGCGATAACTTGGTGGTTTATATTGAAAAATATATATTCAATTGTGTGTCAAATGAAGCTATCATACAGAGGTTTCAAAGTATGACAAAACGTCGTGGTCAATTGTAATTTGAATTTTTTAATATTTGTGGCGTAGGTCATGTTGCTGCTGCAGATTCTACTATGAATATAAATTATTACAGCCCTATCACTAGCTAGTCTAACCGTTGAGTACTTTCTTATACACCGAAAGTCTCAACAACAAAACCTAACCAAGAACAAAGATAAACTCTCTAAATTCTTCAAAAATATTAGAGCTCTAATATTCTTCCTTGGACGATTCCCTAACTCTATGTGTCTATATTGTGTTTCAGACTCTAGACTCATATGAGAACCACACTATTTATAGGCAAAAGACAAAATCTAGCTAAAGCCCTCTAGAAGCCCAAGACTGCTCAAAATCCGCCAGCCCAAATTGCTGATTTTCCTGAGATCGGAACTTGCCAAGTACTGACCAAGTTTCGATCCAAGTTCTGATTTCCTTCATAATAAACTTCAGAACTTGCCAAATAGCGTTCAAGTTCCGACCCAAATCTTGATCCAAGTGCTAATCGCCTACAAAATTGACTTCATAACCCAACACTAGAATAAAATAACTTATAGATCTAGAACACATTTGCCAAATTAAATATATGCATGGTTAAATTACATTCTCGCCGTATTGGTATAGGCTTTTAACAAATTTCATTTTCACAATATCATTACAAATATATTTAGAATATTTTCACAATTTCATTTTCACAATATATATATAGAAATTACAAGAGGTAGTTCGGTTTAATTGTTTGTAGTTTAATAAAATGTTAAAACCAGCCGAAACCAAACAAATCAACAAGCAATTTAAAATATAGTGTAGAAACAAAACTGAATAAAATAATTTTTAATATTCTCTAGTAATAATTCTGGTTGCGACGGCTTAAGCGATTTGGATGGATATCTAATTTAACTTTAACATCATTCCCAATAACTTAATAATTTTGTAACATCGAAGATATCAGATCCAAGTTTATATCGAAAAGGTTCGAGTTTTACACTTTATGGAAAATAATTCGTCTTATATTAATTCTAATTGCATGTTTATTAATCAATTAAAAATTTATGTAATCGAATTATAATACCATTATATTTATACTCTCGTTTCTAATTTCTTTTAAAAAAATTAACATCTCTACTATGATGTCATTGATTAGAACATACAGTCCTTTTTATTTATTTATTTAATGCTCACATTATTAGTTCAAAATATAGTATAGTCAACTAATGAGGATAACATGGTGGTTATAGCTTCATTTTCATACCCGTTATGATTATATGAAATATTTGATGCAAGGGCTAAATTACGACGAAACTAAGCATTGCGTTTTTGTCTTAGTATTGTTTTCGTTCATATTTTTGATACTCTTCCAACTTCCAAATACTTTGAGAAAATGAGCTATTAAGCTAAGATACCATCATTATCATCTAGATAATTAGACCTCCAACCTATCACAAACACAATTCGATTACAATATCGTGATTACGGATTTTCAAAATAGATAATGAGTGCTTCTTGCTTTCCTTAAGCAAATAGGAGTGTTATAATCAACATCATAATAATGGAAGTACATATTTGTAAGAAATTTCGGGTTCAATCCTCGTTGAAAGCATATTTTTACTATATTTGTAGATCATAACATATTCTAACTGTTTCTTTAGTTAGCCAATTATGTATTCGTTATTTGCAATGCTCTTCAATCGCTATATTCGATAGTTATAATTCTTATCGCTTATTTATTAAAAAAGAAAGAAAATCATAATGGAGCAAACAAATGGGAAACAACCATTTAGAAGTAACAATCACAATCTTGATTGTCAATGATAGTAGCTAGAGAGGCCAAAACATCAAAGAGATGTAAATTGAGCATTACTCAACCACAACATTCTCATTCAATATAAGCTCTAAGAAAACTTCTATTCGAGATTACTTAGATTCATTGAATTTGGCTAATAATTTTTCACTCCACTAATCATTACACTTCATGTTTTTATTTCAACATTTAATTTGTTTTATAAAAAGTTCAGGTACAATTATACATAGTATGCTCCAAGGGTATAATTATAAATTTTTTAAACATAAATAGAATGTAATTATTAATTGTTTGCTTATGAGAATTCTGTCAAAGAGTTCTTCTTGCATCAAAAGGGCATTTGGTCTAGTGGTATGATTCTCGCTTAGGGTGCGAGAGGTCCCGAGTTCAATTCTCGGAATGCCCCGTTCTTTTTCCTTTTTCTATAGCGAACCTTGACGAACGTATGTTGAACTTTGAGCTAATTTTGTTTGAGATTCTATTATCCGTATAATGATTCAACTAGATTCATCCCGGTTTCTTTAACATCCAATTCAGTAAAAAGAATTAGTCCAGTAAATAAAACAAGGGAAATACTAAAGCTGGAAATAATTCATTAATAACTTACATGGCTACATCATTGGTCACTTCATATATTCATATTACTAATTCCAGTAATTTTCTGGATAACATATTTACATACTTAAAAGAATAAGTATAGCCATCTACATGCCTAAATAGCATCAATTATTCTTCATTTTGTCATCAAGAGCACAGGATTTGCAGATAGGACAAACGTTCTTCACTGCCAGCCATTTTCGTATGCATTGAACATGAAAGTCATGCCCGCATAACTTCAAGGTCCCAACATCATCGATATTCTTGTACTCTTCCTGCAACACAGAAAGGAACACAAACTTCTTCAGGAACTATTACACCATCCTTCAACTTCAGTTCGATAAAATGACATCTTATAACGCCTGATAACTAGCATGGAGATTTTTCTAACCACCATATTTCTGAGGGAGAAACTGGCAGATGAATTTTTATGTAATCCTTTTTATATAATCTTAATGTCTTATGTTGATGTAGAAAACAAAAAATGAGGAAAGGGAAAATCTCGAAGGGAAGCTATGAGAGCTTCGACCAAGTATTTTTTTGACATCAACATGATTTTCGTGAGTAGCAATAGGTTCTTACCAGGCAAATTACACATCTGCTCTCTTCTTGAGGTTGGTCTGATGAACAAAATATCGACTCTGTCAAACAATTGGACATCAGGTCTTCACAGACTCCAGTATTCACAGTTCCAATCCTCTCTCCAAGCGAAAGAAGTTCCTGCATATGAAAATTAGTTAAAGATAATGGATCTCGACTACCCACGTAGAAGTATCTCAACAGATCTTCCATTACCTCGTATGTCATGTTGTCAACGTCAAGCCTCATGTCCATGTGTTGATCGATGAGAGCTCTGGATCCATATAAGGCAGAGTGGTCTGAAATCGCAAGCCCCTGGAAGAGCCAAAAGATAATTATATTGAAATTAAAATGGGATTTAAAATCACACTTTATTGAAAACATGACGGTATAAAACACTGATATATGTCCAGTAGGTTTACAAACAATTAACAGAGATGTACAACAGAAAACAGCAGTGAATGTCTGCAAGATCATATACTGAAAAAAACAATTATGCTAATAAAACCCCACACATGATGATCTGAAAATAAGTGCATGAAGAAATAAGGGAGTGCATACTAACGACACTATCTATTCTTTTAAAATTTAGGATGCCCAAACAAACCAAAACAAGCTTGAAGACAAACCTCAGGTGTGAAATGATTACGAACAACCACATCATCTGGAAGATCTCTAGATCTGAAAATCATTCTAGCACGACCACTCCTGTCACGCGATACTGAAGTCGAATGCGACCTAGAGTGCCGACCAGAATAACTATGAGCAGCCACTGGAAAACCTTCATCTAATGCAACCCCGTTTCCCGGATGTAAGTTGCTCAATGAGGCCCTTATACCCGGGGAAGATGTTTGATGATAAGTGCTCCGGATTCCTCTTACCGACTGGTTTAAGTTGACTTGAACACATGGAGGAACAGGGTTCTGGTGAAAGCTAACTCCACCATGATAATCCCCAATATCCATGGCAGCATTATAGTTACTGTTTGCCATAATAACGTGATTTTCCGGACAAAAATCACCAGGGTCTACAAGAGAAGAATACAAGAACTTTCAGAAGTGATATGTAAGGCAAAGGAGTATAGGGAAGAAAAGTACAATAGTCACTCACCAGACACAAACGGCCTAGCATGAGGAGAAGGATTGACAAGGCCATGGTTCCATTCCCTTGATAACATGTTAGGAGCTTGCCCCCATGAATTTGGCAAGCTAGCGAGATCAATGGGCACACTAGACATAGAATTCTGTGCAAGATTAGGACAGAAATGGGTCCTTGAAGAGTTGCCTTCCAAGTCAAATGAAGTTCTACTTCTGACATTTCTAGGAGTATCCTCGCTGCGAAAGGTGACACCATGGCCTCCATAACTTGAAGAGAAATCCCACTGGGGTTGATGCAACTCTGCAACTTGTTGCTGCTGTCGTGAGTCAGCAGACATGGGTACACTAGATGAACTCCCAGTATCACAATATCTGCTTGTACTGTCTCGCAAGTAGACAATAGGGGCCCCATGACGGTTCCGCTTGTACTGTCCTCTTCCAGTGGTTGGGAGATTAATAACAGCACCATCAGTTCCATGGGATCTTTGTCCACCATGAATGGATGAAGAGGAAGTGATACCATAATTCTCTTGTGCCATGCTATTGTTCAAAGAGGTGGACGTAAGCGATAGTGGCTCATAAGTGCGCTCAGGAGGCTGAGGTTGATATTGTTGGTATTGACTAGCTAGAGCACCTGATAGGAGTCCACCAGATCTTGGAGGATAATTCAATTGTAACTCTGGGTTTCTAACATCAATCACTGAATTTTGTACAGGATATACAAAACTACTGCCTTCAGAAGCACCAGCTCTGACTGCAATACCCCAACAGGAAAAACGATTAACTTCGTCAATGTGATACCATAGTGACATGGCTGGCATCGTGCGTTAATAATTTACAATGGGCTTAGAAGGCTAGGAGGCCTAAGTAAGATTCTATAATGCTGATTCTTATTCTACCTGTATCGAAAAAACGTAAACCAGCTAAACTCTAATAAATCAGACAAGCACCAGCTCTGACTGCAATACCCCAACAGGAAAAACGATCAACTTCGTCAATGTGATACCATAGTGACATGGCTGGCATCGTGCGTTAATAATTTACAATGGGCTTAGAAGGCTAGGAGGCCTAAGTAAGATTCTATAATGCTGATTCTTATTCTACCTGTATCGAAAAAACGTAAACCAGCTAAACTCTAATAAATCAGACACACAAAACATGTGGATTTGATTCCTTGAAGAAAGGAAGAAAGAGGGGTAAGGGGGAGAGGTATACATGTAGGTTCTGAAGACCAGGTTAAATGAATTTAGCCTTACCAAAATGTGCATACGTGTGCTCTGACTGATTCAATCCCTCACGGCTATCTGACTCCAAAATCTGAGATGAATTAAATAAATGTCGATGTCCCATAGGTACACAACTGATAGGTAACAGTCCACAGAATCAAGATCTGCAAAATGTTCAAAGAAAAAGCGTATCAGCCAATAATGTTTACAAGTCGTGTACTACTTCACAAGCTGATCATAGACCACATACAGTCACGGAAACAGCTTTCATACAATGTTTAAATCATGGTAAGAATATTCATGTGCTTGTGGGATTATCTATATGTACATATATGTGTTCTTGTGTGCGCACGCGTGTGTTGGAACCTTTCAATGGTAGAAAACTATGATGCCTAACCTTCCTCATCCACTCTACTTATGGGAACAAAGAAGGCTTAAGGTCTATCTTTTTAATGTCACCCAAGCATGTCTGAGCCACATGTAGAGCATATATGCAAACACAGAAACATTTACACTTTCTCATAAAAGATCAAAACATAACACAGGGTATTTGTTGACGAACATAACAGTCATCATTCATGACTTGATCTTCCAAAAATAAAGGGAAGAAAAGGCATGTGTCTTGAACAACAGTTACAGCACAGTAAATACAAAAGGATGGTAATAAAGTAAGCAATTGGCATTTTAACATAGCTGTCTTATGAATGTGCAAAAAAAAGCTAATCAAATGTTTCTAGAGTTCAGTAACAAATAATGGATGTTCCACTTTTATATATAGATGAATACAGAACTAAAATTATTTATCAGCTGCATGTTCAAGCAAATCAAGCAAGGGCAAATATTTCCTAAGCATGCTCAGAAAAATTAGGCTCCCATTCTGATAATTTCTTGATGTATACCAGGGGGCATGGTTATCCAACATATATGTGGCCTAAATATTTAAAGTTACATTACAAACAGGTTCATCATTTGCGTTACAAGTAACTAAAGGTTTAGTTGATTGCTTTGAGCTCATAAGAAGTATATGTAGGTATTTTATTCATAAGCTATAATCATTTAAAATCTTGGAACGAGTGTTTTCTAGATTCTTCGACAGTCATGTGAATTAAGTAACAATGAATTTTCATCAAGTTCTACAATGTCATTAGAAGGTTAGGGTTCAAGGAAGAATCCCACAAACACAATAGGATGCATAAGCATCAACAAATGTAATTTCTTACATCCAACTATCCAAGGAACAGGCAGACAGCACCTACTATTTATGGTCCAGGTCCATATGTGATAGAGGCACAATTGGCATAGTTACAATCAAAATGTATTGCGCCCTGACATTCTTGAAATGGCTGATGTTCTGAGTACCAACTCAAAGATGTCAACAGGAACATTTTCCCAACTATTTAGTTGAGAGAGCAACGAAAAACCTAAACAGATGCTCCAGATTTAAGTCTTCAAAGGTGTGTAAGGCATCCTCATGGGGCACAAACGATGCCTCTCAATCAATCTATGACAAAATAGATGTCCCATTGTGGAAATGTATTGCACTCAGTCAAACTTTCACCAAGCAAATGGGATTGAGATAAAACTTTGGGAGCTCATGATCAAAAAGGAAACTTATATTATTCTCTAGAGTGCTAAGGAGATACATCCACCCTCTTATCTAAAATCGTTTCAGGGTGTAACACATGTTTTACCATGATTAAAGTACACAAGTCATCCAATACAATGAGAATTGATCATTATATATATCATTGTAGCTTAGCTGGAAAAGAAAGGACTGAGCATCCCCAATACACCAGTTCAATATTGGTTCTTAAGTGCAAACTTATGACTGAAACTGCAAGCAACAATGCCTCCTTTTCTATAGTGCCAATCATAAGATATTCAAAAGAAGTTGATCTTATATCTTATGGAGATTCAGTAGCCAGGATACTTAGGTTCGCGCTTCCAACTCTAAAGGGCGTAAAAAGAAACTGTAAGTAACATACGGCGTCTCCTTTTCATAAAACCGGATTCAAATCTGTCCATCAGTCTTCTGTATTGGTAATATGTTCCTGCAATTCAAATTCTGCAAATAAGTAAAGACAACTAGCTATTACTATTTCTCTAGCCCCTAAGCCTAGAGGTAAGGATAAACTCACAACCTATAATTCTCGGGCAGATATGGAAAGGACCTAATGTTGTTGGAAACAATCACACTACAAACAAGAGCACAGATACCAAGGCTTGTATATTTGAGCACTAGTTAGCGAAGTAAGGACTTCTCACAATGAAATTCTAGGTAACTCACCTGCACATGAAAGTACACCTTCTAGGAGTTTTCAATTTTTCATGTTATCACACATCACTAACATTCAAGATTTCGACATAAGGGATGAACACTTCACTATTGGGTCAATTCCGAACGAGCCTCCCTGTTATCACAGGAATACGGCTGCATAATATCCGACCTCCCCCCTCTTACCCCACTTATGCGGCATCTTCTTCACAGACATTGAGTTTACCCGGTATTAGTTCATATCAATGAAAGGTATACACAAGTTCGATTACAAAAATAAACCTTTGCTATCACCCATAGTAAATTACAGCATCTTAACATTTATTCCATTGATCATCTTAAACAAAGATTTTACACCATCGAATCATCAATTCATACTTGAATAAAGTTAAATCAAAACATCTCAGAGAAACACAAAACATGAACACACAGCCAAAAAACAATCCCACAAAAAAAAAAAAAAACAATTACAGCAAAAGAACCAAGATGTCCACAACTACAATTGATCAATGAACTAATATAATAAATAAAAAGAATGATCGGATGATGAATTCCACATAAAAATTGAATCAGCAATATTATGAAAAGAAGTATTGGAAGATGGAGAAAGTAGTTGAAACGAACCTTTATTGCTAGAAGATGATGAGTAAATTGATATGAGAAGTGGGAATGATTGATGAAAAGAAAGGGTCGTTGATATATAAACCAAAATCGAGATCAATAATCATACACGCAAAGGGATTAAGGGAATTGGAAAAAGAACACTCCTTTCAACTTTTATTATAATTCCACCGGTATAGTGTTTTAGAGCTTGTTCAATCAAACAGTCACCTTTTTTAAAGAAAATGAAACATGATAAAGATATACAAAAAAAGTTAATATAAAAATTAACATTTGTGAATTTATATTTTAATATATTTAAATATTTTAGACAAATATTCTAAAATTTATCAAATTCCAAACGCCAAAGGAACATCCTAATTGAAAAAATATGGGGTCCGTCGGCCCGGTTCGTTTCCTACATCTAGTGTTGAGTATCCATTCTCTTAAGGCCATGAGCCTCCCAGGCCTAATATTGCAACCCGCCAAACTGGGCCGGCAGTAACACTATCCATTATTGGGGTTGATAACCAGTAACACACTAACATCGTAACACGTACACTGATAGATAAGTCGTGGCTCGTGCATATCAATTAAGACAAGAAAATATATTAACTGTGAATATTTAAAAATAATGTGGACAATAATTTAGGGACGTAGTTAGATATTTTTATGACTTGAGTTTGAATTGATTTTTGAATTTATAATGATATTGTTTGATTATTAGAAAGGGGAGGTAATCTCTATAGCAATGAATGAGGAGAAATATAGGAAAACCGTCAATATTTCTACGGAATATATATGTCGTTGGCTGCTTTCGTAATACGGTTTTTCTAAAATGTGCCCTTAGGGCACGGGTTAATAATAGAAAATGCACATGTTAAGATCCATTAACAAACCATGGTTAATTTAAATAGTTTCATTCTATTTGTATAGTAATTATCTTCCTTAATTTTAGTCAATTAATCCATCCATCAAGGAATCCCATTCATTAAAACACTACCATCAACTTTATTATGCGTATATACTTGTTGACCTTAAGTTATTCAATTTTCATCATTTTTTTTCAATTAGTTAAATCTTTTTATAGTGAAAACAACTCATTTAAGTAGATGAATCAATTGGCTCTTTCTTTCGTTCTCGAGTTATCAGGCTCGCACTCTATTAAACACCGACAATAAAAATGATATTCAACAACGATAATAAAAATTACTATTAAATTACCAAAAGTCAAATGCTAATTAATATCCATAAACGAATGCGATAATTAAAATGTATAACAACAAAATTATTAAAAAAATTATTATGAAATTTATATTTGACATGAAATATAGGGTTCAAATCAGTATTCTCATTATCGACTTCTTGCTTTTGCTTATCCGTATCAACTGATTGACCAAAATTAAAATTTTAATAAAAAATTATTATTCAACGGATTAAAATTTTAATAATATTGCAGCAAATGTAAGTGGATTTTAATGGAGTTATACGCATAATAAAGTTGATGGCAATGTTTTAATAAATGGGATCACTTGATGGATTGATTAATTGACTAAAATTAAGGAAGATAATTGCTATAAAAATGGAATGAAACTATTTAAATTAACCATGGTTTGTTAATGGTTCTTACATGTGCATTTTCTATTATTAACCCGTGCCCTAAGGGCACATTTTAGAAAAACCGTTCATAATATACCTTTATTTCACTTTGATAATCCTTGCAAGAATATTACTCTATTAGTTATAATATTAGACATTATTCAAGACCCTGTTATTTCAATTAAATATATAAAGATAGCTAGGTGAGTGTAACATCTAGAGATTGTGGGTATATTATTAAATTTGATGGTACAATAAGTAGTACCAATCAAATCATATTAAATTATTCACTTCAAATTGAGATCTTACGGACTCGAGTGATTAAGGTAAATGTAGGTGAATGTGTTAAAATATTATAGGGAGTACTAATTAATTTATTAAAATGAATCGAGGCAGAATATAACTTAAAATACTATTTTACGTACATTACAACTCAATTAAGGACTAATGAAAATGGAGCGAATCTATATATGAAGGTTAATCATTTAACATAGATCTAACTTATCTTAGGTGAACAAGCAAAACCGGTTCCCAAATTAAATAAACTTAAAATCTAATAATATACATTCAGTTAAGTTCAACCCGATCATAATAACGACCATTAAAGATAAATAGTACATCATTTATCCCTCTCCATTTTTTTTCCAAAAGCTCACTCATTATACATATCGACTATTCCACATTTCACATCTCCAAGTTGTGACATAAAATTTGTTTGTAGCAAACATCAAGTATGTCACATACACATCCATTGCATGGAGACCAGGGAATTATAGTGGGGTAAGGAAGGAGGAAGGAATAATCCAGTACATAGTAAGATCCAAGAGCATAAAGCCAAAATCTCTTCATCAATAGTGTATATTATTATGCTAAATAATACGGAGTACTTTATAATATATGAACAAGTAAATAATACTCCTAATGTTCTAATTTTTAATCATGTCGAATTATACAAGCTTGTGGACCACTTAGCTTGCAGATCAGCGATCGCAGAAACACACCATCCAATTGCAATCACAATCAAATACTCCCTCCCTTCGTCCCTAAATGATTATCACATTTTGACTTTTTGTGGTCAAAATTTTAAAAAATTTGATCATGAATTCTCATTAAATGATAAGTTGATAAGAAATAATATAATCATATGAGATCTTCTTATTAGATTCGTCACGATATATATTTTTCAAATATCAACTTTTTATAACTTTTTCGTATGTAAAATAATAATAAATATTTACGTTTTAAATTATATTTAGTTTTGTTGACTATAAAAAATCTAAATATGCTAATAATTTGGGAATAGAGGGATTATATATGTATGAAGAAAGGATTTAGCAACATGGATGGCTTCTCACTATTTCATAATTAGACGATCATTCCCTTATATTCATTTCATTTTTAAATCTAACTTCATCCATAGGTCGCTCAATTTACTTTTTAGCGGTTAAATTTAAAAAATTACAATCTTAATTGACTCATATATAACATCATTTTTTTTAATTTGAAGTGAAACTATCATGTTAATAGTAATCGAGTTCGAAATTCTATCTTTTGATATAGTACTCCCTCCGTCCCTAAAAGATTGTCACATTTTGACTTTTGGTGGTCAACAAAGTACGATTTAAAACATAAACCTCTCTTATTCTACATGCGAAAAAGGTATAAAAAGTTAATATTTCAAAAATATATATTGAGACGAATCTAACAAGGTCCCACAAAGACTATATTATTTCTTATCGTTTGATGGGAATTCATGATTAAATTTTGTAATGTTTGACTAACAAAAGTCAAAATGTGACAATCTTTTAGGGACGGAGGGAGTATTTTAACTAAATTATTATTTGACACATATAAAATCTATTAGTTTAAAAATGAACAAGCTGAAGATCTATAAGGGATTTTAAGATAATCACTAGATCAAGAATGTGAAAATATATTACGGTTAAAAGTATGTTTTGATCACACATGTTTGTTGTTGCGTCACTTTTTCATTACATGTGTTTCATTTTGTCCTATTTGGCCGCACATCGTTACAAAAGTTTCTTTAGTTACTATTGTCGGTAAAACGTTAGTTAAATTTTGAAATGTAAAACATGTGATATTGTAAATTTGTCCAACTTCTAAGATATTTTCATTAACGTCACATATTATAATTTTTCAAATTTAACTTAAATTTGAGCAAATGGCTTCATTGATCACTAACTTTTGTTAAAAACCCCAGTCGATGACGTGAAAAGATTCGGTGCATCAATACTTCCATGCATCAGGTGCATCAGGTACCCATTTAAAGATTTCATGTGGGTACTGTATCCACTTGAAACTTCATCATTGGTACTTGTACCCAAATTGTACTATAACAATGGTACAATACCACATATTTATCAATCCAAAATAAATATGTGGTATTGTACCATTGTTATAGTACAATTTGGTACAAGTACCAATGATGAAGTTTCAAGTGGGTACAACACCCACGTAAAACCTTTAAATGGGTACCTGATGCACCGGGTGCACCGAATTATTGATGCACCGAATCCGGACTCGTCGATGACCCTAGTATGATTTTGTATAATTTCGTTCACTAATTCTGGATATTATGTATGCTTTGGGTCACTCATGCGTTTTTTTGTATAACTCGCGATTTTTTCAACATTTAAACATTTTTTGTAGGAATATTTTTGTCATTCTCCCATAATTTTGTCATTAACATCAACTAAAGCCATCGAAAATATCGAAAAGTCGCGAGTTATAACAACATTATGTAGAATGACTAAATACTCCTATAAAAATATTAAAAATGTCAAAAAATCGTGAGTTGTACAAAAAAACGCATGAGTGACCAAAAGTATACATAATACCCAACATTAGTGATCGAAATTAGACAAAGTCATTCTAGGGTGATCGACTGGGGTTTTTTAACAAATGGTAGTGACTAGTGATCACTGAAGTCATTTGCTCCTTAAATTTTGACAGTAGTAGTAACGAAGTCCACTTTTGTAAAAATGTGTGACCAAATAGGAGAAAATGAAACATGAGATAAAAAGGTGACGCGACGCTAAACATGTGTGATCAAACGTGCTTTTAACCTAATACATTAATGTTCAACATTTTACTATTAACATAATCATTGTGATTTAAATTGAATTGTTGTGTATTCTAAAGATAATAAATTTTGTCATACCGAAAATAAACCTTGATTAATCTTTTTGGATGAAGTGAGTAGAACAAATTGTCGACTTGGTTTAAATAGTGTCCAGATCAAGTTTGCATGACTATGTGTACAGAACTTTGAAAGATGAAAATCTAAAACCAAAACATGATAATATATGAATGGTAGTGTATGCATGAGTATGTGTAGAGAAGTTTGAAAGTAAATAAGTAGTAGTACTGTAATGTACAACTGTAAAAGCTACTCAAGAGTTGAACCCACACGTTCAGAGGTCAATGGTGACACATGATAACAATATAACATCGTAACAGTATCTTTAGGTTCACGGACCAGGGTTTTTTCTTGTTGGAATCAGCATCTTGGGAACTATAACTTCTCTTATTTACACAAACACCCCTCTAAATATCCATCCTCTGTTTCCTGACAACTATTTCATCACTCTGTTTTATTACTATAAAAAGCCCTCAACACTTTTAATTATGTTGTAATCATTTTATTCCAGATCATGATCAATTTCATCATAAAGGCAAACACCTTTTTTCATCTCTTTAACCTAAACTGTCTTTTTTTTAAACATTTATATATCACCACCATTCACCACACGGACGTTTGTCAGAAACTCTAAAAAGTTTTGCTTTTCAATCTCTTCAATTTTGACTTTCTTCTCCACTTTTCCATTATTATGGAAATTGCAACCTTTCTTGATATTACCACCCCTCTAACAATACTCTTATATTTAGACCAAGAAATATCATATATTAATATGTAAAATGTACTACTTGTCTAAATTTTATAACCAAGAATCCTAAGATAATAGAATTTACAGTAATACCCATCGTCCTGTTTTGGTTTTTTAAGTTTACATAATTCGTGAGTTAATCGAACGGCCTAGTGGAAAAGGCTCTTGTCAGTGACCAAAAGATCTTGGTTTGATAATCACCTCATCGCTAATTTATTTAAAAAAAGAATTTACAATAATTCGCGATACGCTTCATTATATAAAAATAAAATCAAGATTGAATAGTCTCAAGTGTATTTGATTAATACTAACTTTAACTTTAAAATGTCTTGATAATATCATTAATTATTTTGAAAAAAATGTGACATGTAATACTGTTAAGTCCTCCTAACACATTCGAGTTTAATTTACGTGTATTGTTTTAGAAAATAAAATTCGATTATTTGCTTAGTAAGAACTTAAGTAATTAAGAATGACATGTTTTTATATATAAGATGAGAAGTTGGTTTAAGATAAACAAGGTCTTACTATAAGTGAATCTTGGTAATGACAATTAATTAAGCTCGAAATTCTACAGTGACACACTGCTCTACACATTCCTGTACAAGCAGCAAACAGCCAACACATAAACGTAGACACAAATTGTAAATTACTATGCATAAATAGTTGCACTGTGTACATAGAAAATATAAATTCAGTAATAGGATGGGCCCCATTTTGAAAAAAAACCTATGGCTGACTTATTTTGAAAAGTTGGAAATAAAAAGGCTAAATAAAGATAATAATATTTCTATGGAAAAGATAAAAGACTTTGAAGTGAGGAAAGTCACAAAATAACTCTAGTATTATCTACTCTAGAGGAAAGGAGGAGCTATTTAGACAAATAATATTCATTCGATTTTTCTCATATATATGTACCTTCATCGAATATATGACTTGTAATTTTAACATTTATTTCCTTATTATAGATAAAATCAATCAAGGATTAATGTATCATTATTGGTCGAGGTTTTACGCCCTTAATTACATATAAAAAATGTACATTTTCTTAAATTACGTGTACAAGTCTAGCTAAGAAGACAATTAGAAAACAATGAAGGAATTATATATAATTATTGTCTTTATTATTACATAGGTTTCAATAGAGGGAGGCATTCGGTCTTTTACAAATACACATATATATTAGCTTATATAAGTCTAGAGCTCTCTCTGTAAGAAGAGTCCGAAGTTTTAGATTATTTGTTGGTTTTTGGGTTTCAAAGCTTTGTGTTCTTCATTCTTGTTCTTTTGGACAAAGTTCTGAATAGTTGTAATAACACCAAACTTTTTATCTGTTTGTATTTGAAGAAATATTGCCTTATTTGTTTTGTTTTCTAGCACTACTGTTAATTCTATTCCAACAAGCTTGTTTTTCTCAAACCATCCAAAATATTCTCAACATCTTTTGCCTATATTATCATCATCAATTTTCATTCAAGATGATGTCTGGTAATACCTCCTTTTCTCTTCCAGCTTCTTCAGTCAAATCCTTTGTTCATGAAGATGACCCAAACCCTAACCCTAATAAAAACCTCACCAACCCTACTTCTTCCAAGAAGAGAAGAAACTTACCAGGCACACCAGGTAATTACTAACTTAATTATATTACTTAGGAGGTCTTCCTCCGGTAGCAGGTTTTTTCGGAAAACTCTATTTATTCTGGTGTGGATAGCAAGCAGGCAAGCCTATATTAAATCTTTTGGGGGTTTTCATCTTTGTTATTAAATCTTTTATCGGTAGAGAAATTCGATGTTTCAAGTTGTTTTATATCATTAGAGAAAGCTTGTTATTCGTTTTCATTCAAGACGGTCAATGTTTTGATACAAGACTTTTTAGCTAATAATCTTGATGAAATGATTTTTATTTCAGATCCAGATGCAGAAGTTATTGCTCTTTCACCAAAGACACTTATGGCTACAAACAGATTCATTTGTGAGGTCTGTAACAAAGGGTTCCAAAGAGACCAAAATTTGCAGCTTCATAGAAGGGGACACAATCTTCCATGGAAGCTGAAGCAACGGTCGAAAACAGAACAAATCAAGAAGAAAGTATACATATGTCCTGAAAAGAGTTGTGTTCATAATGACCCTTCAAGAGCCTTGGGTGACCTCACTGGAATCAAGAAACATTTTAGCAGAAAACATGGAGAAAAGAAGTGGAAATGTGAGAAATGTTCAAAGAAGTATGCTGTTCATTCAGATTGGAAAGCTCATTCTAAAACATGTGGAACTAGAGAGTACAAATGTGACTGTGGAACACTGTTTTCCAGGTATATATTTATTTATTCTATATACAATATATGTTTTTCAATTAGGAATATATTTAATGAACTAGTGTAATAAATACTTCGCTTTTATTATATTCTTGAATTCATTGCTAGGCCTAATAATAAACTGAAATGATTGGGATAGTCGTAGAATGTGCACTGATAGACCTCGGAGTTCTTACGTAAAATCTTGACTTATTATATGTATTATACAGGAAGGATAGTTTCATAACACATAGAGCGTTTTGTGATGCATTAACTGAAGAAGGTGCAAGAATGAGTTCAATAGCAGCCAACAATTTGAGCTTCAGAAACGAAAGCTTAATGGCAAATTGTCAAGCTAACTTCACACAAAGCTCCAATAATGTTAGTGGGATGATGTCACAAATTGGAGCTTCTTCTTCTTTTGGATCAGATTTTACTGGAAATTATTTATCTGGAAGTCAACGAGAGAAGACCAACTTATCCCTATGGTTAGACCATCATCATCAATCTTCTAGTAATAATAATAATTCACATCTTTTCATCATGCCTTCATCATCAACATCCTCAATTGCCATGCATGATAATAATAACTTCTTTGGATCCTTATCTCAAATGGGCAATTTTGGAAATAATAATCAAGTTCCTACATCAAATCTTTCCTTGTCCAAACAACCAACCATATCCGAAACCCTTGTCCCATCTTCTTTATCCTCAGACAATAACCAAAACCAGACAACCAATTCTGGGACACCAATGTCAGCCACTGCATTGCTTCAAAAAGCCGCTCAAATCGGCTCGACTTCAAGCAATAATAATCATCACAATAATAACACAGCTTTTTTTGGCAACCATTTGCTTGAAAATAGAAGTGAGCTTCAAAGGGTATTATATCAAAAGCAACAAGAAAGTTTTGGTGCAACATCAACAACAACAAATGATGCTTCTTTCATGATGGGGGGATTTCAAAACATATGTTCTTCATCTATGAATACAGCAAGCTATACAACACCAACTACAAGCACAACAAATAATCTTGATCATCAAGTGATGTTGCAACAATCTACAAGAGATTTTCTTGGCATGGGTGGCGGTGAAGGCGGTGGTGGTCGTCGGCCGTTTTCGCCTCAAGAGCTAGCCAAGTTCGCTTCCATGAGCTCGGCGATGGGGTTAAATCATTTTGGTAGCAATCAATAGTTACTACTGTTCGGTTTCATTTTAGTAGAAAAAGTAGGGTTTATTATTATTATTATTATTATTATTATGAAAGTAGGTCACGTGTGGTTTTTGTTGAATAAATATTATTCTTGTACAACTCAATTTATGTAGATTTAAATAATTTATGGCAACCTTATCATCACAATCAGCTTGCCGGTTCATCTAAATTATAATATGAATTTGGTTATTACAACCTACCCCATTCCTAACGAAATGAAAAGGACATGCCAAAGAGAACGACACTGGAAACGACAAACCACCCTAGCTAGACATGTTTAGACTGCTTTTCTTATTCTATTATTTACTCATTCAATTGTCCATTTGAATTGGTCCACCAATTTATCTTTGAATAGTAACATGATTGCACATATTAATTTTCAATATATATATACCTGATTTATGTATAATGTGTATTTGGGGCATTACCAACAACTACGGTGTTAATAAACGTCATGATTCGAAAAAATTTGACGTATTTGGCTGCGGAGAAAATTGACTTGAAGTTCGATTCGACCTCTCAAACCTCAAGCCAAACTTTAAAAATTGATATTTGTCAAACCGAGTCAAACGGTGCAAAAAGTGTTGACTCGGTTCATTCATGTCCATTTATCCTAGTTTTATATATATATATATATATATATATATAGGTACGTATTATATAGTACATATCACATATTTACATATGGACTGATCTAGTCCATTATTTAGTCCATTTATCCTAGGTTTTTGATACTTAAACTAAACCTCAACCCTAAATCTCTCAACTCTCTAGTAGGGCTATGAACAAACGTCAAGATTCGAAAAGGCTTTTCTCGGAGTTCGATTTGGCCTCTCAAACCTCAAGCCAAACGCAAGTTTTAAGGTTTGATCAAGCCAAACGTATTCAGCTCGAACTTTCAAAAACGTTCAAACCAAACTCAAACCTCTAGATATTCGACTCGATTCGGCTTGATTACAAGCCTACCAACAACCTCGAATCTTGGTATACTTCAAGATAGAAATAGTGAAAGCTTGATAGTTTCATCATACTACCAATTGATGAATACTCTTTTAGTTGTCGGAGCCGCTAGAAGTAAACAAAAATGATTGTAGATAGACCACTTTTGTGGCGAATTTACCTATGATTTTGTGCATATATTTATTTTATAAATTATATATAAGTTTTGTTTTGGTTAATTATTAATTTGATCGAGATTATAGTGTAAACCAAATGAATAATGGATATTTAGGATCCCCAAGCCCCCAAACCCAATACTACTCAAGGTTCCATCCAAATAAAACCACTGGGTTACAACTTACACGACTTTGTTTGCTTAATCAAATTGGTTTCAACTTTATACAAGCGAAGGTGAAAGGTCAAACACGGAGTAGACTTTTGGACTTTTGTTGTACTTGTATGGGCTTACTAAATGTACTACGGTCTACGCCATGCCTAACGGCCAACGGGCTTTCACTTTCACATCTTAATTAGTCTATTGGGCTTTAGGCCGAGCTAAACATTACATTTACTATTTCCCCCCGTTTTTTTTTTTTTTCACAATAACTTACTTTGTTAAGAATATGAGAAGTACTATTATTTTTATCCTGTTTATACGAGTTTTAACAAGATGTAAATTCAAAAGTTTACTACTTTGTGAAGGATAAAATAGGAAAAATGATCAAATAATACATTGAAAACTTAAACACTATAATAAAAGGCTGGCGATATTGCCAGAGTAATTTTGATTCTGCCAAAGCAAAGTATGAGCATATACCTAATTTAAATTTTCAAGTCAACTATTCTATTTTGTCATTAGTTTTTACTACTTAATAATTTATTGGAAGTAGAGATAATTTTGAAAATCAACAATAAATGAACAAATTCCATATTTTAAATACGGAGTAATAACTTTTACTTAACATTTAACTTAAATTTTAATTGGCGAACTCAAATGAAAAATAGATCTTCTAATGAATCATTTCGTTATTACCATCCTTCCAAAACGAGAAAACATGTAGAATCGTTACGTGGCTTTCTTACATTGGCCAAGACAACTTCCACGTCATCCTTAACACAACACGTGGAGACAATCTATTCGTCTGTCTAACGTGGTTCGTCGCGCGAATCCTTAACGAAAATACACAATATATAACCTTTCTCTTACAACAAAATCAAAAGTCACAAATCATAAATTATTTATAACCCCTTAAACTATTAAATTTCGTACATTGGCACACAACAGTTTTTGTTCAATTCTGAATATCAATTTCTGAGATATGGTGACGAGGCTTTGGAGGCTGGCCTCCGCCGCTGATTTGGTGGCGTTGAAAGGCTGCGTTTTTAGCATTTTGATACTTAATTTTGTGTTCTTTTGTCAACTTCTTCTTAATCCTCTTGTTGCTGCACAAGGTATTGTTTTACTCTAGTTATGTACTCAATTTAATTGACGTTTTCGATTTCGGGTTTGACCAATATTAATTTTTATTATTCGTTTTAATATAATGGATGCAATTTATATCACGGGGTTCGTTTTTTATAAAGTTCTTATGATAATGTGTGTACATGGGTAGTATTATTGTACTCTTTATAGTTGTGTACTCCATTTAATTCAATTCAGGTGACGATTTATATTTTTTGGTTTGACCAAGAATTGATTTTTATCTTGGTTTTCATGGTATTTGTTTTCTACAATGTTTTCACAATAATGTATGTTGATGAATATGATTTGGTTTGAGATTGATTGATCTGTTTAATGTTAAGTAGTGCTGCTCTATTGCAACCTCAGTTTTAGTTGAGTGTATTTTGATGATCTTTTTTGGTATTTTCGCATATTGTTATATGTTGAGCTAATTTGTTACAGGTTTCTATCTCGTGGGCTTCATTAATTTTTTAAGCTAGTTTTTAATATGTGTAGGGATGATGGTTATTATTCAGCTAGTATAGTTTATGTTGAATGAATTGACATGTAATGGTTGTTTAGTATTACCATGGAGTAAAAATGTTTTTTTTCTTAGCTCTTAGATATAATGGAATAGGTCAATATAACTCATTACACTATATACGCTACTTATCGAAGTAGTAGATAGTGTTTGCACTTCACTCTTGGGTCAATTCGGAAACAACCTCTCTGTTATTACAGGGGCAAGGGTTTGTACTACCCAACCTCCTTAAACCGCTTAGACGGGATCCTCTTCACAAGCATTGGGCATGTTGATGTTGATGTAGTCTAGGAGCAGATGCTCACTTTTCAGCTGCTTTGAAGGTTTATGTTGAACAAATGTAAGCTGTAATGGATATTTAATATTGGATTGGTATAAATTTGAGCTCGTACAGATTTAGTTGCAACCCTTTAGTTTATAATTAAGATTTTGTTTTACTTGCAACCCTTCCCTTTTCTACTTAGAGATTAATTAAAATGATTTTCATGTTCTTATTTATTTGATATTTTCAGATAGTAAACATGGTGATGCTACTGCATTGTTCGAAAGAGTGTCAGAAAATGTTAAAGTAAAGAAATACAGCGAGGCTCTTAATGATCTCAATGCTGCTATAGAAGCAGATCCAGCTCTTTCAGAAGCGTATTGGCATAAAGCATCCATCCTTCGCCAGTTGTGCAGGTGAAGATTGATAACTTATTTTTTATACCTGACATTAATATATATGAATTTCAATAAATTAAAGTGCATCAATGCACTGGACACTAAACACTGCCGACTTAGGAGGGACTGATAGGTCTTCCAAGAGTAAGCATGCTCTTCAGAAAGTTCATATGTCACCCCTTCTAGATCTTTGCTGCATACTTGTTTGGCTAAACTGTAACAATATCAGAAGATATGAAGAATCAGAGAAAAACTATAAAACTTTCATTTTTTACTATTGTAGATATGAAGAATCAGAAAGTTTAGATCTCTAGTTGTTATTATTTAACCTATCCCTGGCCGCCCTTATTTTCTTCTGATTATAAGCTATATGATATAAGTCATTTTTTGCTATTGTAGATATGAAGAATCAGAGAAAAACTATAAAACTTTCATAGAGGCAAAACCTAAAAATTCAGCTGCTGAAAAGGAGCTTACTCAATTACTTCAAGCTCAGGGTGCTCTGAAATCAGCAACTGAACTTTTGCAGTCTGGTGACTATACAAAAGGATTGGAACATATCAATAAGGTTGTCCTTGTCTTCTCCCCTGCATGCACAAAGGTAAACATGCTCAAGCATTCGATTACTCTATCTTTTTTGTCGTTTAAGTTAATACTTCTGTTTTTATGTATTTATTAAATGAAGTTGATATCTATATGCTTGTTCAACCCAGGCCAAACTTCTTAAAGTGAGGTTAATGATAGCATCTAAAGATTATTCCGGTGCTATATCTGAGTCAGGATATATTCTCAAAGAAGACGAAGACAACCTAGAGGCTTTGCTGCTCCGTGGCCGTGCCTACTACTATTTAGCTGATCATGATGTGGCCATTAGGTCTGTTCAACTATCAATTTACTCTTTCGGTGAAAAACCCACCAAAAAGAATTTATCGTCTTACTTTATCTATTCGTAACAGGCATTACCAAAAGGGCCTTCGTCTAGATCCAGAGCATGGTGAGCTGAAGAAAGCATATTTTGCATTAAAAAATCTTCTCAAGAAGACTAAAAGTGTAATTTCTCAAGGTTCCTTTGTATATATTTGTGCATCATGTCTTATCCGACATTGAATTGAGAGTCACTGTTTTTATGTATGTTCTGGTGCAGGCAGAAGATAATGCAAGCAAGGGAAAGCTCCGTGTTGCAGTTGAGGACTATAAAGCGGCCCTTAAGTTGGATCCAGATCATCCAGCACATAATGTACATTTATACCTTGGTTTGTGCAAACTCTTGGTTCAGCTTGGGCGGGGAAAGGAGGCTATAGCTTCTTGTTCTGATGCACTTGAAATAGATGAGGAACTCGTTGACGCTCTTGTTCAGGTTTTTTCCATATGTGCTATAGTGAAAAATGTAGTTTGGTTGAATGTGTGAAGATATTGTTTGTTTTAACGTATTTAATTCTTCTTTTTGATTCTGGTGTCAGAGAGGGGAAGCTAAAACTTTAACAGAAGATTTTGAGGGAGCCGTCGCTGATATAAAATTAGCATTAGAGAAGTCACCAGAGGTATGTCTTTATTTCTATCTCTTCTGTTCCAAAATTACACAGCTGTTTAAAGTATGGGCCTTTCTCTTGCTAATGTAAGTGATTGCACACCTTATCTGTGCTGAGTATATATTCACTAACTCACCTACCTTAAGTTCAATACTGATTCTGATAAACTTATTTTCTAGAATTATCAATTCTTAACCCATGTCCTTCTGCTATTACAACCATAATCACAATCGAGCTGTAGTATCATTTATAAATAACATATGTTGGTGCATAAGTTTTAAGGCCTATTTGTTCCTTCCATAAAGCCATCATACACTAATTTTAGTTAGAACTTTTAATTTTTTTTTGTTTTATTTTTTTCTGTAACTCATCAAGGACCTTTTACCTGTGACTCCCAAAGCTACAAATTTAATTGCATCCTTTAGCAATTATCCTTGAAATTTTTATATATACATGTAATGTGGTCACACTGGTTTTTTCATATCTAGTTGTTTTTAAATATTCATCCTTAGATATTCAACTTTGACCAGTAAGTTCTTTTAATATATTCTAAAGCATGTTTTTATGAAACATATCTTTAGTTTCATTACTAATAAACCATTTATCAATAATTTTTTAGTAATGTCTTTATGTAGTAATCAAAGGTCAAACAATATATGGAAAGGAGTAATGTATTTCCTCAAAAGCAAATTTTTTGCAATTGATATGCTTAGATGTTCAAGGTTAAAGTTGGCACTTTCTTTAAGATCTGGAGAATGCTGACATGGTAGTTCACCTTGTGAATTATGTAGGACAATAATATTCGTAGAGCATTGGGCAAGGCTGAGAGAGCCTTAAAGTTGAGCCAGCGGAAGGACTGGTACAAGATTTTAGGAATATCGAACACTGCGTCAGTAGCAGATATCAAGCGGGCCTACAAGAAGCTAGCATTGCAGTGGCATCCAGATAAGAATGTTGACAATAGAGAAGAAGCGGAGGCCAAATTTCGAGATATAGCAGCTGCTTACGAGGTTTGGGTGCTTTCTTTGTTTTCTAATTTCATCTGTTAGTTTTGCTTTCTCTATATGTTTGTGTTTTATCATCTCTAAATGGTGCATTATTTGATAAATTTGATTGATCAATATTTGGTTATTTGCAGATTCTTAGTGATCATGAAAAACGAGCCAGATATGACAGTGGTGAAGATCTTGAGGGGAATGGCATGGATATGGGTGGAGGAGGATTTAACCCATTTGGAGGCGGCGGTGGGCAGCAATTTACATTTCATTTCGATGGAGGTTTTCCTGGTGGCGGTTTCCCAGGTGGCGGGTTCAACTTTTAAGCTTCGAAAATCTTGGAGGTAAATTTCAGGCATGGCTTTACAGAGGAACTTAAAAAAGTCGCCAGAGCTCACAGCAGAATACCTTTTCGCTATTTCTAATTGGTGGAAGGAGTATAGGATCTTCACAATATTGTGATGGTATTAGATGCATAACAATTATCCCAGATAGAATTTTGACCTGGTGATGAGTATCTTTAAATTGTACAACACTTGGAAGTTTAGAATTAGATGGAAGTTCAGTGTGATAGGCGATGCTTGTAACTTTGGAAACCTGAAGCTTCAAAGTCCGTTCTGTAGTTCCCAATCTCATAATCTTATATTTTTCCAGTAATTTTTTGACAACTTGTTTATTAATATTGCCATTTGATCACTTAATATAAAAATCAGCTCATATTATTGTTCTTGCACCACCCAAGATCGACGTATATTTGGACGAAAACAAAACGAATGTGGATGACTTGCGACGTATATTTGGACGAAAACAAAACGAATGTGGATGACTTGCACCAAATCTGTTGCCTTTTAGTTGCGATAATTTCAAGTGTAGAAATTAATACTACTCAGGAATTCTTATGTGATGCAGGGAGTTCCGTAATTGGGAGTCATAGTAATAGATAAGCCACCAATTTAAACAGTAAGATGGAGAAATAATTGAATTTAAAGTTACTGCTTCAGACGGCAACATGCAATCGTTGGCTCAAATATATATTTGTTATTCTTGAAGCTAGATGGAGCAAGAAGGTGAAAAATAGTTGCAGGATCACATTAAAAGAACAAACAAATTGACATTACGAGAAAACTCCACGTATAATTGAAACAAGAAATCTTACTACTGTGCCGTTTTCCATTCACAATGCAAAGTTAAGCATTGCTAACAATATAAGACTAGTTGCTGACAAGATATTCCAAGTGAATGGGTTTGCACCAGAGGATTCTGTAGGTACATTGTCATCATCAGAATCGGAAGAGGAATCCGATGAACCCTTTTTACGTTTTAATGGGGCTGGGGCTTGGGACGGAGATGGACTTGCAAAGAAGCTCTGTGGAAGAAGCACTTGATCCACCTGAAATACAGCAATTTGTCCATCAGTGTATATTGTATTAGCCACAGTTGCATTAACAACCCCAGTTGTGATGTTCACTTGAGTTCCTGATGTAGTAACATTTAATGTGAATTCTCCATCACTTCCTCCAGCTTGAGTTCGTAGAGGATTGCTCGCGGTCTGGAACTGTGAAGTGGAGAAGAAAGAAGGCACAATATGAAACTGCAAGAGCTGAACCTTCTGCTGATCAGAGAGCGAGTTCAGAGTGCCTGCTTTGAGACTGGAAAACGCGTTGTCTGTTGGAGCAAATATGGTAAGGCCTTGGTTTGAGTTGTTGAGCTGAGTTTTTAATTGATCTCCTACTTGGGTGCTTTTCAGTAGTCGCATGAACGTGGTGAATTGTCCCGCCTTCTCAAGAATGGCAGTGATATTTGTCGGACCAGGTGGGGCAGGAGCTTGAGCAGGGGCCTGACCAGACGTAGTCGTGAAATGGATGAAAATAAGTAAAAGAGAGGAGATTAACGAGAAGGCTGATGTCATCACTGTGCCTGACGGTTTTCCGTTAACTGATTAAAAAAAGAAGAGAATTCAGTCTACTGGATGAAGGGGAAGATTGGTTACTATATAATGGTGTCCAAGATTTGAGACGCAAGAAAAAAAATGCATTGAATAGGTTATAGTGGGGCAAGATAGGTGAAAGTTGAGTAGGTGAATAAGGATGCTTTGGAAGATGGCAAAACCAGACCAGTGATGATGTTAAAGCTGACATAGGTTTGCTTGATATGGGAGAAAAAACAGCTACAACATACTTCTCAAAATGATTGTCACGTTTCAGAAAACAAGTTTGCTTGTAATAATATACGCTTGGAAGAAGGAATACCCCCACCAGAGATAGATTTGCTTGATTGACACAGAAAACCTTCCAGCATTTGCTAACTTTCTGCATCCTGAAAAATTGTGTGCATTCACGATGATGGAATGGTCCAACATACGGCAGACTGGAGATGTCATATTCATATAGTCGACCCCACTTAGTGAGATAAGACTTATGTATACCCACTTTTGACAAGGTATATACATGTATGGAATGATCCAGCACGTGACAGATTGAAGACGTCGTATTCATATAGTCGACCCCACTTAGTGAGATAAGACTTATGTATACCCACTTTTGACAAGGTATATACATGTATGGAATGATCCAGCACGTGACAGATTGAAGACGTCGTATTCATATAGTCGACCCCACTTAGTGAGATAAGACTTATGTATACCCACTTTTAATAAGGTATATACATGTATGGAATGATCCAACACATGACAGATTGAAAACGTCGTATTCATACAGTCGATCCCACTTACTGAGATAAGACTTTATTTGATCTAGTTTCTCTTGACAATGATGTTGCACCCAATTTTTTGGAATGCTGAAAGTTGGCAAGTTATCTAGGCAGTTGTATACCCATTTCTTTTTCTTGGCAATCTTTTGCAAAACTCAATTTTATAAAAGCTTAATTTAGAATTTTACAATTGAAGAATAAAAGACAAGGTATATACATATGTATTAACTACCATTCATGTAGTGTAATGAAGGGATAATACAACATGATTATAAATTTCAAACAAAACAAGAACATATATAGAAACAATAATAAAACTATTCAAATGTAATACAAGGGGGTGTCAGGATGGTGTATAGTGGTATGAATTCAGAGGATTTTTTTTTTATAATACAAGCAACTATCTCTGCTGCTACAATTTACCAAGAAGAACAGGACAACAATTGGAGGCACCCTTACTTTCTAAGAAGCATCCGAATCTCGTCCTCACTCTTCTGCCTAAGAGGATCACTTAACAATAGCTCAAAGGACTAATCCTACCAATACTTTTTTTGCTATACATGTAGGGCCATCAATTTTAGCACATGGAATTGCTATCGTTGATCATCAGCTAGCACGCCCGTCTCCTGGAGTCCCTGTGTCACCACTTCGCTGCTCAGTTTGGGGCGGGTCATCAGTTGGTGAAAGTTGATTTGTTTGCACATCTGGGACTTCTGAATTTTGTTGTTGCGTTGGCCAATCTAGCCATCTTCTCCTCCACTTCAGAAATTCAAACAAAATAGATGTCCCACACATTGTACCTCCAAACCCAGCAAATGTGGCCAGAAGCACCGACAAAACAGCATGTATATGAAGCTGTAGAACCATCCAATTGAACCCATTTTATTGAAAAGAGAAAAGGGAGATGATCTATCACAATTTCCCATACAAAATGGCAAACATGCAGCTATGAATATATCTCATAGTTTCATAAATGAAATTGGTTAACTTGAAAATTTTCCCAAGCTACATCAAGACAGGATATCATTAAGTGGTAGACTTTAGAAAATAGATATATTTACAAAATAACATGTACGCATGGATGTGGCTAAATATCTTTAGGAAGCCTTTGTGGATCTCTCCATTTATCAAGAAGTTTTAAAGTGAATAATTAGAACTTAGGGATAGCTTACCAGCAAGTAGAATATATGGGCGAACAGAACGACAAGTACAAACTGAACAGTTGCATAAAGCCAGGCGTATTTTCTCTTCACTGTGTTTCAAAAGCAAAATCATTTAGAACAACGGAAACTATTGAATAATGATCATCGTGTCTAAATACAGGCAACAAGATCAGATACCCATAGTCGTCGATGTCATAGACGCGAGAAGACCTAGTATGCAGGAAAAGGGAAGAGAGATTGCAATTGCACCAGAACCCAATTTTGAGACCTGCATCAGTATAAGACTATTAGCATCAGCAAAATGCTACCAATAGGACAGAAGAGGCTAATACTAACCAGAAGTTGCTCCAGAAAACAGAAGTAAGCAAGCATGCTGACTATCACCAAAACGGGAACATCCTGCCATACCCTGGAGTATTTCATAAGATCATTCATTCATCAAAATGAATCATAATACTGAAGACAAATAACAGATTCAACCACTATTATGTAACAAACTGATAAAATTATAATCTCAAACAATATATCTCAGACAGAAAGTTATTGCTATCTTAATAGGTACACGCTAAACTAAATAAATATATACTTTGATATTGCAATAATAACTTCTCAAAACATGCTACCAGATACGATTAACTTGCCTGTATCGAGCAACTTCAACAGTTCGAGTTCCATTTTCCCTGTTCTGGACTGGTTGAATTCGCAATAGAGTAACAGGTAAGTTGCGGACCTCTTCCTTGCAAACTTCACAAGTCTTGTTCCCTTTAATACTAAACCATTTAATGGCACATTCTTGGTGGGCCAGGGCAAGTTCACCTTTGCAATTGCACTCCATCTTCAGGGTGTCTGAACCCTCCCCCAGTTCTACCATGCAGATTCTGCAAACAGCTTCTTCTTGAGGTATGTCTTCTCCACCAACCTCCCCTTTATCTGAATGAAACAACTAGATAAGTATAGCTACCTTCTTATAAGAAGTGGAACATCGGTTCTTTTGGTAAGTGAAGTTGATCGCAAATGCTTCTTCCCAAAAATGAAGTAGGGCATTTCTGTTCTGTTAAATTAAACTATTGACATAAGGCCAACTTTCAGCAGATACATGCATAGAAACATCCGGATATAGTATTTAGAACTATCATGATTGTAGATTTCAATTACATACAGTTGGGATATAAACAATAATTCAGTGTTCAATTTCATTCTCCTACAATATGATGGGGTTTGAAAAGTTCAACTATTTCTGTCTGAGGGGACTCTCAAACATCTAACAGATTATCAATATTGTCTCTCAGCATGGTCAATATATTACTCACTCCGCATCATAGTCATTTACTACACTAAGAACTCAGTCACAAATATGCAGAATGACTAAGAATTCATATATGATATCACCTGCATCGGCTTTTGGGCTTGCTTTGAATGATGCGTCATTTTTTTCTGTTCCACGAGGAGTTGCAGGAATAATGCGAAAGACACCTCCTATATAATATGCATGCCCACTGCCGTCTTTGATTAAGTCAGGCACCGAGAACGATCGATGCATTGCCTGCTTGGCTCCTCCTCTCTGTGAAGAAATAACTAACAAAACATAAGAGATTCCAACGCACCGGCATTTATGGTAAAAATGATAGATACCTACAATAGAATTGTGTGAGATACTTACGTTCCCTCCACGAACTGAGTTAGGGTTTGAGTGTGCAATAGGAGTTCCTGGTAAGGAAGAAGTTCTTCTCATCTTAGGGGGGAACAACTTTGAAAGAGAGAACGTCCTTGTAATTGAACTCTTCTCACGTGTAGCAGGAGAAACTCCAAGACCTTGCATATCAGCCTTCTCAATATCTGAAGATCTATTCAAAAACTTGAAGCTTAACTTAGGAAGTAGACTCTTCATTGATTTCCCCCTAGAAGATGTCCCAGGGGATCCATGGCTAGGGCTAGGCTGTGGAGTAAAATTTACCCTCTTGGGTGTCGGTGATGGGGGTATGTTAATACTCACAAAATCCTCACTAGGGACTTCGTTCATTGATTTGGGTACCTCCAAGATCAAAGTTTTCTCGACGTGATGATGACTACTGGATGATTCCTCTATTATTTCGCTCGATTCTACAACCTAAGAAAGAGTATAAAACAACAGAAAAAACTATGAACTCAAACACTAATGAAATTAGAACGTTAATATGCAATAACAGCTAGTTGAACTGCTTTTCAGATTAATAACAGTTTGTTTCACTGCACTACAACTGCTTTATCCGAACTAGTTACAACTTACAAATGAGGGGTAAAAGAAGCAGCAAGCTTACCAAGGCCAAGCTTAAGACTAACGGGGCGATCCCCTCAACTACGAAGACTTTGAAGTATATCATACAATTATAAGTTATTTATTCAAAATACTGTAATTGGCACTCTTCAACAATGAAAAAAACATCATTACAGATGGTTGAATACTTCTGGCCCCCTTTCAATAGTTGATTTCTTGGTTCTTTATCCTAAACTCTGTGGACATTAAGTGCTACACTAAATCATGTACTCACTACATCCCTAAAAGATCATCCAATTTATAAATTTGATTAGTTGATTCGTTAAATTTTGAACTTTAATACTTTTTCATGTATTGCATTATATGTTGCGAAAAATATATCAAAATATACCTACTTTGACATTAACATAGCAATTTGGTTCCAATGAAATTTAATATGTCACTTTAATGCTACTACGTTCATAGTTTCATTCATTGAAAAACAAATTGGACAATCTTTTTGGGATGGGAGTAGTAACGAATAATAAAAAAAAATAGACGTTTTCTGTAGTAAAAGTTGTAAAACGCCATATTTTAGTCAACGAAAAGAGTTCAGCTTCAGCAAGAAAGTCAAAATATAACACTGAATACTAGTATTAAATTGACAAACTAAACAAAGCAACCATTCAATTATGAGTAAAAAGCGAATAATATACACAAATTCACAATAATGAAATGGAAATCGATGCATTAAAGAAGGGAAAAAATACCATTTGAAGAGGAGGACGCAAATCAGGTGGGCTGATGGTTATGGAGTTAAATGATTCATGGGTTTTTTTGTCTGAAGGTTTATCTTTGTCGGATTCCATTTTCTTGAGGAAATTGTAAATTTAGTCTGCTATTCAGCTACTGAAACGGAACAAGGGCCATGAATTTAGTGGAGAGAAATAAACTCGAGAAACACTAATAGGCTGTCACCGATACCTCTTCAAAACTCGATTAAAAAACTTGACTCATCAAAATCGAAATAATTAAATAATTATCTTACTTATTAAATTTTTTATTAGTTGACGTTATCGCAACTTATTTTAAAATTCGAGATAATTGAATATTTATATAATTTGATGAATTGTTTAAGCGATTGAATTATTTAATATCGGTTAGAACCTCGTTAAATGAGACTGCCTAGCAAGTGCCTACAAATTTGGTTTCTTTATGGCAAGTTGTAGTTTTGATATGTTTGTTGTTACATTTATCAATAAGCCTGTAATTTAGATTTTCTAATCTTATTATCATGATTGGCCTTTCTCGTGCAACCTTCTAATAACATGCATATATTAAGGACTTGATGATAAATTATTTGACTGAGGATTTTGCCTTCAAAAACAATAGGCGTGTGATACTAGGATTTTATGCATGACACTAAATACTAGGATCAAATTAGAAACAAATTTGGAGACGAACAACTTCACTTTTGCAATAGACAAATCATAAAATATCTATTCTCTTAAGTAAAAACGTATTTTTCAAAGTCTTGACGATTGCTCCCTCACGCCATTTAAATCCCCCCTATATTAATGGAATGCATTCAATGGAGAAGTTGAAAGAAAAGAGAAGGATGAACAAGAAGCACATGGATATGAAAAAGGAGCCAGAAACATTTGACAAAAATTAAAGTGAAGAAAAAAGTAATAAGCAATAATGATGATGGTGCTGGTGGGAAGTGAAAAGAGAATGTGGCGTTAGGTGAAAGAAATGACAAATGAAGCATTTTTGGAGAAAATCACATAGATCACCAAAAATATCACATAGATCACTGCCAACTTCTGTCAACGATTGCCATATGTTGAACCTCTAACGACCAAAATTTGAAATTTCGAACTTCGACCCGTACAAGTGAAATCTCTACTGACTATATTTCTAAGATTATGTAGACATCAAGCACTAATAGATTTCCAAAAGATTGGGCAAACAATTTGAAAAGCTCGATCGAGCGTCGTGTTTTCTCCTTTATCATTGTTCCTTAATCACAGAGTAATGAACTATACAAGCAAGGGGAAGAACCTTGCCGTTTTGACTAAACTCAAGTAAACTGAAAATACAGACAATGATTAACAGGCTTCTTCAACCTTTGAAAGGGGCACGAGTCATATTGGCCCTAGTTTGTGAGTTACCACATTTTAGGCCCAGGAAATCTGAGAGACTATTAGCACACAATGAAGAATACAGAAACAAATTTACAGCATATATGGCAGCTGAAATTGAATATTATTCGCTGGTTGAGTTATCGTTGCTGTTGTTGACCTTGATCTCCAAAAGCCGCTCAACAGGCTGTCTGCATATCGGGCACCGGTTCGTTTGAAACCTCAAAACTCTTGCGCACCCACTGCACATGCACTGCATCATCAGGAAGAAAGGTGAAAACAATGTCATCTTGCGATCAACTAAATACTTTTCAGAAAATTTATGTTAGTTATAGAAACTCAAAACCAGTAAGTCTATAGAACTACCATATGTCGACATGGAAGGACAGTGGTATCTCGTGGCTCGAGAGGCATATTACACACTCTTTTCCAGGATTCATTCCCGTCAAAATCCTCATCTACTGAATTCCCAATCCCGTATATCTCTTGCAACTCATATCTCATGCCATTCACCCATAAGATTTGCTTCACCACCTTAATCTGATAAGAACCCTTATCTTTCTCGAATACAGGCTTGAGTTGTTGAGAGTTGTTGATCCAGTCTGCTGGTTGCCAGTTCCTGATGGATCATCATTATCTGGGAATGCCTCAGCTTTAACAGCCAAGGGATAAGCCCCTGTGTCACCGGCCTTCACTAATTCAGCCTCCTCAAACATCGATAGATCTATCCCAGTTCCAGAAGGTTGTCTAAACTTCTGAGCTAGGCCTTTCTGAAATTGAACCGTCACCGGTGGAAGTATGGACTCCTTCACAGGGGTAAGGGAACAATCTTCACCTTCTTTAGCAAAGAAAATGATGCTGATGCTGCATACATCAACAAAACAGAACATTGTTTAAAAAGAATTGACTTCATGAATTGGAAAAAGAGTGTGCCAGATAACAACATTGTGAAAGCTATTGTAATTTATACATCAATTGAACTCTGAACAAAAAAATCCAATGCTTGATTAGCATGAGCAGTACTGACTAGCCCACTTCAAGAACTCTCAATTCTTCGGATAAGCTTGATGCTCTGATAGATATTGTATTACTACTAACCTTTTCTCAAAATCCTTAATGAAACAATTTATATTTTATCACAATCAATCATGTTGGAAATTATGACGATGAAGTGCCCCCAATGCCTGGAAGTTATTGATAATCAAACAACAGATCGTCCAGAGAACACTTAGATTTTTCAGCAAAGAGCTAAAACCATGATGTTTAGGTTTTATTTTTCTATTTTTATTTCTCGTAACATAAGTCAATCAAGATGTATTCACTAAAAATAAATGCATAGGTAAATCAAAGAACTATGTAACCAAAAAAGTTTCAAAGCAAAATCTCCAAGCTTTTTGTGTCAGAGAAGCTCAACATTCAAGTGGAAAGCCAAGCCTTTGTACAAACTACAAAGCTCAAAGCAACATAAGTGATAATAATAGTAGCACAAACTGAGCAATCAGATTTGTTTCCTAAAAGATGATTAATTGTGACTAACTTCTTGCACATAAGCTTTCCCTAGATAGGTCACAGCACTTCACCACAAAAAATTGAGACAAAATCGCATAACCGTTAACAACATAAAGCGAAATTGTTATGATCATAATTCATAAATACCTTCTATGAACTAACAAAAGAACTCTTTTAACAGCTAATAGATATTAGTACTTCACCATAAGAGCTGAGTTCATATACACAAATATTATAACTATCAACACATAAAAGCAAATTGTTATGCTCATAAAAAACTGTGTATTAACTAAAAAGAACCCTTTTTACAACTAATAGTCTATACTACTTCACCATAATAACTGAGTTCATAAACACAAAATACTATCAGCAACAACATAAAGGCAATTGTTAAGCTCATAAATTCACCTTCTATGAACTTAAAAAACGAATCTTTCTTTGTTTTTATTGTAATTTTTACTAATATAATGAATGGATAGGTTAATTGATCAAAAAAATACCTTCCAGAAACAGTTGCATCAAAAGTGAAGGAAACAAGGAACTTCCCTTGATTTCCTCATCTGGGACTCATCAAACTCTCTTTCTTGAGGTTTACATCATTCCTTATAGTCACCGCCTTCTGATGCTCAACATAGGGTGCAGGTGAGGGCCATCATCTGCCCCATAAGGGTACCTCCCATCGTAGGGTCCAGGTAGAGGGAGTGGCATCCCCGGAGGAGGAGGAGGCGCAGCCGCGGTAGTATCCGGGTACTGGTAGTAGTGGTGGTGAGGCGGTAGCAGAGGTGGGGTAGGGTGTTGCAGCTGCGAAGACGTAACGGTTGGCTGTGATTTCGGGTTGGGATTGGTGAGAGGGTGGAGGTGGAGGTGGGGGTGGGTGGCGGCGACTGTTGCCGGACCTCCGCCTGGTGTTGAGAGTGGAGGTGCTGCCCATGTTTCCCATTTTTGGGTGATCAAGGAATTTGTTTTTGTTTTTCGGGAAATGGGAATTTATATATTGGGAGTTTATACAAAAAAATTGAAACTTTTTATGGATTTAAGAGAAATGAAAATTTAATTGTATTGCGGAATTTATTAACAAAAGAGTGAAATTTTATGTATTAAATAAAGAGAAGTTGGTTTTCATGAAAAGGAAAAACAGAATTATGATAAGATGATCTTTTTGGGCTATCAAAAAATTTGTTTTTTTCTTTCTTTTTGGAAATTGAATTTAGTAGTATATGGAGAGTTTATGAAAAGATTGAATTTTTATGAAAAAAATAAGGAGGTGGGTTTTTGAAAATTGATAAAGACAATAGGTTGGATGATTTTATGGTGAATGAAGTTGAAATAGTGGGGTTTGTTTTATTGATATGGGGAATTGGGAAATGATTTGTTTGACTGAGGTTGGATGTTGATTGGAGAAAATGACCACACAGTGGAAGAAATGATGATGAGAATGGAAATTGTTGGTTGTAATAATTTGCTGTGTTTACTGTTTGCTTTCGGACAAAGTGGGCTTGGAATATTATTACAGTGGTGGGGACAGAAATGACAATATGAGTGCTTATGTTTGAAATTAATGTTTGAGTATATTCTTACAATTATTTATTCTATGGTTTAAATTTCATGTGTTATGAATTAAGTGGATGAATAAAATAAATTGCAAGTTGAAGTAGTATAATCCTCCTGTATACTATTTTTGGACAAAGGGTAGAAGGCATTTGAAGATGAAGAAGTCTTGATGGTTTCCACTGGGATTCTGTTGACTTTAGGTGTTGACCAAGTTTCTGGTCAACATTAAAAAGACCACTTGTCCCAATGAGAAAACTCCAATTAGACACAGGTCATCAATACCACAAAATGTTGAATTACAACACTTGGACTGAGTCTTCATTTTACAAATTTTCACAAATGAAGATATTGATCCCTTTGCTCAAGTGTTTTGGTGATACATCAAAAAATATGATGAAATCTTCAGGTATTTTGAATATCAGTTTCTTTGAAGTTGTAA
>CM016566.1:3494921-3618415 GCA_003412495.2 Echium plantagineum | reverse complement strand
TTTAAATGGCGTGAGGGAGCAATCGTCAAGACTTTGAAAAATACGTTTTTACTTAACAGAATAGATATTTTATGATTTGTCTATTGCAAAAGTGAAGTTGTTCGTCTCCAAATTTGTTTCTAATTTGATCCTAGTATTTAGTGTCATGCATAAATCCTAGTATCACACGCCTATCGTTTTTGAAGGCAAAATCTTCAGTCAAATAATCTCTCATCAAGTCCTTAATATATGCATGTTATTAGAAGGTTGCACGAGAAAGGCCAATCATGATAATAAGATTAGAAAAATCTAAATTACAGGCTTATTGATAAATGTAACAACAAACATATCAAAACTACAACTTGCCATAAACAAACCAAATTTGTAGGCACTTGCTAGGCAGTCTCATTTAACGAGGTTCTAACCGATATTAAATAATTCAATCGCTTAAACAATTCATCAAATAATATAAATATTCAATTATCTCGAATTTTAAAATAAGTTGCGATAACGTCAACTAATAAAAAATTTAATAAGTAAGATAATTATTTAATTATTTCGATTTTGATGAGTCAAGTTTTTTAATCGAGTTTTGAAGAGCTATCGGTGACAGCCTATTAGTGTTTCTCGAGTTTATTTCTCTCCACTAAATTCATGGCCCTTGTTCCGTTTCAGTAGCTGAATAGCAGACTAAATTTACAATTTCCTCAAGAAAATGGAATCCGACAAAGATAAACCTTCAGACAAAAAAACCCATGAATCATTTAACTCCATAACCATCAGCCCACCTGATTTGCGTCCTCCTCTTCAAATGGTATTTTTTCCCTTCTTTAATGCATCGATTTCCATTTCATTATTGTGAATTTGTGTATATTATTCGCTTTTTACTCATAATTGAATGGTTGCTTTGTTTAGTTTGTCAATTTAATACTAGTATTCAGTGTTATATTTTGACTTTCTTGCTGAAGCTGAACTCTTTTCGTTGACTAAAATATGGCGTTTTATAACTTTTACAACAGAAAACGTCTATTTTTTATTATTCGTTACTACTCCCATCCCAAAAAGATTGTCCAATTTGTTTTTCAATGAATGAAACTATGAACGTAGTAGCATTAAAGTGACATATTAAATTTCATTGGAACCAAATTGCTATGTTAATGTCAAAGTAGGTTCATAATACTATATTTTGATATATTTTTCGCAACATATAATGCAATACATGAAAAAGTATTAAAGTTCAAAATTTAACGAATCAACTAATCAAATTTATAAATTGGATGATCTTTTAGGGATGTAGTGAGTACATGATTTAGTGTAGCACTTAATGTCCACAGAGTTTAGGATAAAGAACCAAGAAATCAACTATTGAAAGGGGGCCAGAAGTATTCAACCATCTGTAATGATGTTTTTTTCATTGTTGAAGAGTGCCAATTACAGTATTTTGAATAAATAACTTATAATTGTATGATATACTTCAAAGTCTTCGTAGTTGAGGGGATCGCCCCGTTAGTCTTAAGCTTGGCCTTGGTAAGCTTGCTGCTTCTTTTTCCCCTCATTTGTAAGTTGTAACTAGTTCGGATAAAGCAGTTGTAGTGCAGTGAAACAAACTGTTATTAATCTGAAAAGCAGTTCAACTAGCTGTTATTGCATATTAACGTTCTAATTTCATTAGTGTTTGAGTTCATAGTTTTTTCTGTTGTTTTATACTCTTTCTTAGGTTGTAGAATCGAGCGAAATAATAGAGGAATCATCCAGTAGTCATCATCACGTCGAGAAAACTTTGATCTTGGAGGTACCCAAATCAATGAACGAAGTCCCTAGTGAGGATTTTGTGAGAATTAACATACCCCCATCACCGACACCCAAGAGGGTAAATTTTACTCCACAGCCTAGCCCTAGCCATGGATCCCCTGGGACATCTTCTAGGGGGAAATCAATGAAGAGTCTACTTCCTAAGTTAAGCTTCAAGTTTTTGAATAGATCTTCAGATATTGAGAAGGCTGATATGCAAGGTCTTGGAGTTTCTCCTGCTACACGTGAGAAGAGTTCAATTACAAGGACGTTCTCTCTTTCAAAGTTGTTCCCCCCTAAGATGAGAAGAACTTCTTCCTTACCAGGAACTCCTATTGCACACTCAAACCCTAACTCAGTTCGTGGAGGGAACGTAAGTATCTCACACAATTCTATTGTAGGTATCTATCATTTTTACCATAAATGCCGGTGCGTTGGAATCTCTTATGTTTTGTTCGTTATTTCTTCACAGAGAGGAGGAGCCAAGCAGGCAATGCATCGATCATTCTCGGTGCCTGACTTAATCAAAGACGGCAGTGGGCATGCATATTATATAGGAGGTGTCTTTCGCATTATTCCTGCAACTCCTCGTGGAACAGAAAAAAATGACGCATCATTCAAAGCAAGCCCAAAAGCCGATGCAGGTGATATCATATATGAATTCTTAGTCATTCTGCATATTTGTGACTGAGTTCTTAGTGTAGTAAATGACTATGATGCGGAGTGAGTAATATATTGACCATGCTGAGAGACAATATTGATAATCTGTTAGATGTTTGAGAGTCCCCTCAGACAGAAATAGTTGAACTTTTCAAACCCCATCATATTGTAGGAGAATGAAATTGAACACTGAATTATTGTTTATATCCCAACTGTATGTAATTGAAATCTACAATCATGATAGTTCTAAATACTATATCCGGATGTTTCTATGCATGTATCTGCTGAAAGTTGGCCTTATGTCAATAGTTTAATTTAACAGAACAGAAATGCCCTACTTCATTTTTGGGAAGAAGCATTTGCGATCAACTTCACTTACCAAAAGAACCGATGTTCCACTTCTTATAAGAAGGTAGCTATACTTATCTAGTTGTTTCATTCAGATAAAGGGGAGGTTGGTGGAGAAGACATACCTCAAGAAGAAGCTGTTTGCAGAATCTGCATGGTAGAACTGGGGGAGGGTTCAGACACCCTGAAGATGGAGTGCAATTGCAAAGGTGAACTTGCCCTGGCCCACCAAGAATGTGCCATTAAATGGTTTAGTATTAAAGGGAACAAGACTTGTGAAGTTTGCAAGGAAGAGGTCCGCAACTTACCTGTTACTCTATTGCGAATTCAACCAGTCCAGAACAGGGAAAATGGAACTCGAACTGTTGAAGTTGCTCGATACAGGCAAGTTAATCGTATCTGGTAGCATGTTTTGAGAAGTTATTATTGCAATATCAAAGTATATATTTATTTAGTTTAGCGTGTACCTATTAAGATAGCAATAACTTTCTGTCTGAGATATATTGTTTGAGATTATAATTTTATCAGTTTGTTACATAATAGTGGTTGAATCTGTTATTTGTCTTCAGTATTATGATTCATTTTGATGAATGAATGATCTTATGAAATACTCCAGGGTATGGCAGGATGTTCCCGTTTTGGTGATAGTCAGCATGCTTGCTTACTTCTGTTTTCTGGAGCAACTTCTGGTTAGTATTAGCCTCTTCTGTCCTATTGGTAGCATTTTGCTGATGCTAATAGTCTTATACTGATGCAGGTCTCAAAATTGGGTTCTGGTGCAATTGCAATCTCTCTTCCCTTTTCCTGCATACTAGGTCTTCTCGCGTCTATGACATCGACGACTATGGGTATCTGATCTTGTTGCCTGTATTTAGACACGATGATCATTATTCAATAGTTTCCGTTGTTCTAAATGATTTTGCTTTTGAAACACAGTGCAGAGAAAATACGCCTGGCTTTATGCAACTGTTCAGTTTGTACTTGTCGTTCTGTTCGCCCATATATTCTACTTGCTGGTAAGCTATCCCTAAGTTCTAATTATTCACTTTAAAACTTCTTGATAAATGGAGAGATCCACAAAGGCTTCCTAAAGATATTTAGCCACATCCATGCGTACATGTTATTTTGTAAATATATCTATTTTCTAAAGTCTACCACTTAATGATATCCTGTCTTGATGTAGCTTGGGAAAAATTTCAAGTTAACCAATTTCATTTATGAAACTATGAGATATATTCATAGCTGCATGTTTGCCATTTTGTATGGGAAATTGTGATAGATCATCTCCCTTTTCTCTTTTCAATAAAATGGGTTCAATTGGATGGTTCTACAGCTTCATATACATGCTGTTTTGTCGGTGCTTCTGGCCACATTTGCTGGGTTTGGAGGTACAATGTGTGGGACATCTATTTTGTTTGAATTTCTGAAGTGGAGGAGAAGATGGCTAGATTGGCCAACGCAACAACAAAATTCAGAAGTCCCAGATGTGCAAACAAATCAACTTTCACCAACTGATGACCCGCCCCAAACTGAGCAGCGAAGTGGTGACACAGGGACTCCAGGAGACGGGCGTGCTAGCTGATGATCAACGATAGCAATTCCATGTGCTAAAATTGATGGCCCTACATGTATAGCAAAAAAAGTATTGGTAGGATTAGTCCTTTGAGCTATTGTTAAGTGATCCTCTTAGGCAGAAGAGTGAGGACGAGATTCGGATGCTTCTTAGAAAGTAAGGGTGCCTCCAATTGTTGTCCTGTTCTTCTTGGTAAATTGTAGCAGCAGAGATAGTTGCTTGTATTATAAAAAAAAAAATCGTCTGAATTCATACCACTATACACCATCCTGACACCCCCTTGTATTACATTTGAATAGTTTTATTATTGTTTCTATATATGTTCTTGTTTTGTTTGAAATTTATAATCATGTTGTCTTATCCCTTCATTACACTACATGAATGGTAGTTAATACATATGTATATACCTTGTCTTTTATTCTTCAATTGTAAAATTCTAAATTAAGCTTTTATAAAATTGAGTTTTGCAAAAGATTGCCAAGAAAAAGGAATGGGTATACAACTGCCTAGATAACTTGCCAACTTTCAGCATTCCAAAAAATTGGGTGCAACATCATTGTCAAGAGAAACTAGATCAAATAAAGTCTTATCTCACTAAGTGGGATCGACTGTATGAATACGACGTTTTCAATCTGTCATGTGTTGGATCATTCCATACATGTATATACCTTATTAAAAGTGGGTATACATAAGTCTTATCTCACTAAGTGGGGTCGACTATATGAATACGACGTCTTCAATCTGTCACGTGCTGGATCATTCCATACATGTATATACCTTGTCAAAAGTGGGTATACATAAGTCTTATCTCACTAAGTGGGGTCGACTATATGAATACGACATCTCCAGTCTGCCGTATGTTGGACCATTCCATCATCGTGAATGCACACAATTTTTCAGGATGCAGAAAGTTAGCAAATGCTGGAAGGTTTTCTGTGTCAATCAAGCAAATCTATCTCTGGTGGGGGTATTCCTTCTTCCAAGCGTATATTATTACAAGCAAACTTGTTTTCTGAAACGTGACAATCATTTTGAGAAGTATGTTGTAGCTGTTTTTTCTCCCATATCAAGCAAACCTATGCCAGCTTTAACATCATCACTGGTCTGGTTTTGCCATCTTCCAAAGCATCCTTATTCACCTACTCAACTTTCACCTATCTTGCCCCACTATAACCTATTCAATGCATTTTTTTTCTTGCGTCTCAAATCTTGGACACCATTATATAGTAACCAATCTTCCCCTTCATCCAGTAGACTGAACTCTCTTCTTTTTTTAATCAGTTAACGGAAAACCGTCAGGCACAGCGATGACATCAGCCTTCTCGTTAATCTCCTCTCTTTTACTTATTTTCATCCATTTCACGACTACGTCTGGTCAGGCCCCTGCTCAAGCTCCTGCCCCACCTGGTGCGACAAATATCACTGCCATTCTTGAGAAGGCGGGACAATTCACCACGTTCATGCGACTACTGAAAAGCACCCAAGTAGGAGATCAATTAAAAACTCAGCTCAACAACTCAAACCAAGGCCTTACCATATTTGCTCCAACAGACAACGCGTTTTCCAGTCTCAAAGCAGGCACTCTGAACTCGCTCTCTGATCAGCAGAAGGTTCAGCTCTTGCAGTTTCATATTGTGCCTTCTTTCTTCTCCACTTCACAGTTCCAGACCGCGAGCAATCCTCTACGAACTCAAGCTGGAGGAAGTGATGGAGAATTCACATTAAATGTTACTACATCAGGAACTCAAGTGAACATCACAACTGGGGTTGTTAATGCAACTGTGGCTAATACAATATACACTGATGGACAAATTGCTGTATTTCAGGTGGATCAAGTGCTTCTTCCACAGAGCTTCTTTGCAAGTCCATCTCCGTCCCAAGCCCCAGCCCCATTAAAACGTAAAAAGGGTTCATCGGATTCCTCTTCCGATTCTGATGATGACAATGTACCTACAGAATCCTCTGGTGCAAACCCATTCACTTGGAATATCTTGTCAGCAACTAGTCTTATATTGTTAGCAATGCTTAACTTTGCATTGTGAATGGAAAACGGCACAGTAGTAAGATTTCTTGTTTCAATTATATGTGGAGTTTTCTCGTAATGTCAATTTGTTTGTTCTTTTAATGTGATCCTGCAACTATTTTTCACCTTCTTGCTCCATCTAGCTTCAAGAATAACAAATATATATTTGAGCCAACGATTGCATGTTGCCGTCTGAAGCAGTAACTTTAAATTCAATTATTTCTCCATCTTACTGTTTAAATTGGTGGCTTATCTATTACTATGACTCCCAATTACGGAACTCTCTGCATCACATAAGAATTCCTGAGTAGTATTAATTTCTACACTTGAAATTATCGCAACTAAAAGGCAACAGATTTGGTGCAAGTCATCCACATTCGTTTTGTTTTCGTCCAAATATACGTCGATCTTGGGTGGTGCAAGAACAATAATATGAGCTGATTTTTATATTAAGTGATCAAATGGCAATATTAATAAACAAGTTGTCAAAAAATTACTGGAAAAATATAAGATTATGAGATTGGGAACTACAGAACGGACTTTGAAGCTTCAGGTTTCCAAAGTTACAAGCATCGCCTATCACACTGAACTTCCATCTAATTCTAAACTTCCAAGTGTTGTACAATTTAAAGATACTCATCACCAGGTCAAAATTCTATCTGGGATAATTGTTATGCATCTAATACCATCACAATATTGTGAAGATCCTATACTCCTTCCACCAATTAGAAATAGCGAAAAGGTATTCTGCTGTGAGCTCTGGCGACTTTTTTAAGTTCCTCTGTAAAGCCATGCCTGAAATTTACCTCCAAGATTTTCGAAGCTTAAAAGTTGAACCCGCCACCTGGGAAACCGCCACCAGGAAAACCTCCATCGAAATGAAATGTAAATTGCTGCCCACCGCCGCCTCCAAATGGGTTAAATCCTCCTCCACCCATATCCATGCCATTCCCCTCAAGATCTTCACCACTGTCATATCTGGCTCGTTTTTCATGATCACTAAGAATCTGCAAATAACCAAATATTGATCAATCAAATTTATCAAATAATGCACCATTTAGAGATGATAAAACACAAACATATAGAGAAAGCAAAACTAACAGATGAAATTAGAAAACAAAGAAAGCACCCAAACCTCGTAAGCAGCTGCTATATCTCGAAATTTGGCCTCCGCTTCTTCTCTATTGTCAACATTCTTATCTGGATGCCACTGCAATGCTAGCTTCTTGTAGGCCCGCTTGATATCTGCTACTGACGCAGTGTTCGATATTCCTAAAATCTTGTACCAGTCCTTCCGCTGGCTCAACTTTAAGGCTCTCTCAGCCTTGCCCAATGCTCTACGAATATTATTGTCCTACATAATTCACAAGGTGAACTACCATGTCAGCATTCTCCAGATCTTAAAGAAAGTGCCAACTTTAACCTTGAACATCTAAGCATATCAATTGCAAAAAATTTGCTTTTGAGGAAATACATTACTCCTTTCCATATATTGTTTGACCTTTGATTACTACATAAAGACATTACTAAAAAATTATTGATAAATGGTTTATTAGTAATGAAACTAAAGATATGTTTCATAAAAACATGCTTTAGAATATATTAAAAGAACTTACTGGTCAAAGTTGAATATCTAAGGATGAATATTTAAAAACAACTAGATATGAAAAAACCAGTGTGACCACATTACATGTATATATAAAAATTTCAAGGATAATTGCTAAAGGATGCAATTAAATTTGTAGCTTTGGGAGTCACAGGTAAAAGGTCCTTGATGAGTTACAGAAAAAAATAAAACAAAAAAAAATTAAAAGTTCTAACTAAAATTAGTGTATGATGGCTTTATGGAAGGAACAAATAGGCCTTAAAACTTATGCACCAACATATGTTATTTATAAATGATACTACAGCTCGATTGTGATTATGGTTGTAATAGCAGAAGGACATGGGTTAAGAATTGATAATTCTAGAAAATAAGTTTATCAGAATCAGTATTGAACTTAAGGTAGGTGAGTTAGTGAATATATACTCAGCACAGATAAGGTGTGCAATCGCTTACATTAGCAAGAGAAAGGCCCATACTTTAAACAGCTGTGTAATTTTGGAACAGAAGAGATAGAAATAAAGACATACCTCTGGTGACTTCTCTAATGCTAATTTTATATCAGCGACGGCTCCCTCAAAATCTTCTGTTAAAGTTTTAGCTTCCCCTCTCTGACACCAGAATCAAAAAGAAGAATTAAATACGTTAAAACAAACAATATCTTCACACATTCAACCAAACTACATTTTTCACTATAGCACATATGGAAAAAACCTGAACAAGAGCGTCAACGAGTTCCTCATCTATTTCAAGTGCATCAGAACAAGAAGCTATAGCCTCCTTTCCCCGCCCAAGCTGAACCAAGAGTTTGCACAAACCAAGGTATAAATGTACATTATGTGCTGGATGATCTGGATCCAACTTAAGGGCCGCTTTATAGTCCTCAACTGCAACACGGAGCTTTCCCTTGCTTGCATTATCTTCTGCCTGCACCAGAACATACATAAAAACAGTGACTCTCAATTCAATGTCGGATAAGACATGATGCACAAATATATACAAAGGAACCTTGAGAAATTACACTTTTAGTCTTCTTGAGAAGATTTTTTAATGCAAAATATGCTTTCTTCAGCTCACCATGCTCTGGATCTAGACGAAGGCCCTTTTGGTAATGCCTGTTACGAATAGATAAAGTAAGACGATAAATTCTTTTTGGTGGGTTTTTCACCGAAAGAGTAAATTGATAGTTGAACAGACCTAATGGCCACATCATGATCAGCTAAATAGTAGTAGGCACGGCCACGGAGCAGCAAAGCCTCTAGGTTGTCTTCGTCTTCTTTGAGAATATATCCTGACTCAGATATAGCACCGGAATAATCTTTAGATGCTATCATTAACCTCACTTTAAGAAGTTTGGCCTGGGTTGAACAAGCATATAGATATCAACTTCATTTAATAAATACATAAAAACAGAAGTATTAACTTAAACGACAAAAAAGATAGAGTAATCGAATGCTTGAGCATGTTTACCTTTGTGCATGCAGGGGAGAAGACAAGGACAACCTTATTGATATGTTCCAATCCTTTTGTATAGTCACCAGACTGCAAAAGTTCAGTTGCTGATTTCAGAGCACCCTGAGCTTGAAGTAATTGAGTAAGCTCCTTTTCAGCAGCTGAATTTTTAGGTTTTGCCTCTATGAAAGTTTTATAGTTTTTCTCTGATTCTTCATATCTACAATAGCAAAAAATGACTTATATCATATAGCTTATAATCAGAAGAAAATAAGGGCGGCCAGGGATAGGTTAAATAATAACAACTAGAGATCTAAACTTTCTGATTCTTCATATCTACAATAGTAAAAAATGAAAGTTTTATAGTTTTTCTCTGATTCTTCATATCTTCTGATATTGTTACAGTTTAGCCAAACAAGTATGCAGCAAAGATCTAGAAGGGGTGACATATGAACTTTCTGAAGAGCATGCTTACTCTTGGAAGACCTATCAGTCCCTCCTAAGTCGGCAGTGTTTAGTGTCCAGTGCATTGATGCACTTTAATTTATTGAAATTCATATATATTAATGTCAGGTATAAAAAATAAGTTATCAATCTTCACCTGCACAACTGGCGAAGGATGGATGCTTTATGCCAATACGCTTCTGAAAGAGCTGGATCTGCTTCTATAGCAGCATTGAGATCATTAAGAGCCTCGCTGTATTTCTTTACTTTAACATTTTCTGACACTCTTTCGAACAATGCAGTAGCATCACCATGTTTACTATCTGAAAATATCAAATAAATAAGAACATGAAAATCATTTTAATTAATCTCTAAGTAGAAAAGGGAAGGGTTGCAAGTAAAACAAAATCTTAATTATAAACTAAAGGGTTGCAACTAAATCTGTACGAGCTCAAATTTATACCAATCCAATATTAAATATCCATTACAGCTTACATTTGTTCAACATAAACCTTCAAAGCAGCTGAAAAGTGAGCATCTGCTCCTAGACTACATCAACATCAACATGCCCAATGCTTGTGAAGAGGATCCCGTCTAAGCGGTTTAAGGAGGTTGGGTAGTACAAACCCTTGCCCCTGTAATAACAGAGAGGTTGTTTCCGAATTGACCCAAGAGTGAAGTGCAAACACTATCTACTACTTCGATAAGTAGCGTATATAGTGTAATGAGTTATATTGACCTATTCCATTATATCTAAGAGCTAAGAAAAAAAACATTTTTACTCCATGGTAATACTAAACAACCATTACATGTCAATTCATTCAACATAAACTATACTAGCTGAATAATAACCATCATCCCTACACATATTAAAAACTAGCTTAAAAAATTAATGAAGCCCACGAGATAGAAACTTGTAACAAATTAGCTCAACATATAACAATATGCGAAAATACCAAAAAAGATCATCAAAATACACTCAACTAAAACTGAGGTTGCAATAGAGCAGCACTACTTAACATTAAACAGATCAATCAATCTCAAACCAAATCATATTCATCAACATACATTATTGTGAAAACATTGTAGAAAACAAATACCATGAAAACCAAGATAAAAATCAATTCTTGGTCAAACCAAAAAATATAAATCGTCACCTGAATTGAATTAAATGGAGTACACAACTATAAAGAGTACAATAATACTACCCATGTACACACATTATCATAAGAACTTTATAAAAAACGAACCCCGTGATATAAATTGCATCCATTATATTAAAACGAATAATAAAAATTAATATTGGTCAAACCCGAAATCGAAAACATCAATTAAATTGAGTACATAACTAGAGTAAAACAATACCTTGTGCAGCAACAAGAGGATTAAGAAGAAGTTGACAAAAGAACACAAAATTAAGTATCAAAATGCTAAAAACGCAGCCTTTCAACGCCACCAAATCAGCGGCGGAGGCCAGCCTCCAAAGCCTCGTCACCATATCTCAGAAATTGATATTCAGAATTGAACAAAAAATGTTGTGTGCCAATGTACGAAATTTAATAGTTTAAGGGGTTATAAATAATTTATGATTTGTGACTTTTGATTTTGTTGTAAGAGAAAGGTTATATATTGTGTATTTTCGTTAAGGATTCGCGCGACGAACCACGTTAGACAGACGAATAGATTGTCTCCACGTGTTGTGTTAAGGATGACGTGGAAGTTGTCTTGGCCAATGTAAGAAAGCCACGTAACGATTCTACATGTTTTCTCGTTTTGGAAGGATGGTAATAACGAAATGATTCATTAGAAGATCTATTTTTCATTTGAGTTCGCCAATTAAAATTTAAGTTAAATGTTAAGTAAAAGTTATTACTCCGTATTTAAAATATGGAATTTGTTCATTTATTGTTGATTTTCAAAATTATCTCTACTTCCAATAAATTATTAAGTAGTAAAAACTAATGACAAAATAGAATAGTTGACTTGAAATTTTAAATTAGGTATATGCTCATACTTTGCTTTGGCAGAATCAAAATTACTCTGGCAATATCGCCAGCCTTTTATTATAGTGTTTAAGTTTTCAATGTATTATTTGATCATTTTTCCTATTTTATCCTTCACAAAGTAGTAAACTTTTGAGTTTACATCTTGTTAAAACTCGTATAAAAAGGATAAAAATAATAGTACTTCTCATATTCTTAACAAAGTAAGTTATTGTGAAAAAAAAAAAAAAAAAACGGGGGGAAATAGTAAATGTAATGTTTAGCTCGGCCTAAAGCCCAATAGACTAATTAAGATGTGAAAGTGAAAGCCCGTTGGCCGTTAGGCATGGCGTAGACCGTAGTACATTTAGTAAGCCCATACAAGTACAACCAAAGTCCAAAAGTCTACTCCGTGTTTGACCTTTCACCTGCGTTTGTATAAAGTTGAAACCAATTTGATTAAGCAAACAAAGTCGTGTAAGTTGTAACCCAGTGGTTTTATTTGGATGGAACCTTGAGTAGTATTGGGTTTGGGGGCTTGGGGATCCTAAATATCCATTATTCATTTGGTTTACACTATAATCTCGATCAAATTAATAATTAACCAAAACAAAACTTATATATAATTTATAAAATAAATATATGCACAAAATCATAGGTAAATTCGCCACAAAAGTGGTCTATCTACAATCATTTTTGTTTACTTCTAGCGGCCCCGACAACTAAAAGAGTATTCATCAATTGGTAGTATGATGAAACTATCAAGCTTTCACTATTTCTATCTTGAAGTATACCAAGATTCGAGGTTGTTGGTAGGCTTGTAATCAAGCCGAATCGAGTCGAATATCTTGAGGTTTGAGTTTGGTTTGAACGTTTTTGAAAGTTCGAGCTAAACACGTTTGGCTTGATCAAACCTTAAAACTTGCGTTTGGCTTGAGGTTTGAGAGGCCAAATCGAACTCCGAGTAAAGCCTTTTCGAATCTTGACGTTTGTTCATAACCCTACTAGAGAGTTGAGAGATTTAGGGTTGAGGTTTAGTTTAAGTATCAAAAACCTAGGATAAATGGACTAAATAATGGACTAGATCAGTCCATATGTAAATATGTGATATGTACTATATAATACGTACCTCTCTCTATATATATATAAAACTAGGATAAATGGACATGAATGAACCGAGCCAACACTTTTTGCACCGTTTGACTCGGTTTGACAAATATCAATTTTTAAAGTTTGGCTTGAGGTTTGAGAGGTCGAATCGAACTTCAAGTCAATTTTTTCCGCAGCCAAATACATCAAGCTTTTTCGAATCATGACGTTTATTAACACCGTAGTTGTTGGTAATGCCCCAAATACACATTATACATAAATCAGGTATATATATATATTGAAAATTAATATGCAATCATGTTACTATTCAAAGATAAATTGGTGGACCAATTCAAATGGACAATTGAATGAGTAAATAATAGAATAAGAAAAGCAGTCTAAACATGTCTAGCTAGGGTGGTTTGTCGTTTCCAGTGTCGTTCTCTTTGGCATGTCCTTTTCATTTCGTTAGGAATGGGGTAGGTTGTAATAACCAAATTCATATTATAATTTAGATGAACCGGCAAGCTGATTGTGATGATAAGGTTGCCATACATTATTTAAATCTACATAAATTGAGTTGTACAAGAATAATATTTATTCAACAAAAACCACACGTGACCTACTTTCATAATAATAATAATAATAATAAACCCTACTTTTTCTACTATAATGAAACCGAACAGTAGTAACTATTGATTGCTACCAAAATGATTTAACCCCATCGCCGAGCTCATGGAAGCGAACTTGGCTAGCTCTTGAGGCGAAAACGGCCGACGACCACCACCACCGCCTTCACCGCCACCCATGCCAAGAAAATCTCTTGTAGATTGTTGCAACATCACTTGATGATCTAGATTATTTGTTGTGCTTGTAGTTGGTGTTGTATAGCTTGCTGTATTCATAGATGAAGAACATATGTTTTGAAATCCCCCCATCATGAAAGAAGCATCATTTGTTGTTGTTGTTGTTGCACCAAAACTTTCTTGTTGCTTTTGATATAATACCCTTTGAAGCTCACTTCTATTTTCAAGCAAATGGTTGCCAAAAAAAGCTGTGTTATTATTGTGATGATTATTATTGCTTGAAGTCGAGCCGATTTGAGCGGCTTTTTGAAGCAATGCAGTGGCTGACATTGGTGTCCCAGAATTGGTTGTCTGGTTTTGGTTATTGTCTGAGGATAAAGAAGATGGGACAAGGGTTTCGGATATGGTTGGTTGTTTGGACAAGGAAAGATTTGATGTAGGAACTTGATTATTATTTCCAAAATTGCCCATTGGAGATAAGGATCCAAAGAAGTTATTATTATCATGCATGGCAATTGAGGATGTTGATGATGAAGGCATGATGAAAAGATGTGAATTATTATTACTAGAAGATTGATGATGATGGTCTAACCATAGGGATAAGTTGGTCTTCTCTCGTTGACTTCCAGATAAATAATTTCCAGTAAAATCTGATCCAAAAGAAGAAGAAGCTCCAATTTGTGACATCATCCCACTAACATTATTGGAGCTTTGTGTGAAATTAGCTTGACAATTTGCCATTAAGCTTTCATTTCTGAAGCTCAAATTGTTGGCTGCTATTGAGCTCATTCTTGCACCTTCTTCAGTTAATGCATCGCAAAACGCTCTATGTGTTATGAAACTATCCTTCCTGTATAATACATATAATAAGTCAAGATTTTACGTAATAACTCCGAGGTCTATCAGTGCACATTCTACGACTATCCCAATCATTTCAGTTTATTATTAGGCCTAGCAATGAATTCAAGAATATAATAAAAGCGAAGTATTTATTACACTAGCTAGTTCATTAAATATATTCCTAATTGAAGAACATATATTATTACATACCTGGAAAACAGTGTTCCACAGTCACATTTGTACTCTCTAGTTCCACATGTTTTAGAATGAGCTTTCCAATCTGAATGAACAGCATACTTCTTTGAACATTTCTCACATTTCCACTTCTTTTCTCCATGTTTTCTGCTAAAATGTTTCTTGATTCCAGTGAGGTCACCCAAGGCTCTTGAAGGGTCATTATGAACACAACTCTTTTCAGGACATATGTATACTTTCTTCTTGATTTGTTCTGTTTTCGACCGTTGCTTCAGCTTCCATGGAAGATTGTGTCCCCTTCTATGAAGCTGCAAATTTTGGTCTCTTTGGAACCCTTTGTTACAGACCTCACAAATGAATCTGTTTGTAGCCATAAGTGTCTTTGGTGAAAGAGCAATAACTTCTGCATCTGGATCTGAAATAAAAATCATTTCATCAAGATTATTATTAGCTAAAAAGTCTTGTATCAAAACATTGACCGTCTTGAATGAAAACGAATAACAAGCTTTCTCTAATGATATAAAACAACTTGAAACATCGAATTTCTCTACCGATAAAAGATTTAATAACAAAGATGAAAACCCCCAAAAGATTTAATATAGGCTTGCCTGCTTGCTATCCACACCAGAATAAATAGAGTTTTCCGAAAAAACCTGCTACCGGAGGAAGACCTCCTAAGTAATATAATTAAGTTAGTAATTACCTGGTGTGCCTGGTAAGTTTCTTCTCTTCTTGGAAGAAGTAGGGTTGGTGAGGTTTTTATTAGGGTTAGGGTTTGGGTCATCTTCATGAACAAAGGATTTGACTGAAGAAGCTGGAAGAGAAAAGGAGGTATTACCAGACATCATCTTGAATGAAAATTGATGATGATAATATAGGCAAAAGATGTTGAGAATATTTTGGATGGTTTGAGAAAAACAAGCTTGTTGGAATAGAATTAACAGTAGTGCTAGAAAACAAAACAAATAAGGCAATATTTCTTCAAATACAAACAGATAAAAAGTTTGGTGTTATTACAACTATTCAGAACTTTGTCCAAAAGAACAAGAATGAAGAACACAAAGCTTTGAAACCCAAAAACCAACAAATAATCTAAAACTTCGGACTCTTCTTACAGAGAGAGCTCTAGACTTATATAAGCTAATATATATGTCTATTTGTAAAGACCAAATGCCTCCCTCTATTCAAAGCTATGTAATAATAAAGACAATAATTATATATAATTCCTTCATTGTTTTCTAATTGTCTTCTTAGCTAGACTTGTACACGTAATTATTTAAGAAAATGTACATTTTTTATATGTAATTAAGGGCGTAAGACCTCGACCAATAATGATACATTAATCCTTGACTGATTTTATCTATAATAAGGAAATAAATGCAAAATTACAAGTAATATATTCGATTAAGGTACATATATATGAGAAAAATCGAATGAATATTATTTGTCTAAATAGCTCCTCCTTTCCTCTAGAGTAGATAATACTAGAGTTATTTTGTGACTTTCCTCACTTCAAAGTCTTTTATCTTTTCCATAGAAATATATTATCTTTATTTAGCCTTTTTATTTCCAACTTTTCAAAATAAGTCAGCCATAGGTTTTTTTTTCAAAATGGGGCCCATCCTATTACTGAATTTATATTTTCTATGTACACAGTGCAACTATTTATGCATAGTAATTTACAATTTGTGTCTACGTTTATGTGTTGGCTGTTTGCTGCTTGTACAGGAATGTGTAGAGCAGTGTGTCACTGTAGAATTTCGAGCTTAATTAATTGTCATTACCAAGATTCACTTATAGTAAGACCTTGTTTATCTTAAACCAACTTCTCATCTTATATATAAAAACATGTTATACTTTAATCTACATGTCATTCTTAATTACTTAGGTTCTTAGTAAGTAAATATAATCGAATTTTATTTTCTAAAACAATACATGTAAATTAAACTCGAATGTGTTAGGAGGACTTAACAGTATTACATGTCACATTTTTTTCAAAATAATTAATGATATTATCAAGACATTTTAAAGTTAAAGTTAGTATTAATCAAATACACTTGAGACTATTCAATCTTGATTTTATTTTTATATAATGAAGCGTATCGCGAATTATTGTAAATTCTTTTTTTTAAATAAATTAGCGATGAGGTGATAATCAAACCAAGACCTTTTGATCACTGACAAGAGCCTTTTCCACTAGGCGGTTCGATTAACTCACGAATTATTGTAAACTTAAAAAACTAAAACAGGAGGATGGGTATTAGTGTAAATTCTATTATCTTAGGATTCTTGGTTATAAAATTTAGACAAGTAGTACATTTTACATATTAATATATGATTTTTCTTGGTCTAAATATAAGAGTATGGTTAGAGGGGTGGTAATATCAAGAAAGGTTGCAATTTCCATAATAATAGAAAAGTGGAGAAGAAAGTCAAAATTGAAGAGATTGAAAAGCAAAACTTTTTAGAGTTTCTGACAAACGTCCGTGTGGTGAATGGTGGTGATATATAAATGTTTTAAAAAAAGACAGTTTAGGTTAAAGAGATGAAAAAAGGTGTTTGCCTTTATGATGAAATTGATCATGATCTGGAATAAAATGATTACAACATAATTAAAAGTGTTGAGGGCTTTTTATAGTAATAAAACAGAGTGATGAAAATAGTTGTCAGGAAAGAGAGGATGGATATTTAGAGGGGTGTTTGTGTAAATAAGAGAAGTTATAGTTCCCAAGATGCTGATTCCAACAAGAAAAAACCCTGGTCCGTGAACCTAAAGATACTGTTACGATGTTATATTGTTTATCATGTGTCACCATTGACCTCTGAACGTGTGGGTTCAACTCTTGAGTAGCTTTTACAGTTGTACATTACAGATTTACAGTACTACTACTTATTTACTTTCAAACTTCTCTACACATACTCATGCATACACTAGTACACTACCATTCATATATTATCATGTTTTGGTTTTAGATTTTCATCTTTCAAAGTTTTGTACACATAGTCATGCAACTTGATCTGGACACTATTTAGACCAAGTCGACAATTTGTTCTACTCACTTCATCCAAAAAGATTAATCAAGGTTTATTTTCGGTATGATATAATTTATTATCTTTAGAATACACAACAATTCAATTTAAATCAAAATGATTATGTTAATAGTAAAATGTTGAACATTAATGTATTAGGTTAAAGGCACGTTTGATCACACATGTTTAGCGTCGCGTCACCTTTTTATCTCATGTTTCATTTTCTCCTATTTGGTCACACATTTTTACAAAAGTGGCCTTCGTTACTACTACTGTCAAAATTGAAGGAGCAAATGACTTCAGTGATCACTAGTCACTACCATTTGTTAAAAAAACCCATTCGATCACCCTAGAATGACTTTGTCTAATTTCGATCGCTAATGTTGGGTATTATGTATACTTTTGGTCACTCATGCGTTTTTTTGTACAACTCACGATTTTTTGACATTTTTAATATTTTTATAGGAGTATTTAGTCATTCTACATAATGTTGTTATAACTCGCGACTTTTCGATATTTTCAATGGCTTTAGTTGATGTTAATGACAAAATTATGGGAGAATGACAAAAATATTCCTACAAAAAATGTTTAAATGTTGAAAAAATCGCGAGTTGTACAAAAAAACGCATGAGTGACCCAAAGCATACATAATATCCAGAATTAGTGAACGAAATTATACAAAATCATACTAGGGTGATCGACTGGGGTTTTTAACAAAAGTTAGTGATCAATAAAGCCATTTGCTCAAATTTAAGTTAAATTTGAAAAATTATAATATGTGACGTTAATGAAAATGTCTTAGAAGTTGGACAAATTTACAATATCACATGTTTTACATTTCAAAATTTAACTAACGTTTTACCGACAATAGTAACTAAAGAAACTTTTGTAACGATGTGCGGCCAAATAGGACAAAATGAAACACGTGTAATAAAAAAGTGACGCAACAACAAACATGTGTGATCAAAACATACTTTTAACCGTAATATATTTTCACATTCTTGATCTAGTGATTATCTTAAAATCCCTTATAGATCTTCAACTTGTTCATTTTTAAACTAATAGATTTTATATGTGTCGTATAATAATTTAGTTAAAATACTCCCTCCGTCCCTAAAAGATTGTCACATTTTGACTTTTGTTAGTCAAACATTACAAAATTTAATCATGAATTCCCATCAAACGATAAGAAATAATATAGTCTTTGTGGGACCTTGTTAGATTCGTCTCAATATATATTTTTGAAATATTAACTTTTTATACCTTTTTCGCATGTATAATAAGAGAGGTTTATGTTTTAAATCGTACTTTGTTGACCACCAAAAGTCAAAATGTGACAATCTTTTAGAGACGGAGGGAGTATATCAAAAGATAGAATTTCGAACTCGATTACTATTAACATGATAGTTTCACTTCAAATTAAAAAAAATGATGTTATATATGAGTCAATTAAGATTGTAATTTTTTAAATTTAACCGCTAAAAAGTAAATTGAGCGACCTATGGATGAAGTTAGATTTAAAAATGAAATGAATATAAGGGAATGATCGTCTAATTATGAAATAGTGAGAAGCCATCCATGTTGCTAAATCCTTTCTTCATACATATATAATCCCTCTATTCGCAAATTATTAGCATATTTAGATTTTTTATAGTCAACAAAATTAAATATAATTTAAAACGTAAATATTTATTATTATTTTACATACGAAAAAGTTATAAAAAGTTGATATTTGAAAAATATATATCGTGACGAATCTAATAAGAAGATCTCATATGATTATATTATTTCTTATCAACTTATCATTTAATGAGAATTCATGATCGAATTTTTTAAAATTTTGACCACGAAAAGTCAAAATGTGATAATCATTTAGGGACGAAGGGAGGGAGTATTTGATTGTGATTGCGATTGGATGGTGTGTTTCTGCGATCGCTGATCTGCAAGCTAAGTGGTCCACAAGCTTGTATAATTCGACATGATTAAAAATTAGAACATTAGGAGTATTATTTACTTGTTCATATATTATAAAGTATTATTTAGCATAATAATATACACTATTGATGCTGAGCTGTTATACGCACACTCAAACAGTGAAAAACTGTAGCAATTGGACAAAAATGCCCCTGACGAACAACGAGTTCGTCCGTAGCCTTATGGACGAACACGGCACCCGTCAATAAGGCTATGGACGTGTAAAGATTTCGGCCAAAAACAGTCGTCCCTTCTGTTATGGACGAACTGGTTGTTTGTCCGTAAGCCTTACGGACAAACAATGAGTTCGTCCGTAAGCCCTATGGACGAACTATGAGTTCGTCCATAAACTTTTGAACATTTTTTTTAAATGATATGTTGTGAATATTTGTTATTAATATTTAGTAATATGATTATTATTAGGAGTATTGATTATGGTATTGTATATTTGTTATTATTATGGTTAGACACATATTTATTTATTACTTTAAATATGAAGAACAATCATACTAATTGTTCTAATAATATTAATCATTCTAATTGTTCTAATAATATTAATCATTCTAATTGTTCTAATAATATTAATCATTCTAATTGTTCTAATAATATTAATCATACTAATTGTTCTACATATATTTGTAAATTCGATTATTCTATAGCTGGAACAATTTGATTATACTATAATATAAGAATATGATTTAAGAACATCATGAAATAACAAATAATAGAACTCAGTATTTGATACTTAATTATATAAGAGATAATACTTATCTAATTACATATTTTATAGTTATTAAAATTAGGTAATTATGTAAAAAGAAATTTAAAAAAATTAATGACACAAAAATTCGTGAAAGCATTGCGTTCAATATTTATATTAATACTTAATAATTAAGGAATTGTTTCATTAGTTATCCATTAATGTTTATTTGATTATTATTCATGAAAATAAGGTTAACTATTATAATGTTTATTTGTTATTTGTTATTATACTTATGCATTTCGAAAAAAAATAGTTGAAAAATATCATTTGACAATCAAATCAAGTTTAGGTGTTGCATTTCATTATTATTTAAAAATAAAATTGGTTAGTTTTATATTATTGTTCATATATTTCTATATAACATTGCATACTATTTAAATATTTATACATGAAATAGAATAGTGTTTGGTTGAAGATACTCAATTAGGATAGTAAGATAAATTGAAAAATATAATAAATAAAAATAATAGAAGTAATTCATGTTGGGATTTTATACATGTTTTGCATATCAAATTATACAAAAACGTATAAACGATCGAATACAAAGTTCTAAATTCACATTTAACTACGAGTTTCGAGTATACCTCTTGAAGCGTGATCGAGTGCGTAGCGGAAGAGCAACGTCCGTTCCTCTCTCTAGTTAGTCCACACCAATGCGTGATTGATTCCTCCCTTGAAGCAACTAGAGCTTGAAGCGTATATGTCAAGAATCAACCAAGAGAAAAACGATTTCTTCTCTTGGTTTGTGTGTATATTTTCGGCCAAAAACTAGAGGAAGGAGGGAGTATTTTTTTTTTGCTTTTTTTTCTTGTCTTACAAAGTGTGCAAAAAGGATGAAAAAAAAATTGTCATCAAATGTGGTCTTAATATAGTGTTAATCACATTAACATCCATATGTAACCTCCCCCTTTTTCAAGCTCCCATTCAAGACTAACATTAGTGCATTTGAATTCAAAAAGTCAAATGCATTCTTATGCATCATTTTTGGACGGTTAATGGGGTGGAAATTCCACTTTGGAATTTCCTCCCCTTTATTCTTTGACGTTTACACTTTTAACCCGGAAGTTTCAATCGTATTGAAAATCAAGCGCATTGTTTGTGTGTGACCTTCTAGGATCGAAATAACATTAGCCATATGTTAATAAAATATCGACAAGTATTTTACTATCATATAAATCATGAGCGGGTCCTAGTAAAACCATCAAGACCCCTAATGTATTTCGAATTCATTCCCAGCTCGTATATTATTGTCAAACAAATAATATACGTATGAACTTAACCTTAAATAAGTAATCACTTCGAACAATCAAATTGTTCAATGGGCACTAATTATGACGTGTCAAACATCTCATAATTCCAACAATTCAAGTATATTTAAGTATTTTACTATCCAAAATATATGCATTGTGGGGTGAAAAAATAAGTAATAGTAGTACATGTATATACTACTTAAATCTTTTCTTTTAGTACGAAATATAAAGTTTACAATGTTAACCCAAACTTTAGACCAAATTAAAAATTGTTTTTAATATTATTAGTATGTAATAATAATTATTATATTATACACAATAATATTATTAACAAGTATTAGTATTATTGATATACTAAATCATAGTATTCATATGACTTGATGGACGAACATATGGATATTTGTTATTAATATCATTAGTAATATTAGTATGAACAAGTAGTGTGATTAATATTATTAGTATGTAGAACAATTAAAACACCTAGAGAAATTGATTTTACAAATATATTTGAATTTACAAAAGTAGACCTACAAGAATTATTGGCTAAAATGCGCTGCTTTTGCGTGCGGCTTGGTCAAACATGCAATTTCACAATGTGGTCCCGGTTCCTATGGGTCCCCCAACGTACATAGCAACGCAAACCTCCGATGACTACATGGATTGGTATATACCGAGGACCCATGTGAGACTGCACAACCCAGAGAGGGGAGACGTAGGCGTGACTGCGAGCACGATATATTATGTATCGCAGCAGGTACGATTTATTACATTCAACTTTTCATGAAGTTATGTTACCTTTTTTCTTCAACTAACCAAATATTATATTTTCTCTATTTTGATAAAAGCGACTACAACCCTTGCGGAAGACAGTCCGTAACATTGAGCAATACTTGCAGTCACAACAACATGTAGACCCATACATGCAGCAACAGATGGAAGATTTGCAGCGGTATGGAGGGACTGGAGGCTTGCCCGGTGTGCGCAGGGGTCGATGGATAATTGGTGGGGCCAAACGACCGGAACTAAATAGAACCAACAAAACTTTCAGACTGGTCCTTCCCGGATTTCCATCAGTATCCTGGAACAACCCAACCCGATGACGATGATGATGGGGAGGATGATGATGATGTCGATGAGGAGGAAACTGAGTATGACTCTGATGATTAGTAGCGGAACACTAAAATTGTAATTATTATATTTTCTTTAATGTATTTGGAATATTTTCTTGTTATTAATTTGAAATGGCTATATTTTTTAGAATTTGTTAACTTGCCAATACTAATACATATTTTTAATATTATTATGTATAATATAAGTATTATAACAAATTAATAATATTAAAAACAATTAATGAGAAAACACTCAAGTATCGTTCTTAATTTTAAAATTATTAATAAGTATGTGTCTAACCATAATAATAACAAATATTAACAATAATATAATAAGAAATATTAATAATAATATTACTAATATTAATAAGAAATATCCACAATATATGATTTTTTCGGAAAAAAAAAACTTTTTGTTCGTTTATAAGGGTTACGGACGAACAATGCACTCGTCTGTAAGCATTGTTGACGAGCAATGGACTCGTCAGTAACCCTTATAAACGGATAGGTTTGGACAAACAATGCACTCGTCCGTAACCCTTCTTGACGAGCAATGGACTCGTCAGTAACCCTTGTGGCCGAACTCTCTGTTCGTCAGGGGCAAAACCGTCCATCCGCTACAGTGAGTCACTGTTTCAGTGTGTGTATAGTGGTGCCCCTATTGATGAAGAGATTTTGGCTTTATGCTCTTGGATCTTATTATGTACTGGATTATTCCTTCCTGCTTCCTTACCCCACTATAATTCCCTGGTCTCCATGCAATGGATGTGTATGTGACATACTTGATGTTTGCTACAAACAAATTTTATGTCACAACTTGGAGATGTGAAATGTGGAATAGTCGATATGTATAATGAGTGAGCTTTTGGAAAAAAAATGGAGAGGGATAAATGATGTACTATTTATCTTTAATGGTCGTTATTATGATCGGGTTGAACTTAACTGAATGTATATTATTAGATTTTAAGTTTATTTAATTTGGGAACCGGTTTTGCTTGTTCACCTAAGATAAGTTAAATCTATGTTAAATGATTAAACCTTCATACATATATAGATTCACTCCATTTTCATTAGTCCTTAATTGAGTTGTAATGTACGTAAAATAGTATTTTAAGTTATATTCTGCCTCGATTCATTTTAATAAATTAATTAGTACTCCCTATAATATTTTAACACATTCACCTACATTTACCTTAATCACTCGAGTCCGTAAGATCTCAATTTGAAGTGGGTAATTTGATATGATTTGATTGGTACTACTTATTGTACCATCAAATTTAATAATATACCCACAATCTCTAGATGTTACACTCACCTAGCTATCTTTATATATTTAATTGAAATAACAGGGTCTTGAATAATGTCTAATATTATAACTAATAGAGTAATATTCTTGCAAGGATTATCAAAGTGAAATAAAGGTATATTATGAAAGCAGCCAACGACATATATATTCCGTAGAAATATTGACGGTTTTCCTATATTTCTCCTCATTCATTGCTATAGCAGATTACCTCCCCTTTCTAATAAGGGCAATGCTATACATAGTACTATTATATATAGTACTCAACCAATTTTACCAAAATACCCTTTCATTTTAATTGGAATGAAAAATTTTATCCTCATTTTCAAATGTTCTTCTCTGGCGAACCCAACTCTCTCTGATTCCTTTTTTGCTTCTTCCCTAAAAAAATATCTCTAACCTATCTTTTCCTTCTGCAATTTTCTGTTTCATTAGACAATGTACAGACAAGATGAATCTCATATCATCTTCATTTTTATTGATGGAATGTATTTATTCATTTCCATTCTGTTTTGTAATGAATTTCTTTTATCAATTATGCGATTCATCAAGCACCTTGCAAGCAATGCCAATGTTGAGAACAACTTCCCTCGATAGATCTAACACAAGCAGATTTTTACAGAATATTCACTAACATTCAAATCTGAAACGGAGCAACATTAATTAACTAACCAAAAAATGTAGCATCTGCATAAAACTTAATATGGAACAAGATGAATAATTGTGCTATTAAAATTTTAGATCTAAAGTGAAATGTCAATGTGCTTATTAATTATGATATGATAAAATCTATTTGAAGCCCCAATGAGAAAGGGAATTATCAGATCAGAAATGAATCATTGTGCGGTTAAAATTTTGGGATGAAAAAAGGGTGGGAGAGAAAGATGAAGTTATTTTGCTTCAGAGGGACACTAAAACATGAGAACTGAAGTTGAAAATTTTGATCAGGTGAGATTTGAGGGTTAATTTTGACAAATTGATTGGGTACTATGCATAAGTGTACTATAAATAGCATTTGCGTTCTAATAATCAAACAATATCATTATAAATTCAAAAATCAATTCAAACTCAAGTCATAAAAATATCTAACTACGTCCCTAAATTATTGTCCACATTATTTTTAAATATTCACAATTAATATATTTTCTTGTCTTAATTGATATGCACGAGCCACGACTTATCTATTAGTGTACGTGTTACGATGTTAGTGTGTTACTGGTTATCAACCCCAATAATGGATAGTGTTACTGCCGGCCCAGTTTGGCGGGTTGCAATATTAGGCCTGGGAGGCTCATGGCCTTAAGAGAATGGATACTCAACACTAGATGTAGGAAACAAACCGGGCCGACGGACCCCATATTTTTTCAATTAGGATGTTCCTTTGGCGTTTGGAATTTGATAAATTTTAGAATATTTGTCTAAAATATTTAAATATATTAAAATATAAATTCACAAATGTTAACTTTTATATTAACTTTTTTTGTATATCTTTATCATGTTTCATTTTCTTTAAAAAAGGTGACTGTTTGATTGAACAAGCTCTAAAATACTATACCGGTGGAATTATAATAAAAGTTGAAAGGAGTGTTCTTTTTCCAATTCCCTTAATCCCTTTGCGTGTATGATTATTGATCTCGATTTTGGTTTATATATAAACGACCCTTTCTTTTCATCAATCATTCCCACTTCTCATATCAATTTACTCATCATCTTCTAGCAATAAAGGTTCGTTTCAACTACTTTCTCCATCTTCCAATACTTCTTTTCATAATATTGCTGATTCAATTTTTATGTGGAATTCATCATCCGATCATTCTTTTTATTTATTATATTAGTTCATTGATCAATTGTAGTTGTGGACATCTTGGTTCTTTTGTTGTAATTGTTTTTTTTTTTTTTGTGGGATTGTTTTTTGGGTGTGTGTTCATGTTTTGTGTTTCTCTGAGATGTTTTGATTTAACTTTATTCAAGTATGAAATGATGATTCGATGGTGTAAAATCTTTGTTTAAGATGATCAATGGAATAAATGTTAAGATGCTGTAATTTACTATGGGTGATAGCAAAGGTTTATTTTTGTAATCGAACTTGTGTATACCTTTCATTGATATGAACTAATACCGGGTAAACTCAATGTCTGTGAAGAAGATGCCGCATAAGTGGGGTAAGAGGGGGGAGGTCGGATATTATGCAGCCGTATTCCTGTGATAACAGGGAGGCTCGTTCGGAATTGACCCAATAGTGAAGTGTTCATCCCTTATGTCGAAATCTTGAATGTTAGTGATGTGTGATAACATGAAAAATTGAAAACTCCTAGAAGGTGTACTTTCATGTGCAGGTGAGTTACCTAGAATTTCATTGTGAGAAGTCCTTACTTCGCTAACTAGTGCTCAAATATACAAGCCTTGGTATCTGTGCTCTTGTTTGTAGTGTGATTGTTTCCAACAACATTAGGTCCTTTCCATATCTGCCCGAGAATTATAGGTTGTGAGTTTATCCTTACCTCTAGGCTTAGGGGCTAGAGAAATAGTAATAGCTAGTTGTCTTTACTTATTTGCAGAATTTGAATTGCAGGAACATATTACCAATACAGAAGACTGATGGACAGATTTGAATCCGGTTTTATGAAAAGGAGACGCCGTATGTTACTTACAGTTTCTTTTTACGCCCTTTAGAGTTGGAAGCGCGAACCTAAGTATCCTGGCTACTGAATCTCCATAAGATATAAGATCAACTTCTTTTGAATATCTTATGATTGGCACTATAGAAAAGGAGGCATTGTTGCTTGCAGTTTCAGTCATAAGTTTGCACTTAAGAACCAATATTGAACTGGTGTATTGGGGATGCTCAGTCCTTTCTTTTCCAGCTAAGCTACAATGATATATATAATGATCAATTCTCATTGTATTGGATGACTTGTGTACTTTAATCATGGTAAAACATGTGTTACACCCTGAAACGATTTTAGATAAGAGGGTGGATGTATCTCCTTAGCACTCTAGAGAATAATATAAGTTTCCTTTTTGATCATGAGCTCCCAAAGTTTTATCTCAATCCCATTTGCTTGGTGAAAGTTTGACTGAGTGCAATACATTTCCACAATGGGACATCTATTTTGTCATAGATTGATTGAGAGGCATCGTTTGTGCCCCATGAGGATGCCTTACACACCTTTGAAGACTTAAATCTGGAGCATCTGTTTAGGTTTTTCGTTGCTCTCTCAACTAAATAGTTGGGAAAATGTTCCTGTTGACATCTTTGAGTTGGTACTCAGAACATCAGCCATTTCAAGAATGTCAGGGCGCAATACATTTTGATTGTAACTATGCCAATTGTGCCTCTATCACATATGGACCTGGACCATAAATAGTAGGTGCTGTCTGCCTGTTCCTTGGATAGTTGGATGTAAGAAATTACATTTGTTGATGCTTATGCATCCTATTGTGTTTGTGGGATTCTTCCTTGAACCCTAACCTTCTAATGACATTGTAGAACTTGATGAAAATTCATTGTTACTTAATTCACATGACTGTCGAAGAATCTAGAAAACACTCGTTCCAAGATTTTAAATGATTATAGCTTATGAATAAAATACCTACATATACTTCTTATGAGCTCAAAGCAATCAACTAAACCTTTAGTTACTTGTAACGCAAATGATGAACCTGTTTGTAATGTAACTTTAAATATTTAGGCCACATATATGTTGGATAACCATGCCCCCTGGTATACATCAAGAAATTATCAGAATGGGAGCCTAATTTTTCTGAGCATGCTTAGGAAATATTTGCCCTTGCTTGATTTGCTTGAACATGCAGCTGATAAATAATTTTAGTTCTGTATTCATCTATATATAAAAGTGGAACATCCATTATTTGTTACTGAACTCTAGAAACATTTGATTAGCTTTTTTTTGCACATTCATAAGACAGCTATGTTAAAATGCCAATTGCTTACTTTGTTACCATCCTTTTGTATTTACTGTGCTGTAACTGTTGTTCAAGACACATGCCTTTTCTTCCCTTTATTTTTGGAAGATCAAGTCATGAATGATGACTGTTATGTTCGTCAACAAATACCCTGTGTTATGTTTTGATCTTTTATGAGAAAGTGTAAATGTTTCTGTGTTTGCATATATGCTCTACATGTGGCTCAGACATGCTTGGGTGACATTAAAAAGATAGACCTTAAGCCTTCTTTGTTCCCATAAGTAGAGTGGATGAGGAAGGTTAGGCATCATAGTTTTCTACCATTGAAAGGTTCCAACACACGCGTGCGCACACAAGAACACATATATGTACATATAGATAATCCCACAAGCACATGAATATTCTTACCATGATTTAAACATTGTATGAAAGCTGTTTCCGTGACTGTATGTGGTCTATGATCAGCTTGTGAAGTAGTACACGACTTGTAAACATTATTGGCTGATACGCTTTTTCTTTGAACATTTTGCAGATCTTGATTCTGTGGACTGTTACCTATCAGTTGTGTACCTATGGGACATCGACATTTATTTAATTCATCTCAGATTTTGGAGTCAGATAGCCGTGAGGGATTGAATCAGTCAGAGCACACGTATGCACATTTTGGTAAGGCTAAATTCATTTAACCTGGTCTTCAGAACCTACATGTATACCTCTCCCCCTTACCCCTCTTTCTTCCTTTCTTCAAGGAATCAAATCCACATGTTTTGTGTGTCTGATTTATTAGAGTTTAGCTGGTTTACGTTTTTTCGATACAGGTAGAATAAGAATCAGCATTATAGAATCTTACTTAGGCCTCCTAGCCTTCTAAGCCCATTGTAAATTATTAACGCACGATGCCAGCCATGTCACTATGGTATCACATTGACGAAGTTAATCGTTTTTCCTGTTGGGGTATTGCAGTCAGAGCTGGTGCTTGTCTGATTTATTAGAGTTTAGCTGGTTTACGTTTTTTCGATACAGGTAGAATAAGAATCAGCATTATAGAATCTTACTTAGGCCTCCTAGCCTTCTAAGCCCATTGTAAATTATTAACGCACGATGCCAGCCATGTCACTATGGTATCACATTGACGAAGTTAATCGTTTTTCCTGTTGGGGTATTGCAGTCAGAGCTGGTGCTTCTGAAGGCAGTAGTTTTGTATATCCTGTACAAAATTCAGTGATTGATGTTAGAAACCCAGAGTTACAATTGAATTATCCTCCAAGATCTGGTGGACTCCTATCAGGTGCTCTAGCTAGTCAATACCAACAATATCAACCTCAGCCTCCTGAGCGCACTTATGAGCCACTATCGCTTACGTCCACCTCTTTGAACAATAGCATGGCACAAGAGAATTATGGTATCACTTCCTCTTCATCCATTCATGGTGGACAAAGATCCCATGGAACTGATGGTGCTGTTATTAATCTCCCAACCACTGGAAGAGGACAGTACAAGCGGAACCGTCATGGGGCCCCTATTGTCTACTTGCGAGACAGTACAAGCAGATATTGTGATACTGGGAGTTCATCTAGTGTACCCATGTCTGCTGACTCACGACAGCAGCAACAAGTTGCAGAGTTGCATCAACCCCAGTGGGATTTCTCTTCAAGTTATGGAGGCCATGGTGTCACCTTTCGCAGCGAGGATACTCCTAGAAATGTCAGAAGTAGAACTTCATTCGACTTGGAAGGCAACTCTTCAAGGACCCATTTCTGTCCTAATCTTGCACAGAATTCTATGTCTAGTGTGCCCATTGATCTCGCTAGCTTGCCAAATTCATGGGGGCAAGCTCCTAACATGTTATCAAGGGAATGGAACCATGGCCTTGTCAATCCTTCTCCTCATGCTAGGCCGTTTGTGTCTGGTGAGTGACTATTGTACTTTTCTTCCCTATACTCCTTTGCCTTACATATCACTTCTGAAAGTTCTTGTATTCTTCTCTTGTAGACCCTGGTGATTTTTGTCCGGAAAATCACGTTATTATGGCAAACAGTAACTATAATGCTGCCATGGATATTGGGGATTATCATGGTGGAGTTAGCTTTCACCAGAACCCTGTTCCTCCATGTGTTCAAGTCAACTTAAACCAGTCGGTAAGAGGAATCCGGAGCACTTATCATCAAACATCTTCCCCGGGTATAAGGGCCTCATTGAGCAACTTACATCCGGGAAACGGGGTTGCATTAGATGAAGGTTTTCCAGTGGCTGCTCACAGTTATTCTGGTCGGCACTCTAGGTCGCATTCGACTTCAGTATCGCGTGACAGGAGTGGTCGTGCTAGAATGATTTTCAGATCTAGAGATCTTCCAGATGATGTGGTTGTTCGTAATCATTTCACACCTGAGGTTTGTCTTCAAGCTTGTTTTGGTTTGTTTGGGCATCCTAAATTTTAAAAGAATAGATAGTGTCGTTAGTATGCACTCCCTTATTTCTTCATGCACTTATTTTCAGATCATCATGTGTGGGGTTTTATTAGCATAATTGGTTTTTTCAGTATATGATCTTGCAGACATTCACTGCTGTTTTCTGTTGTACATCTCTGTTAATTGTTTGTAAACCTACTGGACATATATCAGTGTTTTATACCGTCATGTTTTCAATAAAGTGTGATTTTAAATCCCATTTTAATTTCAATATAATTATCTTTTGGCTCTTCCAAGGGCTTGCGATTTCAGACCACTCTGCCTTATATGGATCCAGAGCTCTCATCGATCAACACATGGACATGAGGCTTGACGTTGACAACATGACATACGAGGTAATGGAAGATCTGTTGAGATACTTCTACGTGGGTAGTCGAGATCCATTATCTTTAACTAATTTTCATATGCAGGAACTTCTTTCGCTTGGAGAGAGGATTGGAACTGTGAATACTGGAGTCTGTGAAGACCTGATGTCCAATTGTTTGACAGAGTCGATATTTTGTTCATCAGACCAACCTCAAGAAGAGAGCAGATGTGTAATTTGCCTGGTAAGAACCTATTGCTACTCACGAAAATCATGTTGATGTCAAAAAAATACTTGGTCGAAGCTCTCATAGCTTCCCTTCGAGATTTTCCCTTTCCTCATTTTTTGTTTTCTACATCAACATAAGACATTAAGATTGTATAAAAAGGATTACATAAAAATTCATCTGCCAGTTTCTCCCTCAAAAATATGGTGGTTAGAAAAATCTCCATGCTAGTTATCAGGCGTTATAAGATGTCATTTTATCGAACTGAAGTTGAAGGATGGTGTAATAGTTCCTGAAGAAGTTTGTGTTCCTTTCTGTGTTGCAGGAAGAGTACAAGAATATCGATGATGTTGGGACCTTGAAGTTATGCGGGCATGACTTTCATGTTCAATGCATACGAAAATGGCTGGCAGTGAAGAACGTTTGTCCTATCTGCAAATCCTGTGCTCTTGATGACAAAATGAAGAATAATTGATGCTATTTAGGCATGTAGATGGCTATACTTATTCTTTTAAGTATGTAAATATGTTATCCAGAAAATTACTGGAATTAGTAATATGAATATATGAAGTGACCAATGATGTAGCCATGTAAGTTATTAATGAATTATTTCCAGCTTTAGTATTTCCCTTGTTTTATTTACTGGACTAATTCTTTTTACTGAATTGGATGTTAAAGAAACCGGGATGAATCTAGTTGAATCATTATACGGATAATAGAATCTCAAACAAAATTAGCTCAAAGTTCAACATACGTTCGTCAAGGTTCGCTATAGAAAAAGGAAAAAGAACGGGGCATTCCGAGAATTGAACTCGGGACCTCTCGCACCCTAAGCGAGAATCATACCACTAGACCAAATGCCCTTTTGATGCAAGAAGAACTCTTTGACAGAATTCTCATAAGCAAACAATTAATAATTACATTCTATTTATGTTTAAAAAATTTATAATTATACCCTTGGAGCATACTATGTATAATTGTACCTGAACTTTTTATAAAACAAATTAAATGTTGAAATAAAAACATGAAGTGTAATGATTAGTGGAGTGAAAAATTATTAGCCAAATTCAATGAATCTAAGTAATCTCGAATAGAAGTTTTCTTAGAGCTTATATTGAATGAGAATGTTGTGGTTGAGTAATGCTCAATTTACATCTCTTTGATGTTTTGGCCTCTCTAGCTACTATCATTGACAATCAAGATTGTGATTGTTACTTCTAAATGGTTGTTTCCCATTTGTTTGCTCCATTATGATTTTCTTTCTTTTTTAATAAATAAGCGATAAGAATTATAACTATCGAGTATAGCGATTGAAGAGCATTGCAAATAACGAATACATAATTGGCTAACTAAAGAAACAGTTAGAATATGTTATGATCTACAAATATAGTAAAAATATGCTTTCAACGAGGATTGAACCCGAAATTTCTTACAAATATGTACTTCCATTATTATGATGTTGATTATAACACTCCTATTTGCTTAAGGAAAGCAAGAAGCACTCATTATCTATTTTAAAAATCCGTAATCACGATATTGTAATCGAATTGTGTTTGTGATAGGTTGGAGGTCTAATTATCTAGATGATAATGATGGTATCTTAGCTTAATAGCTCATTTTCTCAAAGTATTTGGAAGTTGGAAGAGTATCAAAAATATGAACGAAAACAATACTAAGACAAAAACGCAATGCTTAGTTTTGTCGTAATTTAGCCCTTGCATCAAATATTTCATTTAATCATAACGGGTATGAAAATGAAGCTATAACCACCATGTTATCCTCATTAGTTGACTATACTATATTTTGAACTAATAATGTGTGCATTAAATAAATAAATAAAAAGGACTGTATGTTCTAATCAATGACATCATAGTAGAGATGTTAATTTTTTTTAAAGAAATTAGAAACGAGAGTATAAATATAATGGTATTATAATTCGATTACATAAATTTTTAATTGATTAATAAACATGCAATTAGAATAAATATAAGACGAATTATTTTCCATAAAGTGTAAAACTCGAACCTTTTCGATATAAACTTGGATCTGATATCTTCGATGTTACAAAATTATTAAGTTATGGAGAATGATGTTAAAGTTAAATTAGATATCCATCCAAATCGCTTAAGCCGTCGCAACCAGAATTATTACTAGAGAATATTAAAAATTATTTTATTCAGTTTTGTTTCTTACACTATATTTTAAATTGCTTGTTGATTTGTTTGGTTTCGGCTGGTTTTAACATTTTATTAAACTACAAACAATTAAACCGAACTACCTCTTGTAATTTCTATATATATATATATTGTGAAAATGAAATTGTGAAAATATTCTAAATATATTTGTAATGATATTGTGAAAATGAAATTTGTTAAAAGCCTATACCAATACGGCGGGAATGTAATTTAACCATGCATATATATATTTAATTTGGCAAATGTGTTCTAGATCTATAAGTTATTTTATCGTAGTGTTGGGTTGTGAAGTCAATTTTGTAGGCGATTAGCACTTGGATCAAGACTTGGGTCGGAACTTGAACGCTATTTGGCAAGTTCTGAAGTTTATTATGAAGGAAATCAGAACTTGGATCGAAACTTGGTCAGTACTTGGCAAGTTCCGATCTCAGGAAAATCAGCAATTTGGGCTGGCGGATTTTGAGTAGTCTTGGGCTTCTAGAGGGCTTTAGCTAGATTTTGTCTTTTGCCTATAAATAGTGTGGTTCTCATATGAGTCTAATAAGTCTGAAACACAATATAGACACATAGAGTTAGGGAATCGTCCAAGGAAGAATATTAGGGCTCTAATATTTTTGAAGAATTTAGAGAGTTTATCTTTGTTCTTGGTTAGGTTTTGTTGTTGAGACTTTCGGTGTATAAGAAAGTACTCAACGGTTAGACTAGCTAGTGATAGGGCTTGTGTAATAATTTATATTCATAGTAGAATCTACAGCAGCAACATGACCTACGCCACAAATATTAAAAAATTCAAATTACAATTGACCACGACGTTTTGTCATACTTTGGAACCTCTGTATGATAACTTCATTTGACACACAATTGAATATATATTTTTCAATATAAACCACCAAGTTATCGTTCATCCATTCATCACACATTCGGTTGCGAATACGACTTTTTACAATATTCATTGATTATTCAAAACTACAATTGTCCCACACACAAGAAAGATAACTCAAATTGATCAACCCAAGTCACAAAATCGTTTCTTTTGAAAAATATATGCATATAAATTTTAAAATAAAACTTTCTTGCTTATTCAAAACAACAAATTTTATCAGAATTTGACACAAAACGTTAGCATTGTTGAAAATTATGATATGATGTAGAAATCAATAACTGACCCATAACACTTAGGCTAGACGACTCAATAATATACAGACGGCAGACAATGTCAATGTTACTATATTATCTAATTCAAACTAATCTACATTATATCATGTTTTAGATTATTAAGAGTATAACCGTAATTCTCATTTAAAGAGTAAAATAGTACTAATTTAGACTAGAGGTAAAATAATAATTTTATAGACCAAAATCTAGAGGAGCACTTGCTATCTCTTGCTGTTTTATGCATCCGTCCTTGATAAAAAGTACAATTTAAATGACTAAGTAATGTTAAAAATTAAATGTAGCTATTGTAAAAAAAAACTGAATAGAACTAGAGCAAATGACAACTTGTTTAGCTATGAAGATATAGAATTGTTAATCTGAAAGATAACAAAATTGTAGGATCTGATAACATGTTAGTTCTATCATGAATTCTTACATTTTATTTGACTTCGATCGTATATCAGCATTTTTAAATGTTGGTCAATAACGACTCGAAGGGCCATCCAATGATTCATTTAAACCCAATTGCTAATTGTATAATCTTAGATCTCTAATCGATTTTCGATGGCTCAATAATTTGATGTATTTGACCCAATTTTCTATACTTAAGTTTAGTTTTTATGGAAGAAAATTTATCTTATATTTTATTTTAATTATTTATTATTAATTGATAATTTATATATTCGTTATTTATAATATTCATTTGATTGAAGGACAAAAAAGAAAGATCTCCAACCGATCTTGCGTCATTGCGTGTGCTTCATTTTACGACTTCAAACAAAATTGGGTGGCATTTCACATTTGATTCCATGCCCCTATAATTCGCGTCCCTTATCACAAATTGCAAATAAATAAATTATCAAATATCAATCATAGAGCCTTTATTAATTAAATAATAATGCTTCTATTCTTGCATTTCCACAATTCAAAATTGTATGATATTTGACCGATCAATTAAAAATTAAATTATCCAAGACTTCTAGCCTAATCGTACATATTCGAGCATTTTTTCAAGAGGTCTCGAGTTTGAATCTCGCAGAGGTTTATATTTAAATATACTTTCTCTGCTTTCGTGACTGTCTTCCTAACGTTTCAAGACAATTTCGGGGATCGGACTATTTTATATCGCATGATAATTTGTAACTTATATCGTTTGAATGAAAAAAAAATCTAAATCAAGTTAAATAGTATCTAAACTTAAAATTAAAATTGTATAACATATGAACTATGAAGTTCAATTTAATAGTGTGAACATCGCATTAACTATCAAATTATATTAATAAACATATACATGATCTTATTTTATGAAATACGTTAGGTATAATGATTTTTACGTGAATATCGCATTAAGTTATCAATAAAATTGTTAATAATAACCAAAACCCAATAACCTCAAAATTGCTCATAAGACCATTTATTTTATATAAAGAACTCCAATCTACATAATATAAGAATATTGAATAATGAAGGAGAAGTGTAGATAGAACAATATGAGATGATTTTGAATTGAATAGAAGCACCCCGACCTCAAAAGGTTTTTTTAGTCCATTTGAACTTAATGGTTGACTTTGAAATAAAATTATGAAGCACCACTCGACCTCAAAATAATTTTCCTTTTGTCCATTTGAATTAGTGGTTGATGTTGTAAAATTTTAAAAAATATATATGTTTTATATCCTTTTGGTGAAAAGACAAGATAAGATTTTCATTATTATAAGTGTATTAATAAAATTTTATAAATCAAAAAATCAATTTAGATAATCTTTTAGGAGTGGAAATTGATAGTAGTACGATTTATTTACTTACAATATTGTTGAATAGTTCTTTGGGCGTGAGTGTAGCACAAACCAATCCAAAAATTCAAAGAAAGTGGATGAGTACTGGAATATATGACAGATAGGATTAATATTATTTTTATTACATAAATCCATAGAGAATAGGACATTTCTCCCTATATAAAGAAGCTTAGTACCCAAGGCATTTAGTCATCACTCTCTCATTATTACAATTAGCCACCTAATTAAGCCTTAATCATGTCTAAACACCTTTTTTGGAGCTCAAGCCTAATTGTGTTGTTAGCATTCCTCTCTTTCTCTGGTATATTCTTTTTCCTTCATTTCAATTTCGATTTTAGTTTTCTTTTTTTCAAATAAACGTTAATCTACGTTTCAAATATAATTCGTCTTTATACCTTTCACCTGCGTTGAAGCTTTATTACCGAAGTAATGTATTGTATACTGTTTGATAATACTTTATATCTTAATAAAGATTTACATTTTAACATTTTGACATGAAAAATTAAGTTGTGCCATGAATTTATAGTCGAATTTTATTACATATTTCATTGTAATTGTTCATTGGTTATTAACACTTATTCATCTATTAGTTGATAAATATTATATTATTTACAAATATTTACAAATATTTAGTCCCTACATTAATATATAAATTACGATCAGTCCTTTAGAAAAAATTTAATAGAACAAAGTTTAATAAGATCATAATTTTAATTTCTATGTTATCAAGGAGCATTTGGCATCTATATATTTACTATATATATTGACTTGTGCGTATTCAATTGAACTTTGTACGCCTAACAAACAAGTGATGGTAATAATGACATACATATACAAAAAGTGTATTAACTGCTTAGCTCATATAGTCAACACATAATAATCTACCTTTCGTGGTCAACGATAAACACGTAAAAATGGTTTGAAGCATTAATTATATCACATATTGAAATTTAGATCAAAATTGCCATTTCATCAATAATGCAAAATTAAATTATTCCTCAATATGTTTTTTTATCAAATATTATACTCATCCGTACGTCAAATATTGTATAAACACAATTTATTCCTTTTAAAGTGACCTGTGATGTTATTAGTGATTGAGAGTAACAACTTTAATATAAAATGTAATTAACTCCTGAACAGCTAAGGGAGATCTTCAGTTTGACTACTATGCCAAGAGTTGTCCAAAAGCACCCGAAATAATTAAGCAGCAAGTTTACACTTTGTACAAGAAGCATGGAAACACCGCTGTTTCTTGGATCAGAACTCTCTTCCATGATTGCATCCTCAAGGTAAATTAATCGTTCGTTGTCTTAACAAAAGTCGAAATGTAATATAGCTGTCACACAAAAATGATACAGTATCCGAACATATTTAATTTGTCATGCATAAACGGTCGTGCTATGCGTCGATATTAATTAATGTCACCATATGTCGTCCTCTTTCGATTTTAATGGTCACATGATATAAAGTCGTGTGATCCATCGCTATTGCTATAAACATCCTTGACTCCTCGTCGTTCCCATATTAATTGAGAAATTTTGGTACATATTTTATCATTTCATCCATCACTACTATTTCAACAAACTTTCATCCCAATTTAATTGTCATGTTTCTTAACAGTCGTGCGATGCATCACTATTGCTACAATCCGTAAACGGAATAAAGTCGGAGATGACATCTACCAGAAACTTCGGCATGAGGAATTTGAAGTACCTCGACGTTATTAAGGCTGCCTTGGAAGCAGAATGTCCTAAGACTGTTTCTTGTGCTGATATTATTGCTCTTTCCGCAAGTGAAGGCTCTCCCCTGGTAATCATACACACCTTGTCATTTTTTCTGTAACGAGGACGTGTAACCGCTACTCATATTAATCTAACGCATACGCATATTATTGTTATTTAGTTAAAAGGACCACGCATCGCTATGAAATCAGGACGAAGAGATGGCAGAACCAGTTTTATCGGTGAAATTGAGCAGTACATTCCAAATCATAATGCTTCCATCTCATCCATCCTTTCATTATTCAAATCCGTGGGAGTTGATACTGAAGGAGCGGTTGCTCTTATAGGTAAACGCCTGTTTCACTATACTTAATTCGTCTATAGCAAACTTAATCACGACTATTGAATTATATATTGATTTTTGTAACACGTAATAATATATAGGTGCTCATTCGGTGGGACGAGTGCATTGCGTCAACCTAGTCCACAGATTGTACCCTACAGTTGATCCAACCTTGGACCCTGCATACGCGACTTACCTAAAAGGTCGTTGTCCATCCCCAACACCCGACCCTGTAGCAGTGGAGTACTCCAGATTCGATCGTGTAACAACTATGGTTTTGGACAATATGTACTACAAAAACATATTGGCACACAAAGGACTACTAGTAATTGATGCAGAATTGGCAACTGATCCAGCTACAGCACCATATGTTGTGAAGATGGCAGCTGATAATAACTATTTCCATGCCCAATTTGCAAGAGCTATGGTGATTTTATCAGAGAATAATCCATTGACTGGAACTCAAGGTGAAATTAGAAAAGATTGTCGATTTGTTAATGCTTGAGCAACGCTTGGCATTCATCAACAAGGTTCATAAATCATAATCATATGTAATTTATTGTTGTATCATGTGGACATCTACTCTATTAAGAGTTTGATACTCTTGATCTTCCTTGTTAAAGTGTTTGAATAATCTATTAAAAGCATTTTCCTTTTCCAAATAGATTTAAGGAGTACTTTTTTTTTTTATCATATACGTTTCTCATCATATTATCATTCGATTCCACATATTTTAATATGTGCAGTTCAATTATATATGTTTTCAAGAAATGTCTCAGTTTGCCATTTCATCACAACGAACGTTAAAATTGACTCTTTTTAAAAATAAACTGGCAACTGTAAAATTGCTCAAATACCATTTTGAGAATCACGCAGTCTAGAAAATTTGTACATGCAATCAAAGTTGTGAGAAAATTACCCTTCATATTTTCTAACATATTATAAAATTATGAAGGTACAGAATTACGAACAACATTTTTATTTTTACAGTTAATTGAGATAAAATATAAATATATTAAAATGTGATTGGGTTTTATACGTTGTATAAAATTTGAAGAGTAATTTGGTCACATAAATTTGACCAGATGAGTGTACAAATTTTTTACGTCTAGCTAGTAACACGAATACACGACATTATTTTACTTAAAAAGACAACTCGAATAGCCTAGTGGAAAAGGCTCTCGCTAGTGACGAGAAGGCGTTCGAATCTCACCTCATCGCTAATTTACAAAAAAGAAAGAAAAAAAGGACAAACGATTAGATCTCTTATTTGGAAAGATGAAAAGTTGTAACCCCTGCTTGCGAACTTTAAAATAGTTGAGGGACCGTAAGAAAATAAGTATTCATAATCCATTATGGTCTGTTTGGATTGGGGTGAATCAAGGGGAATCAGGGAGAATTTAGTTTTTTTTTGTGTTTGGGAACCTAATAATTTTCTACCCTAGGAGAAACTATTCCCCTTATTCACCCCCATTACCCTTCATTCCCCTCAAAATCTCTACCCTCCAAATTCAAGGGTGACCAAGAAGAATACAATATTAAGCATTAAAATATACTATTTTCCCTGATTCCCCCTGATTCTCCTAATTCAAAATCATGTACCCAAACAACAATAAAATATATTCTCCCTGATTCCCCTGATTCTCTTCCCCTAGGAGAATTTTTTAAAATTCTACTCCCCTGATTCACCCCAATCCAAACGGACCATTAATCCCACATTTATATTTGTAGCTCGAAGAATATTTCTTCGAAGATTTTGACGAAGTCAACTCCACATTTTATCATTTCGTTTTCCTCTGCAACTTTCTCCTCCTTCGATGGATCGCGATGGCACGGTACATTGTTTCTCCTTCTAGAATTTTGATTATTTTCACAGATGTGTAATTTTAATGTATTTTAGCTGATTGATTTTTTGTGTTATAGAATTTAATGATGTAGTGTTGATATTTATTAAATCGCGTATGTTATGTGAATATATTCACTGATTCATTGCTTTATTATATAGCTCGTGATCTGAGTGATTGGAATTATAGGTGGTCTGGGGATATTTGTAGAGATTTATTCACAGTTTGTTTCGTGCATTTCGGAAATTTCAAATAAAATAAAGTTTTGTGTGACTTTGTAGTTAGTGCGAATAGGCGCGTAAAAGAATCTAAAAGATCGATCCTCGGTCCGAAAAGTTGGCTTGAATAGTTAGTATTCAATGTTCGCTCGATTCTGTTTCAGACCGAGCCCTGGTGAAGTTCGGAAAGGTCTGGTTTGCTTACAGCCCTAAGTGTGAAAATTGAAGAAGAGTGGTGGGATGGAGATATTATAGTATTGAGGGTGATTGATTAGTCTTTGAGGGGATAATGCTGAATGTGACTATTGAAAAGGTGAATTTCACCTCTAGTATGAAAAGAATCGCATCTTTGTTCTTTTTTATCATTATGTCCTTTTGGTTCTAGTAAGTGGCTTGCATTTGTGGAAGCCACTATCCATAGCATCCACGATAAGTAGCTGTAAAATTAAATGATTCGTGTAATTATCGCTTTTTAGCAAGTGTCTTGCATTAAATGGTTCGTGTAATTATCGGTCGAGTAAGTGTCTTGCATAGCCAACATACATTGCTATCCTGTGTATGTTGGTTTCTATAAAAATGTACATCAGGTAAAATTAAAGGATTCGTGTGTAATTATGTATGATGTCTAGTATTGATAATTCTTGGCAAATGATGCTGCGGTATGATATGTAAATATCGATCACTTTTCTTTTCATATCCAAATAAAAGGTTTCATTCACAACCTTGATTGATTAAGTTTGAACTTAAAACTTACAATTGGAACTTTATAAGCTTTGTTAAAGATCAAGCAAACTCAGAATTGTTTGAGGTTCTCTTGACCTTCTTTGTTGAGGTTCTAGCATGAATAATTCTTCAATGAAATGTCACTTGTATGTTTGCATTATCTTATGGGATACCTATGTTACCCGGTTCAACTGGATATCGGTCATAGTATGTCATTCATGTCTAATCCTCGATTCCCCTTTAACTGATGGACAGAAAAATGCCGGCAACAATGTTGAAGCTGGAGGATTCAATCCTGGGTTGATTGTCTTAATTGTTATTGGCGGGCTTCTATTGACATTCCTTGTCGGCAATTATGTTCTCTACGTTTATGCACAGAAAAACCTTCCTCCTAAAAAGAAGAAGCCAATCTCGAAAAAGAAGATGAAGAAGGAAAGACTGAAGCAAGGTGTTGCACCTCCAGGAGAATAGATTTTCAGATACTTATATAGTGATGCTATGCCCAACATATTGTTTGCTGTTTTGCGCTGATCAGTAATTTGTGCTTAGACATAAATTTTTCTGCAGTTAAGTTGCCTGTTATTTGAAAGCAGTTGAAGAGAACCTCAACATGATTACATGAAGTTTTAGACAATTTAGATCTTTTTGTTACCGCAGCTGAACGATAAATTTCGAGCAGATGGGTTTTATTTAGTCATTTGGATCATTGCAATATTGCATTTAACCATATTCTAAAGTATCACCATTCACCAACAAACATCTACACTTGCCCAAGGAATCAACACATGGAATTAGGCAAGTTAGATATATACCATGACAAATTTAACTATAGAACATACTAATCTTGAAACAAAATACTGGATATTCTATCATTCATTTTTGAGAGATATTAGCGTTTGGTTGAAAATTACATAAGATATTAAGTATTACAATTGATCTTGAAAGTGATATGACAAATGCTAACAAATCTTATGATAAATGAAGTAAAGCATCAATTTCCATTCCCATCACCAACTCAGCAACTCTTGGCCAACAGGCTCACTATCAACAATAGGAGTAATTTTGTCACAAGCTCCTTGCCCATACGTCGTTGATAACCTCCCTGGAGAAGTAAATCAGGTCATTCAAAAACAGTAAGCAAATTCAACTAATTAGTACTGCGTTAAGTGCAAGCTATTACGAGAACTTCACGTATTCTAAAGATTCTATCAACTCTTGCCAACAGGCTCAATATCAATAATAGGAGAAGTTTTGTCACGAGTTCCTTGCATAGACGTCGTTGATAACATCCCTGAAAGAGTAAATCAGGTCACTCGAACAGTAATCAAATTCAACTAATTTAGTACTGCGTTAAGTGCAAGCTATTTTCGGAGCTTAACATGCTATAATGGATTCTATCAACTCTTGGCCAACAGGCTCACTATCAATAATAGGACTAGTTTTTCGTCACGAGCTCCTTGCCCAGACGTCGTTGATAACCTCCCTGAAGAAGTAAATCAGGTCACTCAAACAGTAAGAAAACTCAACTAATTAGTATTGCGTTAAGTCATAAGTGCAAGCTATTTTCGGAGTTTAACATTTTCTAATGGGTTCTATCAAGTGTTTTACCTAGTTGAGACTTGAGAGGAACTAAGTGTACAGACTAAGGTCCCATGACTTTGTTTCACAGAAACTGGAATTGCAAAACTTGAGTCCCAGATAACTAAATTTGATAAACGGAAATGAAACGTCAGAATAAGTAATCGAAAATAGTAACAGTTGCCTGTATAACGACTTCTAATGCTTCAGCTTATCAATGAATCTGACTTGCTTATAAAGCAAGACGTGTATATTACCGAGTAACATGAAGAAAGCGAAACAGCAAGTGGCCGGAAGGCCAGCCAATTTCAAACTCATAAATGTCGACAAGAAGTCATTTGAACAGGTAAACTATAATGCGGAAAATGTTGCAAGAAACTAGTGTTCGTGTCAGCTTGATTGTGCAGGCCTTTTCTAAGATCCTTTTATCAGAACTCATAAGTTACGGTAAGAATTCTTCGGGACACTTAGCAAACAACATAACATTGAATATAAGCATCAGAATTATAATGTTACATAGTAAAACAGTTCAATCACATTCACATACGGAGTATTTCTTAACTTCAGCTGTAACACTGACATACAAAAGAGAAGTGAGTTACAACTGAGAGTACCCTAATATGTTTGTATTTCCTTAAATTAAGTTCCGTTTGATTAGGGAGAAGCTCAATATAAAGCCTGTTTTATTTAAAATATTTTGACAGTTCCTGCAGGTTGAGCACCCCTTACAATGCTTAAATGTTTTATTATGAAGAACTGGCGGATTAAGAACATTAACAAATAGAATGGCAACATTCAATCAGCTGTGAAACAATCCAGTATTCAATCAATGTGAAACAATTACTCTACCTTATTATACAATAACAATAAGAAGCAAGCGTAGAAGAAACCATTAACAAACACATACTAATTCAAGACCAGATTCATGATCCAATCAATTAATGTTAATCAAGTACTCTACTTTATGACAAGAACGGGACATACCAACTCATGATGAAATCATAATCTAATCAATCGGACCGCCTATAAGAAGCATGTTTCCTAGCAGCAATAGCATTCTCATACTCAAACTTCAACACATTCGGTATATGCGAAGTGTCCTTAACATAAAACATCCTCCCAAACACACTCTCCTCAATCACCACAAACCAACACTTCAAATACCTATTCACAAACCAAAACCACCAAAAACCAAGCCCCGTCCCTAACGCCGCCCCAGCAAACACCTGCGCCACCGTATGGTACCCCAAGTACACCCTAGAAAACAAAGTCAAAACCGCCAAAGGCCAAACCACCACCAAAATAACCCACATCTGATTCCTACCCAAAACTCCAATTCTATAGTAAGTCATCAAAGTCAAGAAAGTGGAGAAAAAGAACATGTACTGAGAATGGCTAGAGGGCCATCCATGAGAATCGCACATTTCAAGAAGCGTGCAAGTTTCGGGTCGGGCTTGTTGAACATTAGTCTTGATGAATTCGTTGATGAATTGGGATATCAACAAGCCTAAAGCGAAGAAGATGGTTTGAAGCTCACGGCGGAAGAGGAAGTGGGAGAAGAAGCCACCAAGGCTGATGAAAACGGGGACAAGTGAAATCCATGCTAGAAAAAGGCCTAGTTGGTCTCCTCTTGTGTAGCGTACGTGGGTTAGGGAGATGGCTTTCAGAGAAGGGGGGGACATGTTCTTGGTCTAGACTCTAGATCACCGATGAGGACGAGGATGTAGGGAACTTACAGCGGTTGTTGGAATTTCGTTATATCCGCAACCACCTAAAACTCAATCGTTTTTGCCTCAAACTTAGACTCGTACAAATTCGAGTTCCTATTGGACTACATAATCCACTATGCACACGCCAAAACTGTGTTTTTTTAAGGGCAAATTTATTATTTTGCCCCTATGTGAAGTCCCTTAATCTTATTTTTATTTTTATTTTTTCCTGTAAAGTCCCTTAATTGCTACACTTACAAATATGGGGCATAATTATAATCTCACACCTAAAAATCGCTATTTGGGTGTGCTATTTGGGTGTGCATATAACAGATCAGTAATACTCTTATCAACTTTATGTAATAGGGAGTATAAATAAATAGTACTTCATCCGTCCCTAAATGATTGGTACATTTTGATTTTACATGGTCAAACTTAAAAAAATTTGATCAACAATTCTTATCAAACAATATGAAATAATGTAGTCATATGGGATCTTGTTAGATTCGTCTGGACATATATTTTTGAAATATCAATTTTTTATAATTTTTCATATGTAGAATAAGAGATATTTATATTTGAACTCGTGTTTTGTTGACCATAAAAAGTCAAAATGTATCAATCATTTAGAGACGGAGAAGTACTAGTTTTTTAGTTTGAAACATGCATGTCCTCAGCAAAAGTTGGCATGGGAATCGATTCTATTTCGAACGGATTACCGGATGAAGTCTCAGTAAATAAAACAACGACATTATTCAATTAAAACTCGGACTCGAAAATAAACCGAGTATACCATGGATCAAAATGGTAGTGCGGTCATTTTTAAAGATCATATGTTAATGTAGAGTACTTATTTATACTTTGTCCATCCCTAAATGATTGGTAAATCTTGACTTTCATGGTCAACAAAACACGATTTAAAACTTAAAAATCTCTTACTCTACATGAGAAAAGAATTATAAAAAGTTGATATTCCAAAAATATATATTAAGACGAGTCTAACAAGATCTCACATGACTATATTATTTTTTATCGTTGAATAAGAATTCTTAATCAATTTTTTAAAAGTTTGACCATAAAAGTCAAAATGTATCAATCATGTAGTGACGGAGAGAGTATTATATAAATTCGATTTGAGTCATTTTTCTAGTCTATTTCGAGTTGATCTGAGCACCGAATTGGTTGGGGTATGTTGTTTCAGTTTGGTCCCGAGTCAAGTCCGAACCAAAATTTCTCTATTTTGAACCGATTCCGAGACCCGAGATTGTTAAGCTCTACCTCAGTTAGACCGACCCATTTAGGTTCCCTCTACCAAAACCGCTATCAGCATTTTTGAATCATAAAACCCTAAACCCTACACATGTACAATCATTGAAAGCATGAGAAAGTAGTACCTTTTCAAGCATAGCAGCTGAAAGATGGCAGAACGTGAATCCTCCTTTTTGTTCTCCGGCATATCTTTTGATCGCAAAAGATTCGCTAAAGATATTTCCAGATTCAAGGTCCAAACTTTGAATTTAATCTAATTTATAATATTAATTGTGAATTATGTTGAAAATAGTATATTTTGATGTGTTTCTTACTTAATACAAATTTATTTGAGTTCAAAATTCAATCTTTTTGAGAAGGGGAGGGGAGTGTTATCTCGTTTTATGATAGTTTTATGCTAATTCACAAACAATACTCGTATCTTATGTTTGGAAAATCAAGCCCCTTGGATTATATGTCGTAATGTATGTATGTTGCTAATGTTAATTGTATGACGTAGGTATTTGAATTATTATTGTTTACTTAGTTGGAATTTTGATTGCGTTTAGGAGAAAAAAGAAACCGAGGAAAAACCAATTTTTTTGGAAAATGTTGATGTCGAAACGAAACAGGAGCAGTTAGATGTAGTAAGGGGTAATAGGAAGAGGAAGCGCAAGAAAACCGAGCAAGGTGATTTCTTTTTTTCCATTATTTTTGTGTTGACTTTGTCTTGTTTAACAGAGTTTTCAAATCCGATCTTCCTGCTAACATTGTCAATATTACATTGTTGGATTAAAGTATTGTCTTGTTCTGAAAACAGTGGAAGGTTTTAGTGTGTTCAAAAGTTCTAATAGCAGACTTGAAAATGGAGGAGATGACAATCAAGAAAGTGAAGTTTCGCAAGCAAAAAAGGAATACTTTCAGCAATTGGAGGTATATGTAGTTCTGTTTTCTTAGATGAGGTCACATGGTGACAACAAATTATTGGGCTCTTCAACATCGTACTATTTAGAGTTATGTAATATGCTGTTACAATGATAATATAACTCATCGTGAAGTATCCGTTTCGTTCTGTTGTAAATGATGGTTTCAGCGAGATGCAGTTTTTCGGAAGAAGCATAATATTCACGTCTCTGGGAGTAACATCCCTTCGCCTCTTGAAAATTTTGTGCAACTAAAATCAAGGTACATTTTCAACTTCTCTAACACCCTTAAAACGCCCTAACTTGTATCTTCAGCATATTTATTTCTCTAAATTGTTTAGTATATGAAAGTGTAAACATTCCTATTAGATCTTGATGGATTGACTTAAGTTATCCGTGCACATCTGTAGGTACAAATGTAAATCTTACTTACTTCGCAATTTGGCGGAACTGGGATTTAGAGAACCCACACCAATCCAAATGCAGACTATTCCAATCCTCTTATCCGTATGATCTCTCATATGATTTTCTCAGTTCAGGAAATGAATGGCATCTATTTATTTCTTATGTTACTGATATTGAATCCTTGTACACATCCCAAATTTATGTAGGGACGGGAATGCTTTGCTTGTGCTCCAACTGGTTCTGGTAAAACCTTTGCGTTTTTGTGCCCCATTCTAATGAGACTCAAGGTATAACTGCTACTTTTGTTTTATATCATTTTTGAAGTAATTGGTAAGTTATCTGACAAACAACTGAATATTGATCAGCATGCATCTAAAGATGGAATTCGAGCTGTAATCCTTAGTCCTACTAGAGAGTTAGCTGCTCAGACAGCACGAGAGTGCAAAAAGTTGGCAAAACGAAAGAAATTTTATATCAAGCTAATGACGAAACAGCTGGTAAAATCTGCAGACTTCTCAAAGCTGCAGTGTGATGTACTGATATCAACGCCTTACCGAGTACGGGTTGCGGTTCGCAAAAAGAAGCTCGATTTAAGTCGGTATACTCCTTATATTTTCTATAAATTTCTGGATATGATGCTTAATAATGAGAAGAAATGTGTTGCGAGTTCATATATCTGTTGTCTTCTTAGAATTCTTTAAATACAATGAGCATGCTTGAACCAAACCCTTGTGGACTATGAGAAACTTTAACCTGAGTCTGCAGCAACTTCTCTGTTCAAATTTTGCAGGGTGGAATTTTTAGTTCTTGACGAGTCTGATAAGCTTTTCGAGCTAGGATTAGTCAAGCAGGTGGATTCAGTTGTCAAAGCATGTTCAAATCCATCAATAGTGCGGTCACTATTCAGTGCTACTTTACCTGATACAGTTGAAGAGCTTGCACGTACTATAATGCATGATGCTATTCGAGTAATAATTGGAAGGAAGTACGATGTTGTTCATGCTGGTTTAGATTTTTTTTTCTTGTTCGCACATTGGGCATGTGATCAAGTCTTCACTTTCTTCAGATGTTGACATTGATTTGTATTCAAATATTTTCTTAATGAGTGCAGGAACTCTGCATCAGAATCTATTAAGCAGAAGTTAGTATTTGTTGGAAGTGAAGAAGGGAAGCTTCTTGCTCTTCGTCAGTGTTTTGCTGAGGTAGCCACTCAATTTCTCTGTTCTCTAATGTTTAGGGAACTACCGACTCTTGCTTTGTTTCTGTTAAATTTTCATTCCATATCTGTTTGTTTTAGGTTGTATCTCATTCTATTTCCTTTTTGGGTGTCTGAGAGGAGGATAGATCTGAGGCTGTTTCAACAATGAGTAATAAATAATGTGTTGGCTCCAAAGCTTATAGTTTTTTTTTTGTTCTAAAAGTTATATTCCTTCCACTTTTGTCATCACATATTCATTTTCTACGAATCAAAAACTATCTTCTTATTCCCTCAATAAATTATTACCTCCAATGCACTCCTTACATTTTAGAGAGTCGTGTGTGAGAAAGAGGCAGACGTTTGACATTACTATTCTCTGCTTCCTATCTTCTTATCCCCTCAATAAATTATTACCTCCAATGCACTCCTTACATTTTAGAGAGTCGTGTGTGAGAAAGAGGCAGACGTTTTTTTTTTTTTTTAAAGGGGGTTACCTTTTGATTTTATTAATACGAATAATCCATTACAATCACCAAACATCAGTACAATTCGTAAACTCGTAAATTCAAGGAAAGAGGCGACTAGCATCAAACTAGTGAGAGAAATTCTTCTCTCTGACCACTTCCTTGCTAGCAAGAGGGCTCGAACCCGAGACCTCCGCTAGAGGTGTCAGCATGCTTGCCACTAGAGCAAGATGTCTTGACAAGAGGCAGACGTTTGACATTACTATTCTCTGCTTCCTTTTTTTAATTCATTCTCTAATTAAATATATTTTGACCACAGAGCCTGAATCCACCTGTTTTAGTATTTGTCCAAAACAAGGAGCGAGCAAAAGAACTCCATGATGAACTGAAATTTGATGATATCAGAGTGGATGTTATACATTCTGATTTGAATGAGATACAGGTATGTTCCTCGTTCTCTAGTAATGTTTGTGATTTGAACAGTCTAAGCATAGCATTCTAAGGTCAAGTACTCCAGAAGATGATATTATTGTCTCTACTTTGGTAGTTGCACTGATTTTTTTGATGTGGTGTATATCGACATGCAGAGAGAAAATGCTGTTGATAACTTTCGAGCTGGAAAAACATGGGTCTTAATTGCAACTGACGTTATTGCCCGCGGAATGGATTTCAAAGGCATTAATTGTGTCATTAATTATGATTTCCCAGATTCTTCAGCAGCATATATCCATCGAATTGGTAAGTCACTTGGCTTTGGAACAATCATAACTTATACATTACCTGATCATTGTGATGGAGACTATGGTTGCTTTATTGTGCCAGTTTGGTGACACATTGGCAGATATATTTAACTTACTGCGACTAATATCACCTACTGCAAGTCTGCAACATTGAAACAGAAAATATCATTGAACATTGACTGTCTATACCACAATTTTGTACTGGCTATGTTATATAATCTGATGTTGTTTTAATTTTTAGTGTTCGCTTTTAGAACGACAGAATATTAACTTCCTTATTTTCTGTATTAGGACGCTCTGGCAGGGCAGGTAGGAGTGGGGAAGCCATCACCTTATACACCGAAGCCGACACTCGGTATTTACGGAATGTAGCCAATGTGATGACTGCTTCTGGCTGCGATGTTCCTAGCTGGATTATGTCCTTGCCAAAGCTAAAATGGAAGAAGCATAGGCCTCACAGGGATGCGATTTCTACAAAACCTAAAGACGAAGAAGAATAGACTAGACAACGTCAAGGTATATGCAATTTTGTGTTCGAGTTGCCCATTGGTCCTGTGTTGTAGAAGACCATTACAAGATTCTTAAATAGAGAGTATTCCAAGATTTCATGGTGGAAATATTTGTATACATTAACTTAAACTGAGAATTGTTAGAGGCTGCTTATTTCACTTGCTTAAACCAGACAAATATTGTTGTCTAAATTGTTTTGACAATAGCCATATAATTAAACTGAGCCAGTCCATGTTCATGGCTCGATTGAGAAGTAAGTTGACTGATGCACGACTCAGCTAGGCTCGAATTTGTCACGTGGCTCGGCTCGACTCGGCTCGGCTCAGAATAATTAATATTTTTTGCATTATTATTATTATTATTAAATAAATCAGTTCAAATAAACATAAGGTAATTATAACACAATTTGGTCATAATAATGAATGAAATAGTATTATCTTCTTCTATTTTAATTCAAAAAAAGTTGAAAATTTATTACTCTTTTAGTTAGAACGATATCAAATAATATTGAGTTAATTATTGGTAAGCTATTGAATCTATTACAATTGAGCCATGTCAGAATTAGATATGTAATGTTAATATCTCATATAATTAGTTGTCAAATTGAGATCGCTTACTTTCACCATAGACGGCTCAGTTCTATCTGAGCCACTTTAAGTTCATGGCTCGATTAAAAAGTAATTCCACTAAAATTTGTGGCTCGACTCGACTCATGGACCACCTATCAAGTTCCAGCTCATTTCTTCCTCAGTGAAGTAAACTGAAGTCTATCTCTTCTCCCTCGGACACAAACCCCTTTGCTCTGCATAAACCCTAGTCCCACATTTCCACAACTCCACCATTTTTCCTTTAATCCATCAATAATTCCATAACAACATCCTCTTCATCTCAATACTATTTCTTAACAATCATGAATCTTATACGCAGAGTTATTTCATCACCACAATATTTACCCCCCTCCCACCCTCCCCCCAAGTCCCTCTTCCTATTGCCGTGCACCGTTACCATTCAACAATTTTCACCCTTTACAACCACCGCTGTAATTAATTCCCTTAAATCTCAACAACCAAAAAAACCCAAGAAACCCAAATCACCCCCTCCTACAAATTGGTCACAGACTGTAAAAAAACAAGCTTTAACTTGGCCTAGGCCTAGTGAAATTGTGTACCAATCCAAGAACTCGAATTTTGTGAATTTAATTGGGAGAATTGAGATGCCCATTCAGTTTCACGCTACCCCAGATGGGAGACACGTGGCTATGACATTAGTTGGTCAAAAAGATTGCGTTTTTAGTGGTAATTATTCGGACTCTTTAGTTGGTAAAAAAGATTGCATTCTTAATGGCGATTTTTCGGATTCTTTGGTGGTGCCTGTTGTCTTTGAGGGGGATTTAGCTCATATTGTGGCTTGTCATGTGAAAATGAATGATTTTGTTTATGTTTGTGGGAAATTGTGCTTGGAGCCATTGCCGTTTGATTTGAGTGGAAGTGAAGGGAAGTTTTATGTAATTGGGAATGAGCTAAACTTTGTGCAAGGTTTGGTGATGCAAGGGTCTAATAAAAACGTTGTCGAAAATTATGATGTTGTCGAAGAACAAGTTGGGAATACAAAATCTAGTGTGGATAAGGGTACTGTGGCTGATAAGAGGGGTTGGGAAGAATTCCGTGCTGAGCCTGATCAGTGGTCAGTCGTTACCTCACAAGATGACGTTTTGAAGGGAGCCATTGAAGGAGTTAAGCGAAAGGTTGATGGACAAAGGCTTGACTTGGATGGTTCTACCCCTTTATGGGTGTATAAGAAACTGGAGGAGTTGAACTTTGAGAATAAGACCGAGGAGATGAAACTTGAACGATCGGATACTAGGAGTAGGAACCAGGAGATGAAAATTGAGTCACTGAACATTGACAAAAAGGTTGAGATGAAAGTTGGAACTCTGAACACTGAGAAGAAGGGTTTTAGCAACGTTGGTGGTACACCGAAAGATGGAGACTCTGTTCTAAATTCTTGGAGGGATCTTGTGAAGAACCCTATGGATTGGCGGGACTATCGTGAAAAGAAGTCAAGTGGATCATTTAAAGCCAATTATCCTGATTTTAAGCATAAAAGTAAGGGAACGGCACTTTGGTTGAACAATGCACCAAACTGGGTGTTGCCAGGACTGGCAGGACTTGATGTTGATGCCCAGGTTCAGGTTTCGAATTTACAGCGGGCAAAGGGTGGAAAGGGAAAGAATGAGGATAACTGGAAAAGTTTGGTCGAAAATCCAGATAAATGGTGGGATAATAGAGCAAGAAAGACTAATATTAAAGCACCAGACTTCAAACATAAAGATACTGGTGAAGCCTTGTGGCTAAATAGTTCTCCAGATTGGGCATTGAACCAGTTGCCACCTTTGAAAAATGAGCATAGCTTTGCTGCTGGAAACAAGAATGCCTTTGTAGCTTAGCATGATGCTATATTCGCAAGATTTCAGGTTTCTACTCTGAATAGATGCCCTTTCTTCTGTTGGTATTGATTGCTTCAAGAAATGATTGAGTGGGTGTTTTGACTCCACAATATACTATTTTGTACAATTTATAGAATCTGCATTTGGTTGTCTAGAAACTTTTTAATCGCATTTCTTACAGAACATGCACTATGAAGTTGCATGCATACATTTAATCTCTTGTTTTATCTGATCTGGATCATTTAGCAATCACCCATATCTAAGAGTGAAAGTTTACAGCCTCGATATTTCTACCATTACATCGATAATGTATACCCTATGTGCAAAAGTGCAGTCACACCTTTATTTACACTGTTTTGTGATAGTCCATCAATCAAGGGTGTTGGTTGATAATATCAGTTCTTAGTTATCGCATAAATTGAAAATGTATGGATAAATTAAAAATATATGATAATTACATGAGCTGGCGTTGTTTGAAGTTATGATAATATCAGTTCTCAGAAAGATCTAAGGAAAGAGTGCAGTTAAATTGTACGTCTTTCCTTGTGTTTTGTTATGCGGTTTTCACCTGTTCACAACAGCCAGGACAGCATAACTTCAAACAATCAAGTTTCTTTTCTCATCTAATATCTCAGCTATGCGACCACGTCCACAATCTGTTGAAATGCTGCAGCAACCTAAAACAAGTCAATCTAACAATGCAACAACCACTTGCTCAAAGACATTGAACCAGAAAGAAGGAGTGTTCCACCTAAAAGGCTTGTTATAATTGTGACCCTAACAAGCATAAAATATAAACTCAGGCCAATGCTTTGACGGAGAATGGTGAACACGTTGAGATTGGTACAGTCTCCTCAGTCCTCTGTTGTGGATTGTCCTGGTGCATTAGACCGAGTCCTCTAATGTCTCCGAGTTTAGGAAAATAGGTACCATGTATAGACATCTAGTATTCAATGAAATCTTTAAAGATACTAGAACCGAGATGGATTGCCAGAGGACATTTGTATAGACATTTGTAGGAGGTATAGATGTCCATTGGCCGCTATTGCTAAATCCAGCCAAGTTTTACTCTATTAAGTCTGATACTTCGATGTGTGTTATTGAATAATCAGTTATTTTTTCGTGGTATTTTATGTTAGCTTCGTTCAGGACGTCTGAATCATTTAAGTATTGATTTGGAGAACTTGGACTTTTGTCAGTCAGAAAAAAGAAATATTCTGTCTCTTTTCCTACATGTTTGACTGACTTCTTTTGTTTCCTTTATTCTGTTGGTGGAGTAGTTTCCAAGTTATTCTGTTAGGTGTGTGTTGGTTTAAGGATAGAGAAGTAATGAGTAATTTTCTTGTTCTTTCACTAACTACAAACAATGAGATGCAAAATGCCATATTCATAAATTATGAATTAATGGTTCGATAATGAGAACCGATTAACGATAAACAGTTGAGTAGCTCCCTCTTGTTTTGTAATGGTGAATCCAGATTAGTGGTCCTCTAATGTCATAAAGAGTTGATTAGGTAAAACAAGTAAATTTGGTAGTAATAATTACTCACACTACTTCACCTCTTACCACGTGAATATCATAAAACTACTAGCTTCCTGCCACATTATTAAACGTTGGGTTAAGTAGTGACCAAATATTAAATTACTTTTTCATGTAATATAATACTAATGGTTATTGGTGTAATATTTACTTGTTCAATGCTCGCTCTTAAAAATGTTTGACACATTAAATATAATTATTTTACTTATATCTAAGAAGAATCTAATCACATTTAGCCAGGTAGAAAACAAGATATTAACAGTGAAGAAATCTAGTAGTAGTAGTAGTAGACTAGTAGTACTATATTGGAGTATAATAACTTTAGTGGAGCCCATATGTCCAGCTCTAACTCTGTTGTCTGAATCTGATTTAATAAAAATAGCTGTTAACTGATTTCTCATGTTCTGTTTTGTTGTTGAAGTCTTCCAAAGCAACTAGATGATTAGTTCTAATAGGCTTTTTAACAGTGAGTGAGTGAGTGAGGAAAGGGGTCCAACTGTAATATTTTCTTCTTTTTTGTTTGTATGGACCATGTTATAGAAAAGCAAAACTTGGTATTTTGGGACACTTTAGTTGGACACAAATCCAGAAGTGGTTATCTTGTTTGAGATCTGACTGTTTCACGTAAAGGTAATGCACAACATTTGATGGTGTCTCAATTCACTGTCAAATGTGATAGTATGTTTTTATGCAATTTGGTAATGTAGTGGCATGTTTTTGAGCTAATGAGTTTCATTCCTTTGATTTTATATACTGAAAGTGAAGTTTTGTTATCAGTCGTTAGAGACTTAGAGTATAAAAATCAGTTTCAGTATGCGTGATAAATGTATTGCGTTTTGTTATGTGTGGGAATGAAGTTAACTGTTGAAGTTAAATGTATTGCGTTTTGTTCCTATGTGGTCTTTTGTTGCAGTAAGGGAGACAGGGGAGTGAGGGGACCAAAATGAATGGTTTGATGTAATTTTGAAAGATTTCAGACTAGACTAAATGAGTTTAAGAAAGGGTAGATAAGATTATAAAGATTTGTCTAGATAAGGTTCAATGTAACTTTGAATAGTAATATGATTGAACTTGATCCAGTCTGGTTTACATTACGTGCACGGTGCATCTCAGGTTTTCAATCTGCTTAAACGCCCTTGGATCTGGTGGTCTAGATCTTTCGTTAATGATTTGAGTCTATTACATTGTGCATTTATATTGGTTTTGTTCTTCAAATAGGACATCAATTATCAAGATGGGGAGGAAAGGAAGTTGGTTTTCTTCATTGAAGAAAGCTCTCAGTCCTGATTCAAAAGGGAAGAGAGAAAAGGTTTGTTTTTTGTCACATTGCAGCTGCTTTGATGGTATTTTTTATGATATAGACTGGTCTCTGATATGCCCTTCTTCACTTAATTTCAGAAAGCAAGTAAATCGAATCATATAAGTGTCATGAAAGACACAGTCTCAGCTTTTGATCCATCAACTTCAGATGTTGTAGCAGTATCTCATCCTCATCCTCGTTCTCCAGTTGAAGAGGAGATAATGACAGAGAGAGAAGATGAGCAGACAAAACATGCTTATTCAGTTGCAGTTGCAACTGCTGCTGCTGCCGAGGCTGCTGTTGCTGCCGCTCATGCTGCTGCTGAGGTTGTTAGATTGACTGCAATGCCACAGTATGCAGGCAAATCTAAGGAAGAAGTGGCAGCAACAAATATTCAAACTGCTTTTCGTGGTTACCTGGTAGGCCACTAACTCTGCCAGTAAATGAATACCTAACCGATACAAATCTTCCAGCCCGCCTCTCTTCATACTTTCAGCCCAAGACCTAATAGTTTTATCTGTTGCCTATGCTAACTTTAGTTGTAATTTCTCATGTAACTGTTGTTTCAGGCAAGGAGAGCTTTAAAAGCTTTAAGAGGGCTTGTGAGATTAAAAACACTCGTAGATGGACCTACAGCCAAGCGTCAAATTGCCAGTGCTCTAAAATGCATGCAGACTTTATCCCGTGTGCAAGCCCAAATACGTTCAAGAAGAGATAGGATGCTAGAGGAAAATCGAGCACTTCAGAGGCAGCTCCTGCAGAAACGTGCCCAGGAGCTTGAAAGCTTGAAGGTCAGTTCCTTAGTTTCTTGTTGTAGTTCTCTGCCAATGTACTAGGCCTGGTTTACTTTAGGCGACTGTAGAGGTGTTTAGTATTTAAAAAAAACGGGATTATTGTCATATCTAAAGTATCGTCTCGGGAATGTGACAGCTGGGGGAGGACTGGGACGCTAGTTTGCAATCGAGGGAGAAAATTGAAGAAAACCTTCTCCATAAATATGAAGCAGCTATGAGACGTGAAAGAGCACTAGCTTATTCATATTCTCATCAGGTATAACGTAATAAAACTTTCAATGTCATAGGCCCTTAATGTACACAGATGTTTTGTCTTTGAGAACCTTCGATTTCTAATTTGGAAATCTGATTTTAACAGCAAACTTGGAAGAAATCATCACGATCGGCTAGCTTACTATTTATGGATCCAAGTAATCCTCAGTGGGGTTGGAGTTGGTTCGAAAGATGGATGGCTGCTCCGCCTACTCGGCCATTCGAAGGCCAGGGCACAACAGAGAAAGAACTCAACGGTGACTTATCTGCTAGAAGTGCTAGTCAGATCATGGGTGTTGGAGAAATTACAAAGTCTTTCGCTCGTCATCAGCTTAATGTAGATGACTTAACTTCACCAGCCACCCAAAAGCTCCATCCTTCAAATCAATATTGTCCTTCTACACCCTCGGTTCCACTAGTACCGCGTAGAAAGTTGAAGTCCGCGAGTCCCAAAATGAGTGCATTGAACCAAGATGATGATACGAGGAGCATGTTCAGTGTGCAAACTGAAAGAAACAGGAGGCACAGCATTGCTGGATCTTCTGTTAGGGACGATGAAAGCCTGGCAAGTTCTCCATCTATACCTAGTTACATGGCCTCTACTCGTTCGGCAAAGGCAAAAACACGGCTACAGAGTCCCTTGGGAGTGAGAAATGGAACACCGGAAAAGGGATCAGCTGGTGCTGCAAAGAAACGGCTGTCATTTCCCCCCTCACCAGCTAGGCCCAGGCGGCCGAAGGTGGATATTCGCTCCACGGCAAACAGCGAAATGAATGGAGGAATAAGTTAGTTACACTTCCGAATACTGCAGCAACAGTAATGAGAAATGTGATTATCGAACAAATACTTACATGATTCATCAATTGGAGGTTGTTTGGAATGAGTAACAGTTAGTACACTAAATAGGCATTGCTTTAAAATTCGTTGTGATCATGTTAATCACCTATGGAAAAACCGCTCGTTGTGATCATGGATATATATCCATAACGACGAGTAGAGCTGTACACGAGTCGAGCCGAGTACGAGCTCAATAATATTTTGCTCGGCTCATCACTAAACGAGCCGAGCCATTCCCTAGCCGAGTTCCGAGCCAGCTCACTTAGCTCATTTCAAAGTTTCAATTTCAATCGGATTAACAAAAAATGATCTTGCATAAACAATTAATAAAATTACTTAACATGTAGCACGTAATAAAATTAACTAACATGTAACAATGTAAATAAAACATGAAATTAACTATAAATTGACATTAATCATAATCATTGAAATAACTAACAAAATATAATATACAGTAAATAATTCTTTTATAATAATTTAAATGAAATATTAAATTAACTATAAATAGAAAAAAAATTTGGTTAATAAGCGATTATATTGAAAGAAAATATAGTTGGTGAGAAATAATACACATAATTTTCAACGATCCAACTTAAACAACTATTTGGCCCAATTATAACTATTTGGCCCAATATATAGAATCGGCCCTATACACAATGTGTGACAATCGTCTGTAATCTGTTATGAGAACCTAAAGGCTAAAGCAAAAGCAAGCTGCAAGCTCCGAGTTCGACACAGGCCATGTATGTTATTTCTTAAGTGATTATTAGTTAATTGTTAATTAAACAGTATTAATTTTTGCAATTTGATATTCAACTTGAATTTGAATTTGTGAATTAAAATTACAAAAATCCACAGGTTGTCATGGATCGCCCCACCCCTCTCTCCGCTTATGCCTCAATCCCTCAAAAAAAAAAAATTGGATGAATGTTTAAATTATGGATTTAAAGAATTTTTTTAATATACATATGTGGTATAATATATGGTGAAAAGTATATAAAAAGGATGGTATTATAAATGTAGTTGACTACTAACATTGTGGTTTTGATCCAAATACAATTATTTGTCAGTTAAGACTATAGATTTCGTTAATTTTGACTATTTTGGGGTAGTTATTAGTTGTTCGGTAGTTACCTGATCCATCATTGGAGAGTCTACATTGTTTCAAGCTGCTGTTTTTGGGTGCTCAAATGTTGATTCTTTTTTTCAGCTTTTTTGACTTAAGGCTCAGCTGAAACCGATACAAAAATCAGTTATTTTGATATCACTGAAGCATTATCATAATAATGGCTACTACCTTAAATAATGACGACCAAAAGAAACAAATGTTGGATGCAATAGAGCGTAGGTTAAAGCAATCAGAAGCAGAGCTTCGGTTTCCGCAACAAAAGGACAAGAAAAGGCCACTCGAAGAAAAGGGGAAGCCTTCACAAGTCAACAAGCTTCCATGTAAAGTAGCATCAACTGCGGCCTCTAGCGTTCCAGCGATGAAAGGTAATAAAACTACTCCCTCCTTTTCAAAAGGATTGCCCAGTTTGAAAATTTGATTTCAACTTGTGTAGGTTGTATAAATTTCGTGTAAAATATAGCTAACTATAGTAGTTTCAACATACTTTAATATTAACATTATTTTGATCAAATCGAAGTTATATGTGTCTGTAAAGACGGAAAAGGTTGGTAATTTTTTACCATTTTAAACAAATGCGACAATCTTCGAAGTATAGACACTTCTCGAATTATAACATAAGATATCTGGTATGCTTGTCCTCCTTTTTTCGATTGTTCAAAAATATTTATAACTCACCTAGATACGTGTCCACTCATACCAAATTTAATTTTTTACAAATGAAGGAAATAACTAGAGCCTTCACTTATCAGTTCTGAACTTGAAGTTTATCAAGAAGATCAGTTTTCCAATCATTTGTATACTGCTATATTGTTAGTTGACTGAGTGAGTGTTACCATTTCTTGCTCATAGAAAAATTTAGTTGTAGGCTTGTAGCTCTCTTGCATCTGTGCCTTTCCCAAGTAGTGGGTTTAAGTTACAGGAACTAGTATTTGAGATTCATGTACTTTATTTTCTGATTACAATCTGGACCTCGGTAAAATTCTATACTTCACACTTTAAGCAATGCATAGCCTGGTGCCCTGGTTTACTTACTTGAATAGGTGTGCAGTATCATTACTCAAAAATAATATTTTTTGCATATTTCCATGTGTAATTGATATTTTAAGATGGCTTGAGGTTGCGTGATTATTCACAGTACTTATGGTCATCTGTAGGAAACGTGTTGTTCCCTGGATATGCTGCTACACAAGGTACTTCTGGTCTCCTACATTAGACAAAAAAAAGACATCTGCTTTCTTAGTTCTGTCCGAAGGCATTTTTAAACTGAAGGACCACCTTCCTAATCTACAGATTCACATCTAAATAATTCTGCATACTGTGAACTACTTCACCCAGTAAACGAGAATCTTGCAGCTGCTGATAAGGTAAGTCTATTATCAGGTTTGTGAATGACCACTTTCCCTTGTGTTAAATAATTTTTTCATATTATTTGCAGATCACCGATCCTAAGTCCACTGTTCACAATATATTGAATGATTACTTTCAACGTGGTGATGCTGCACCAAAGTTTTTTCAAGGTTTTGGGAGTATGAAACAAACTGACAAGAAAATCCTCCTTGATAATTTTGTAAAACAAGGAGAAAATTCTGGAGCAGGCCAATCTCGGGCTCTAAAAAGACACGCAAAGCGATCTCAGAAACACGCATCTCGTAAGCAACATAAAAAGCTTGGATCATTTGACCTACCAACAGAATATCATAAGTGAGACCATGTCTTTCTCTTGTACCCTGCACTCCTATTCTTTTATCACAGATTGTATGACCAAATCATTTTCCCTTGTGATGTTACTAATTTTTTCCTCACCTTTTCTGCTTAATATTATGAAATTCTCATTTGTTTTTAGTTGTTCAAATTTAAAACGGTAGTTGGAAAAAGTCATTCAAACTGTTTTAGGATTTTCATTAAGTTGTTACTTATAGGCGCTAAGCAGCATTGACTTATACTAATTCGAGAATAATTACTTAGTGTTGTCACTGGACCTGAAATATCTGTGGCTACATAGAAATATGCTCCTTAATTATTTAATTTTACTGATAATTTTAGCAGTGCATGCGCAGCTGAGTCATTCAATTGCTTATTGTTCTATCTGCGTTGACTCTTGATATAGTTTGAAATAATTATATTGATAATCTGTTTCATGGTGGATGCAGCTTTGAACGGTTTAGGCCACTTTGTGAGATGTGGAAAAGCTATATATCTCAATTTGTGAAAAATATGGGGTCAGTGACTTGTTTATTTGTTAGTGTGTGTCTTTGTTTGTTTTCATATTTACTTTTCCTTACCTTTTGTCAACCTTGGATATAAACTTTGAGATGTATGCACATTAATTTGTAGGGATGACGCGGGCAAATGTCTCCTTAATGCAGATCTACACGGTGCAATTATACTAGGTAACAGAAATAGTCCCTCTCGGTTAGAAGTTATTCTTACATGGAATTCTTTTAGTCAGTGTTTGGTGTAACATAAAAATCGATTCTATGGACTATCAAAAGCTGTTGTGAATAGTATCTGAAATTTGAGAGATGACCGCTTCATAACAAGGGTAGTGCGCTCTTTCTTGAAAATTGTCAAAAGGATTGCTATGCTCAAGTCTCTTTTGGCCACATTTAATTTTTTTACCTATGCCAAAGTCAAACAATTGCAGGATCATGATCTTCAGTTGTGGGTGATTGTGCGCAAATTTAAGTTCTTTTGATCAGATGATTAGATTATAATTAGAGTGAACATCCCATTCTCTTTATTTATGCAGTTGCTCATTGCAAAGTATCTTCCTTGAGTGGCATTCGTGGCATAATCATTCGGGAAACTACAGAGACATTTGGGATAATTACACCAGATAATAAGTTTCAAGGTAAACATAGCCGCATTAGTCTTTTGCTTCATAGAACTTGTGCTAATTGCTTTGTAATATTGATCAACTTTTTTCTGTCAATGTTAATTGTATTTAGTTTTATAATTATTTGAAAGATATTTCCACTTTTAAAATAAATTTTATCAGAATTGATGCTACATGTGTGACAATCATGATATGAGCCGTAATATTTGTAACTTGCAAAGCTATATGAAGTGTTCTTTTGGGCTCAAACCTGTTTTGCGTGACATCATAACGTGCTAATTATTATGAAATTATGTTCTGTACATGTGTGCAGTTGTGCCAAAAAAGGTATCAGTATTTATGCTTCAAGCTGATAGGTGGAAGGTTACGCTGCACGGAGATAAACTATCAAAAAGAACCATGGTTCCTCGGTGACCCTTGAGTGAATCGTTAACATAGCAATATTACCTGATATCCTAAGTCAGTCTTATTACAACTCGGAGGTGGCTCAAGAAAACTCTCTTATCTGCTTATGGGGGACCTGCAACCATGCGCATAGTGCGCGATAGATAAAATATCTTCTTAATAGGAGTAGTAGATTAAACAGGTGCATTTGGGTCTCATGAAACGTCGATTTCAATGTCCACCAGTTTTGTGATTGATGAATGATTTAGTGATGTATTTAAATGATCAGATCTCAATTTTAGGATGCAACATTGGTAAAATTATTATGTCATTGATTTTAGCACTGAAATTGTTGATAACTATATTTCACTTGTTCATCTTTACCCCCATCACTCTGTTTAGTTTATAATTGTCCAGTCCAGTGGCTAGTTTAAAAAATTCAGCTTTTAATCATATTAGGATAATTAAAGGCAATAAGCTACAAAATGTTTTTGGCATGCAAACAATTAACAAAACGTATGTTTTTATCTTTACTTATTTTATTAAAAGTTCTTGAATATCTATAAAAATATGAGTATATCTGAAAGAGTTAGCCAATTACTCTTATAATATGATGTATCAAATAAAGGAATATAAATCTTAACCACAAGAAACTCAACTAATTCTAATAGTTGTTTATCAATTTCTAACAATTATTTAATGACGGAGGGAGTACTAGATAGTAAATACCTTATTAATTAATTATATCCAATAATTAATATAAAGCGAATTTTTACATATTTTCATAAAGATTGTTCCGTTTTTTATTGAATATTTTTCATAAGAATTGCAGTATATTGGTCATTATAAAAAAGATAAAATTGGTAGGTTCCATTGTTTTCCTCTCTTTTTTTTTGTAAATTGTTCCATTATTTTCCTAAATTAAGAAATAAAAAATTGAAGAGTCATATTTAAATTGATAAATATAATCCGTAGGCCCATTATCATCTTATATCGATCCAGTAGGGCAGTAGTACAATAAACACTTGTTAACAAACCCAGCCCATATTTTACATTTTGATATATAAACATTATTTATTTCCGAACATATAAAATACTACACAAGATACACCCTAGGGTTTTACCAAATCGTCACTTCATCTTCAACCTCTGTAGCTGTCCACCTTCACTTCGCAATCATGGGGTATTTTAGTCTTTTCCCACCTTTACCAATTATACTATATTGTTCCATGATCTGATTTAATTGTCTTGCATGAACTTTTAGTTCAGCAACAAGTGATTCTTGCAATAAAAATATAAGATTGGTTTATTGTCATGTTCGAGCTTATTTTGATTTATTATTCAAATCCCCCTAGTTGAATTTGATATGGTGGTAGTATAAATTTGTCTACATTTTAGTTCCAATAATATAAGATGAATTGAATTTCAAAACAACACGGCTCAACCCCTCATAGAACGAGGGGGGGGGGGATTGCTTGTAACGTGATTATGGGGAAGTTTCCGAATTGGCCCAAGATGCGCAGATACTTCTGCTAATTCGCATTAGATAAGGAGCGTAGGTAGTATAATTATTCATTTTACGGAATTATGTGGATTTAATCTGTTAGTGAATCAATGCTTCTAAGTGATCATAAAATTGGTGTTGCTCACAAATCCACTACTAGTTAATCAGTTTGTTTGTTGCGATGTTATATGTGGTGCTACTGTCCATATTTGAGGAAATTTATCATTAGCTAAAACCTTTTAATATAATAACGATGTAGCATTATTGTATAGTTGTGCTTGGGGTTAGGTATGCTGTTGTTTCATACAGTATATGTTTTGATAGGGTATAACTATATCATAATGACAATTAGTGGTCAAAAGTTGGGATTTTGTAATGACTAATACCAAATATTGTTATAGGAAGACACGTGGAATGGGAGCTGGTCGCAAGCTGCGATCCCACCGCAGGAGACAAAGATGGGCTGATAAGTCATACAAGAAGTCTCACCTTGGAAATGAGTGGAAGAAGCCTTTTGCTGGATCATCCCATGCTAAGGGGATTGTTCTTGAGAAAATGTAGGGATTCTTCCTTATATTGATGGTTCTAAGGAATTTTTATGAACTGACTTATTACTTATTGACTACTAAAATTACAGAGGTATTGAGGCCAAACAGCCCAACTCTGCTATCCGTAAGTGTGCTAGAGTTCAACTCATTAAGAACGGAAAGAAGATCGCTGCTTTTGTACCTAATGATGGTTGTTTAAACTACATCGAAGAAAATGTGAGTTCCTGCTGTATTTTAACTGAACTATGAGCTGAAACCTAATTTCTTTTACATTGGATTATGCCTGATTGCCTATTTATGTGATAGGATGAGGTGCTGATTGCTGGATTTGGGCGTAAAGGTCATGCCGTGGGAGATATTCCTGGTGTTAGGTTCAAGGTGGTTAAGGTTTCAGGTGTTTCTCTTCTCGCTCTCTTCAAGGAGAAGAAAGAGAAACCAAGATCTTAGTTTTATAGGTCTACTTGATCATTTTTTTTGCAGTTTTGTACCTTTAACATTCGACTTGGAATGAGTGTTTTATCAATCTGGTTATTGTATGAAATTTTGTTTTCCCCTACTTAAATCTATACATTTTTTATCTGAAATGATCCTTCTTTTTCGCAAATCTAAAGCCAGAAGTCAAAAGAAATAATATTACAAGTACAATGTGTCGTTTGTTACTTGCCTAGTCCCCTAGACAATTGATATAATTTATGTTCAATAAATAAGCTAATTATATGTAGATGGATGATATCACCGAGGACTAGAAGAGACAGATGACTCATAGTTATGTGTAAGAGTACGAGGTGCACTTGTATGTCGATGACTGAATTTAATGGATGTCCCTGAAGATATGGCTAAGTTAAACACCTTCCATCCTTCCTTGGCAGACGAAATTATCCCTCCTTATCTTTGGTAATTAATCAGTAAAGCTTTTGATAGACTGATGTATTGGAGTCTTGCATAACATAAATAATATGAACTGGACTTTTCTTCAAACAATGGAATTTCCATCACTGTTAAATGTAGAGAATTTATAAAGTAAGCAAAAGAAGGAATTCCTCTTACAACTTCATGAATCTTTTATACACTAATATCACATAACACAACTTTTAGTAATACTAATTGATAATACAGACAAGATTAGATAATTTTACTTGTTATTATGAGTTGCACCAGCAAGATGATTATACAATGCTCTACTTCTGACCAACATTCAGGTGAGGCAAGCCAAACTACAATCTCCATTTTATAGTGAATAGCTACGACACTGGCACTAATGCCTATATAACCATTCAAAGCAAAAGTAATTCTGCATCAAGAAACCCTGCACTAGACCTAAGAGGAAGTGGCTGGTGGCAGTGGCTCAACATTCTGCGTGCTGACTATCAGATTTTAAACGACCTTCATCTTTGCTCGACTGATCCATTTGACCTTCATAGGGCACGTTTTCTTTTTCGTCAATTTTGTAATTGGAATTAAAACTGCTTCCAAGATTATCATGACCATCTAATTTAGGAGCATCCAGCCTCTTTGGTGTATTAATTGATCCGCAAGATTCAGTTTTAGAATCTGTATGTTCAGAGTCAACAAAGTTGGCATCCGCCGAGCAAAAAACATGATTGTCTCCTAACACCATAGCGCTCTCCTTTGGACCACCCTCGCTATGTTGTTCACTTCCATTTGCCTGCATATTTTCATTACTTTCAACCGTCTTGTCATGCTCACCAATACATGGAACAACATGTGAGTTTCCTTGCGAAGGCAAAGGGGCCATTGCAGTTTTAGAATTGTCATGTTCAGGATCAACCAATTCGACAACCCCAGAGTAAAAATCTTGATTGTCACCTAACACCTTTTCGTTCTTGATAACATGGAGGTTCTCTTTTGGACTGACTTCATCATGTTCTTCAGGTCCATTTTCCTGAATAGTCTCAATACTTTCAACCATCTTCTGATGGTCACCAATAGGTGGAGTAACTTGTGAGGTTCCTTGGGAAGTCAAAGGGGCATCTGGGTTTTTTGTTTCGTGCTTCCTAGCTGCTGGTACTCTTCCCGATGAAAGCTTACTGACTTTGTCGTTGATGTTTGAGATCCCTGTTGGGCTAACACCAGAACCAACTTGATTGTCACCTAACACATTTTCGTTCTTGATAACATGGAGGTTCTCTTTTGGACTGACTTCATCATGTTCTTCACGTCCATTTTCCTGAATAGTCTCATTACTTTCACTCATCTTCTGATGGTCACCAATAGGTGGAGTAACTTGTGAGGTTCCTTGGGAAGTCAAAGGGGCATCTGGGTTTTTTGTTTCATGCTTCCTAGCTGCTGGTACTCTTCCCGATGAAAGCTTACTGACTTTGTGCTTGATGTTTGAGATCCCTGTTGGGCTAACACCAGAACCAACTTTAGGCGATGCAACTGGCAAGCCAGCAGGAGATTGCATAGCACCACTTGAAGAACGAACTGACTTGACCTGCATATATAACAATTTTCTCCATCTATAACCATCCCAAATTCATATATGTTAACCACTAACATTTATTATATATATAACAGGGAACTAATTACAAAGGACTTCTCTAGTACAAGAGAGATATACTTCACAAATCCATAAAACTTACCCCATCAAAGAATCCGATCTTCGGGGAAGGCATCCTTAAACCTGTTGGTTTCATTGAAGTTGAGCCAGAAACTACTCCAGTTTGTGATGAAGGTTTTCTAATGCTTTCACCAGATCTCTTAATTTCTTGACGGCGTGGAATCTGACCAGCATGGGCTTTTAGATTCAAGGGAGGAGCATCGCCATCTAAAGATCTGCACGAACTGCTGCCAAAACTTGACCTTGATTTGTTAGATTTCTGGTTGACAGCAGAAGATGATGATGATGATGCAGAAGACCATTCACTGACAGAACTAGTAGGTGATATACTTTCAGTTCCTTTGGTTGACAACAGATAAGCAGCAACAGCAGAATTCTCAGATTTTGCTTTATTTTTCAATGTGTTTATGGAGGAAAGTCGGGGAGTTGCTCGGGAGGAAGGTGAATTGACAGTTTTGGGGGGTGTTTTCCTAATCATGGTAGCCGAGGGAGGCTTAATTCTGTCTTCAGTACTCTCACAACTTGGACCATTGGAAAATCTCCTAGGTTGTGACTTGGACAGGGAGGATTCTCGAGAAGAGGACTGCAATGTTGATGCAGGTTTTGATAAAACTCTGCCGGGACCACTAGAGGAAGTCGTCTTTGATGCATGGGACCCTTTAACGGAAACTGAGATTCAAAAGTAGTTTACTCAAGGCAAATATTGGGTACCATTTTTAGCAAACATAAAAAGTCGTTTCAATTTACCAGTTTTAGCATTGGCGTTTTCTGCTTTTAGACGACCAGAGGCCACAGAAGTCAATTTTGTTCCTGCAGGTGTGGCCGAACTAGATTTGCTGGTCCCCTTAGGTGGCTTGGCAATTGATGATGCAAGCTCGCCAGTCTTAACCGCGGACTTCATATAAAACATGTATAATTGAGTGACCACTTCACAATCACTATTAACTAAGTAATAATTTGTGTAAAGATCCACATTGTTCATTTTTATTTTTAACTTAATGGAAGGATGCAATTTAAATCACTGGTCACGAGACAGCCTTCTGACCATATGTAGTAGATGATTACTAAGTAACAAAAGAAATACCTTCGGGACCACTGGACGACCAGATTCTCGCTTGACTGCTTTTGTTGATCCTTGGATCCCAGTGTCAGCCTTCGGCTGACATTTGGGCACCCCAGTGTTATGCATCCCAATAGCTTCATTTTTCAAGGGCATTGAATTAAGCTTCAAAACAGATTATATCATTTTATTTGTCATTGTCAGTAGGAAACTAAAAGAATAATGTGATCTCTGAACTAATCTTTCATGAAAGTAGGTCTTACTCGATTTTGAGAAACAGAGTCCGCATTAGGTGCTGTACCACAATGCAACAATGATTTCAGAATAACGCAGGTTTCAAATAATAGTAACTAATCAAATTATACAGGTGAAATTAGAAACTTGTCAATAATAGCTTATTATATTGCACTCATAACTTTTAAGGAGAGAGATCCCAACAAAGTTCTCATCCAATTCTTATACTACAATTTTACGAACTGTAACGAACTTAGATAATATTTTCAGAAGCCATCAGGTAAAGAAGTAATGTGTAAGGACCTTTTGCACTTTTACTGGATTTCTGGATAGAAGCTCTAATATCTTCAAATAATTCGGCCTCGAGACATTCCAAAGTGAAATTGTCACTTTCTAGGGTGGAGATTGAGTCTGTGGATCGCTGCAGGTCTTCTTGAATTCCAGGTAGAAATTGCTTATGAACAGCTTCACGCCCATCCATCATGCTGGTCAGCTCCTCATGATCTAGCACACCTGAAATTTTAAGGAGATATTGCGTGTTATAGTTCAGAGTAAACAAATTGAATTCCATCAAAATATCTCGTGTAAATATACTACCTGCATCGGTGAAAAATGCATTATCCCAGGCTAGACTCTTACGCAAATTACACTTTCCACTCCTTATCCTTTGTGGCTCTCCTGATTGAGCCAATTCTGGCACCATTTCAAGTTGATCATTGCTCTGAGAAACATTTCCACAATCCGTATCTCCTATTGTTTCAAATCCTGCGGAATCTCCCCGACATTCTGAAGGCCATGGAAAAAGAAGTAAAAAATATGAGATAAACTGACAAATGGTGTGCTTTTATATGATGCAAGTACATGTCATTGTCAATATCGAACACACAAGGAAGCAATGCCAAAATATGTACAAAACATCTTCTGCAATCAGTACTCCGCATAAGTGACTACAGAAAATAGGAAGTTGCCAGGTCTTCATTTTGACAACTATGGAGTATTTTAAATTTATGCGATGACAACTATTAGGCATGAGCCTCTTTAGATGCACTGGGGCATGTTGATGTCATACCCTCAAATTGTCACACAGCAGATGCTAGAGAATACTCACAAATCAAATTGTTTAATGAAAGTTCAATGCAAGGTAGGCGAAGTAAAAAGAGAACTCTGACTTTGAAACATCAAAAGGTGGTCTAAACATTCAAGTCTATGCAACAAAATAATCATATAAATTCGACTACTAACTGCCAATTAGATCAGATTAGTATACATTCACATAATTTGATTAATCTAGTAAAAAGTAAACAATGCATCTATACATCAAATAAAAAGATAATCTATATCCTAGATCAGCTAAAACCATCCAAGTGACACTACCAGTCCCTCCATTTCAAAAAGATCGTCTCGTTTTATATTCCCATAGTTGCCCTTTTTAAAATTTGAACTCTGGTTTTTGTATATTTTAGTGAAATATTCTGTGAAATACAAAGAAAGCATTTTTTTTTCAAGTACTTTACTAGCATCATGATAAGTTTGACTCAATTAAAGTTATCCGAGTCAATTAGGGCATCAAAGTTTGTTAATTTTAACCATTGAAAATTAAATCGGGGCAATCTTTTAGGGATGAATTTAGTACAATTTACTTAGAAAATCAATTCTACAAGTACACATAAATAACTGATTGAAAAAGCGCCAATCTCTTTAACTAAAAGTTACCAAGAACACACACACACACACTTATAATTCACACAAAAAAACAAAATGCAAACATATAAAATTACTGAAAATATAACATTGGGTAGAACATCACCTTGCGAATTGGGTTGGTGAGAAATGGGTGAAACAAGGAAAAAAAGATTATCATTTTCAGAAGCGAAATCAATAAGATTAAAGCCATTGTTGTCAAGATCAAAATGCTCTGAGTTCTCCATTTCAGATCTTGAAAAATGATAATGTTGGTTTTAATTCGATTATCTTGTTATAATGAATGAAGTTTATGAGATTATATAAAGTGGGAAAGAAATCGGAGAATTAAAATCAAGAAAATTGAGGAGCGTTATTGAAGATGAATAGTTTAAATATTTCCAAGTGTGATTGAGGCGGTTCCAAGAATTGAAATTTTATGGACTTCCGGATATTTGATGAAAGCCCAATATCAGAAACCGTTTGGTGATCATGGTCCATGGACTTTTGTATTTGATAGTTTGATTATAGTAAGTCGAAGTATTGACTTTTAATAAGCGATCAAATAAGTTTCGAATCATGATTTTTTGGCTAATGGCCACTAGCAACAGTTTTTTTCATTGTGCTATTCGATTAGCTCCATTACATCCAAGTATTACCACCTAAAATTTGAGGTTTGAGATTTAATCAAGCCTAACCACAAAGTTGATTCACTTGGCCAAATATTTGTAGATGTATACAAATATTTGTTGGATATTCATTCATCCATATTATGCACAACTTATATTTAGTTTAGAGGAGTTATCAGTTGTTCGAATCTTATAAATAATAATCTGATATCTATTAGCAGTATATGAGATTATCGTGTACTAATCAACATTAGTTCAACTTAACTTTACATACTTGCCCTATGTATGTGACATCTGACCAATATACAATACAACAATATGACCCAATGCCTATAAAGAAGCTCCCGAGTCCCGAGTCCCGACGACAAACATATAGTACAATAGGATTATTCTTCTGGACCTGCAGGTTCAAATAGCCACTCACTTGCATAGTAAGAGTTGGGTAATCCCAACCAAAACTTGAAAGCCTCAGCTGCTCTTTTCCTCTCCTTTCTCCTGTCCACTCTGGCTCTAGATGCATGCTTACTAGTAAACATTCTTGAATGCATCTCTACATAAATCCTTTTGTATTTGCTCTTATTTGTTGTTATTCCATAGTCCTCCATACAAGCAATAACCTCCAATGCTTTCTTAAAGAAAGCTGCCCTCACGCATATGTCGGCAAGTGTATGTAAAAGCCCTTCATCAGGTATAAATGGTGGGATCTCCGATGAAGAGCTCGAATCGTCTCTGCCCTTCTCCATCCCACACCTTTCTTTTATTTCATTCCACAACAATAGAGCCTCCCCTGGCTTTCTTGCCACGGAGATTCCATTTGCCAAGCTTCCATAGGTAGCTACATCTGGTTGAAACCCATTCTCCTTCATCCTCAGAATAGCACTCTTTGCTTCTTCGATAAATCCCAACCTACAAAATCCTTCAACAAGCATGTTCCACGCAACCATATCAACCTTAACTCGAGGGTCCTTTAGCATCTCATCAAATATCTTGCTAGCTAACTTTGGTTGACCAGATAATGCAAATGCTTTCATCAATGTAGTGTAACTAATCTTGGTAGGAGCTATCCCTCTCGATCGCATTTCATTGAAGAAAGTTAGTGCTCCTTCACTATCATCAACTAGTATGCAACCATCAATGACAGTGTTGTAGGAAACAACATCAGGTTTAATTCCTACACTATCAATCATCTCACGGATTAGCGCCTTAGCCTTGTCAACCTGCAACTGCTGGCAATATCCCTTTATAAGAATATTGTAAGTGACGAGATTAGCAGGAACTCCAATTCTTGTCATTTCAGCCAACACCTCAATTGCTTTATCCATAGTACCCGCCTTAACGAAAGCAGAAATAACAGTAGTATAAGTAACATGGTCCGGCTGGCTAGCAACATCCTCTTGATGCCTCATTGCCTCCAGTGTCCTCACAATATCTTTAACCCGTCCTTGATTCATATAACCCTTCATTATAGTTGTATATATCCTAGCATCAGGAGTAAATACTCTATCCAACTCAGGAGGCTCTCTGTTCCTCCAATTAATCGAATTGGGAAGCAGCTTCTCAAAAAGATTACCGTCCCTTTCCCCATCCAACGTTTTCAAATTCCATTCTCTTAAAATCCTACAAAAATCCCTCCTTTCTTCTCTCATAGCTTGAACCAACTTCTCAGCTACCCCCAAATCCCCAAACCCAACATACGCCGCAACAATCGAATGCAAAGTTGTCATACATAAAGGAATCCCCTTTTCAAGAATCCTTTCAAGAACAAACACAAGCAAGTCCTTCCTATCAACTCTAGCACACAACTTAATCATGACATTATATGTCAAAACATCCGGTTCACATCCAAACTCACCCATTTCATCAAACAACTCTACAAATTTCTCCGTCTCACCAAGATTCGCACAAGCATTAAGTACAGCATTATAGGCAGCTGTATCAGGCCTGGAATCCTTAACAGCAACATCTTTATCACCAAATTCACGTACCCTTTTCGCCACAGAACCAAAAAGCCTAATAGCCTCAAGAGGACCATCATCTCCCAAACCAGCTAGTCTACTCACAACAGCACTCCACGCTTTAACATGAGGCAAATAGCCAGACTTAATCATTGACTTGATAATAGAAGCAGCATACAAAATATGCCCTCCTTTTGCAGCTGCAACAGCAAGCAAACCAAGAGAATTTGCATCTAAACGATGAAGCTGTCTTTCTTGCCTCAAACGTTGAATAATTGACTGTGCACGTGTCAAGCTCAATTGGGTATTTTGGTATGATAATTGTGAAACTAACCTGCACAGAAAATATCATATATTGATTACAAAAACTGTATAAAAACTGACACAGCTGTCAAGAATCGATTTTTATTGGGAATTTTGGTATGATAACTAAGAAACTAACCTGCTAAGACATGTTGGGTTTGGTAAATCAGTGGATTGAGTATACAAAATCCAAGCTTCTTCAGTTTTTCTCTGGCGAAGAAGTGATAATAGTGCATGTTCTTGATTATTTGGTGTTGATAATAGCAGTTTGGGAGTTGAAAAGGATGAGTTTGAAGTGTTGGCGGTGGGTTGGGCACGGAGAGGGGGAGGGGTTCTAGAGGTGGCGGTGGATGTGGTGGTACTGGTGGTGAGAAGAGGTGGCGACACCCAATGTATGGTGGGGTTGGTGGGTAAAGAAAGGAATGATTTTGTATTCATTACAACAAGTCCATTTGGGTTGGAGAAACAATGGGATTTTGGTGGTGTTGAAATTTGAGAAGATGTGATAAGATTGGGATAGTAATATTATTATTACAGGGTTTATGGGTTTTTGAGTGGAGAATGAAGCCACAACGTTAGTATGTCGTGTCCTCTTGTTTGTCGGAGGAGTCCTGTGGAGAGCACAAGAGCATCCTCCTAAGTCGTAATAGGATATAGAACAATTGGTCTACTCATTAAACTAACACACTTTTTTATTTTAATGGAAATCACAACCACACACTCTATCATACTCCATATGGAATCCACAACCATGGAAAGGACGAACGCTTTGCTAACAGCAAAAAACTGGAAATCAGGTCAACTAATTGGCTTGTGCTAGACTCGATCAAAAAGATGTTGATAAAAAAAATTAAGTTCATGCCTTATCGTCATAAATTGATAGAAAAAACTGAAACGTAAAATATATTCTACCAACCTGACTATCCTTGCGGGAAGCAAGTTAACACCATTAGAATTTATTCACAATAATAGTTTGGATCTCATATCATTCAAGCAGAACTAAGCATTATTGTAATTTATGTAAAATATTAAAGTGCTTTTATTAAGCGGAAGTAACAACTCAATACGAGACTAATTGAAGACATATCTAATACAAGACTAATTGAAGACGGCATATTTAACCAACGAAATTCCCCTTTCGAATATAGAAGTAGTAAAATTCTTTTTGGAGGGAATTTTCATAAACCATTTGGATCATGATCATTTCATATCATATAATATTTTTGGAGGGAATTTTCATAAACCATTTAGATTATATATGATGATTTCATATCATATAATATTAATTAGTTTGGATGGACAAATTAATAGTGGAATCATAAAAATAAGAAGTAGACATAACACTGTACAGATAATAGTCTAAGTGGAAACATTGAGGTCCTATTGCAAACCCTGTACAACCCCCAACTTCTCAACCTAATAAATATTAGTAGTAGCAACTACTTTACTAAACCACCTGCCAATTTTATTTACATTACTAACTGCAGCAAGTCAGCTTCCTAATGAACCAAGCCTGTCAATCATCATATATCCATCAGTCACCACTCACCATATCCATCAACCTCCACTTCTGTGTCGACGACGGCGAAGAATATCGAAAACTACGATAAGTGGAACGAGCCTTGACCTTCGGTTATAGCATATATTAGTTTCTCTTTCATTCTCTCCTGCATTAGAGAAATGCAATTCATCACGAAAATTCTTCCAACAAAGAGAATTGAATAGATGAGCAAACAAATATCATATAACCTTCGAAGAGTATGAAGGGAGCTTCAGATAGTTTGCGCATGTCATCACGCTTGGCAAGTCATCATCAGGGCTCACACTACCATGCTGTCGAAACAAAGTGCAATATGCTCAAGAGTCAGTAAAGATTCTTCGGCGCGGGACTAATTAAGATTGGTGAATGGGGGTATGGGGCATGATGGATGTATAGTTAAGCACCAACCTTTCTGACTACAGTCAATTTTGGGTTAAGAGATGCCAAACCCCCAAGAGGAAGCCTAGGGGCCCCTGTCACGAACTGCAAGAATGCTCTTTGCTTCTCGGAATCAAACTCTTGCACAATTTCCAGCAACTAACAGTTTCCAAAGCAAGTTAATATTCATGGACAGGGATGTTGCAAGCAAAAGAACAAATAAACAAAAGCCAAATACGAACATTTAGAACCGGAGGACTGCTAGAAGTATATCCATGGTCAAATTTAACATGATCTGAAAGGTCGCTGGCCTGCATAAAGAAAATAAAAGTGTTAGCAAAATACATCAACCTGTCAAAAAGAAAAAAAAAAGGTGATGCTAAATTATCCAAAGAAAGGCAAACATACACTCCAAAGTTCACGTTCCCCACATAACAAAAGTTCAAATTCTTCTTCAGAGAATATGTGAAGATGTTTGACTGGAAGTACCTGAAGAAATCATGAAAAAGATTCTTACCAAGAGCATGGAAAAGAAAATTGCATGATTGATTAGTCCTACATCTAGAATGCCATCAATTGTGTTATCAACAAGAAAAGTAGTAAGAACACAAAGGAGCCAACAAAATAATGAATGAAGGGACAAGCTTACCAATACAAAAATATGTACAACAAACTCTAGCCTAGAACAGGTAAGCGCCACAATAATAGACTGCAATATGCACCAGCATTTAATAAAGATAATTCTGAGGAACCAGCAATGAGTTCTCCTCAGGAACTTGAATTCTAATGATTTCGTTATGGAGCACTTTGGTGTCTACATAATCCATGGAAATACCACTGCCCACTACAGAATTTAATCTAGATCAAATAGAGAGATGTTTTTTTATTGTAATTTTTCTATTGTAGTACAAAAGTGTTGGATACTACGATTCTACAGAAGTATATATTGTTCTTCACAAGATACCACTGCACCCATTAATTAGCACCATAACCTATATGAGCACAAACCTGAGTGAAACCTGATTTGAAAGCCTCTATTTGCCTGGAGATTCCTGATTTTATAGTGGCATCAACCACAAGAGAAATGTATTCTTCTAAATTACTGAGGTCCACCTGAGAAAGTCAATACAAGATATAGTAATATGACACATGCTTTTCATCCATGAACACCAATACATCATACAAGTGGCAAATCATGAAATTGCATACTGACCATTTGAAAGTCGGAAGTAGTCGTGAGTGCGTATTTATGAAAACCAGGAAGGGTAAAGTCAAGGCAGAGATCTTCGATACTTGAATTACGAAAGCTCAAGTCAAGATCTACCATTGATTTATCTTGACCAATTGATTCGTTGAATCTTTTTCTTTCAACAAGAGCCTGAAACTCAAGAAGAGCTCTACCTAGTTCAGGATCAAAGGATAAGATATCAAATATCGACAATTCCTGCGGAGAGAAAATATGCAAGTAAAGTTAATATTAGTATCAAGATACTATTGCAGTGAAAAACTCAAAGTCTCAAACGAGGAAGCTACCTTCCCAAGGATAAGTTTATAGAAGGCTTTAGAGAAAGGAATATCTAAAACTCTTCCATCTTGCAGACACTTTGCCACAATATATCCGAGTACATCAAACTTTTTCAGGACCTCAGAGAAGTCCCTGTTAGATGTACTCACTGCTGCAGACCAAGGGAGAGGGAAGAGCCCAAATCGTGAAACCAATATTCCAAAGTCTTCCACCTCTACACCCTTCTCGCTCTCTAGAGATAGGTGATCCTCTCTCCACATCCCTAGGCCATACTGTTGAAATTTATGGCTCACCAATGTATAAAACTCCAGCGTTGGACCAAGACCAGTGCCCACTTCTTCATTGAATTCCACTTCAATGGTAACTTTTTGACTGGCATGGACCATCATCTGAGTGGCTGAATCTAAAATCCTATCACGATCAACCATAAACTTCTTACGAGGATAAATACCATTATTGCTTTGATTCCTAAAACTTGGCAAGCCAGTGTGACCATGAGATGAAGAATGAGACTGGCCCGAACGCCTGCCTAATGCTACCAGGCGAAAATACTTACATCTGCTCTGAAAAGAAAACAAAAATGGGTATGCAGCCAGCAACTTTGTACACCATGAAGGCATCCCACCATCATATGATGCAAAAGGATCCTCCATTTGCTGCTCTAGTTTCTCTGTCAATTTGGTATTCACTAAATCAGTCTGGGAAATAGGAAGTGGTATCCTGAAGTTGTCCAGATCATCAGTTCTACCTTCAGCATACGAAAATATCCTTTCGCAATACATTAAATGAAGTCTAAATCTATTTATGCCCTCCAAACTCCTAAGAAGTGTTAGTATATCATTAACTGGATTAGGATCCTCGACATCAACAACTTCTGTAATAAGCAAGCCTGAGAATAATTGGCTGTACTGCCACCACCTACTTTGGTTCAATGAAGGAGGGCTGCTAACAAGATTACACGGATGTGCTGCACAATCATGCTCTGATGGAACTCTTTTAAAAGATATTCTATGTACTTGATTCCACAATCTTGCATTTGTTACAAGATCTTGATCTTTTTTCATCTGCAGTTGTAGTAAAGCCTGATATAGTGTCAATGCATTATCCAATTGTTGGTCTTCTAAATAAAGTGACAACTTTGGAGTGACATCCTCGCAACAACAGCTGCCAGACGAAACAGAAGCATTGTTTGTCTCCTCAAATACAGAAGCCTTTTGTTCGCTCTCATCAGGAACCTTTAGAATGGAATGATGCATTGTAAGTGTAAATTCTATCCAATGAAAAAGAAAAATAATGTTGGGCTAACAAGAGAGAAAAATGGAGCCGTCGGTCTATAGCCTAGTAAAAACCACATTTAACCAAGAAAAGTGAGGTTACAGAAATGAGAAATGTACAAAGGTGCACCGATCAGATCATCTTAACAAGTGTTGAGGATTATTAGGAACAGACCAATGCTTTAGTCACAACTCACAACTAAATCTTTTGATAGAAATGTTGCATTGAATATAAGTTAGCCAGTGAACAATATACCAAGGACAAAAAAGCTGATTAATCACTATCTAATTGTTTAATCCCTTGCTCTCTCATATATTAAAGACCACAGCTGCAATTAGTCTTCCAGTTTATTTTAATATTTAATATACTTACGCAATGATGAAGTTCCAAGTCTGCACAACTAATACTTGAGTTGGCTATTTCCCTTGTTGCTGATGGAGCTAAGTTATCATTTTCCTGAATAACATAAAGATACTAAGGGGTACGCAATCACAATGAGATACAAAATTTAAAGTAACAAACTTAAAAATAAATTGTTAGTACGTAGATGAAGCAGCATTCAGTAAAAAGTTAAAACCTGTAATTCCTGCTCATCAATGGACATGCTATCGGAATCAATTTCTTGACTTTTGCAGTGAGAGGAGCAGGATTCAGTCTTATGTTCACGCACTTTTCCTGACAAGTATGCTTCAATTGCATCTATTGGAGAAAGAGGGTCCACATTCACTACATCTCCAGAATAATCGCCCAGACAATTCTCATTCTCTCCTTTAACAAATTGCACTTTTAGACATGGGTAAGAAGTACAGTGTTGATGAGGAACAACAGCATATGAGTTCCTCAACTTGGGAGTATAATTGAGAATCACCGGAAAATTCTCCATTGAAGAAAGCGCATTTTGCAATCTTTTAACTAGTGCATGAATAGAATTCATCAGAGGAGCGCATGATGCAGACAGAAGCAGTTTCCCTAGCATCTCAAATCTTCTCTCTATAATATACAACTCAGAATTGGAACTTCTAAGATCCTGGCCATTAGAAAGGAAATTAACCAACGAATGTGCTAGTCCACTCTCAACAAATTCAAAAGTGGAAATTGGATCATTGCCATTGATTTCTGACAAGATTTCATGCAAAACTTTAGAGAACTCTTCATGACAAGTACTAGAAGGGTCCCTCTTAGATGTTTTCACAAGATCTAGAAGTGATGTGGATAGAGATTTCAGTTTATGGAGTACTCCAGTCCACCCTCTCTCCAGATTGATTAACTCTGTTCCGTAGTATGTGGTTCTTATATGCTCGGCAAGCTTTTGAACTGAATCTTCCTCAACTCTGCAAGTGTCATTTTCAGGTATTGCAGAAGAATGAACAGAATCCATATAAGAACATAGGCAAGCACGTGAATTCTTTGAAGCTGACTTCTTTCTTGCATTGGTAGGCATTAGTGAGCTACTAGACTGAGAACAGTTCTCTGATGATAGAAGAGCTTCAATAGCGTAAAAGACACCTTCCTTCATGAAAGAGTTCAAGAAAACATCTGAAAGCTTTTGGAGAACTGTATCAATTATCTGAAGTGCTAGCAACAGCACGTGGTGATCCTTTCGAGTAATGACTCCAGCCAAGAAACTGCAGAAACAGCAAAGACTAGGCAGTAAGCGGGCAATAGAAGGGTAATCACACATACACTAATTCCTCTATTCTTATTTGAGTTACCTATTTATTAGATGCGATAGGTCATTTAAATAAGAACGAGGGGATGGACATTTTAACAAAAGAAAAAGAAATCCTCCCACCTTGAAATATTGACGCTTCCGAGAAATTTATGGAGAACGTCAGAATTGCTGAAGTAACATAATTTGTGAATAACCACCAAGCATCCATAAGTTACGTGCAAATTGGTACCTGAATCAACTACCTACTCAAGGAAATTAAATTAAAAGATACCATAATGTACATATATAAAGCTACATTGTCAAATATAGAGTAAGAATGTTAACCTTCATTAAGGCTGGAAGTAAGTCAACTCCAAAATTGTGGAGAAGATCAGGCCGGCTGATAAAAAATGCTTCTTTCTCTGGAGCCTGCTGGACATTCTGCTCTCTGGGGATGGCAGGGAGGAGCACATTCAACAGTTTCAGTACTTCATAGACCTGCTTTTAGGAAACGTGACAAAAACAACCAGTCTCTCATTGATTATGGAGTTAAGAATCTGAAGTACGCTTAGGAAGGAAGCTGAAAGAGAAACGAGAGAAGATAGACTGAGGAAATATTATTTATTTACACAAAGACTAGATACTTCAAGGCTATAGAATGGAAGCTAAAAGATTCAATCTAGGCAAGTGTTCAGGTGCTTTCATATATGTTAACAAGTTTCACATTTTACATATAAACTGACTTTTAAGTTAGGGCTGGGTAACTGCAATCTGCACTACAATCCATTGAACTACCTATCCAGTTTGCTATATTTCTTTGGGAGAAGCGTTCAGGTAGTTCATCACAAATGGCCCTACATGAAAATTATATAGTGACAAGATGAGATAACTAAAAAGAATGATAAACCTGGTTGAAGGGATCCTCAGCCTTAATCATTGAAGGTGCACCACGAGGAAGGTTACAGGTAGGAATAATTTCCTTAATTATTTGGCTAATATTAAGCTCATAGAGAACCCTGAAAGCCATATTAGATCCAGAAGCCAGCTTAACAAGTGAACCTAACAACCCCTGCAAACATATATCCAAAACTTAAAAATTGAAACTTCAAGAATACAAGACAATAGAACCAGTGACAAGGTGACAAAGAACTGTAATATGGCAGAAGTAAATCCGAACTATCTACTTACAGCATAAGTTGGAGGTGTTAGTGTTGTCCGGCTGTTTAACCGTAGGATGTGCGTGGCATGTTGAACCAAACCATGTTTGCAGAATTCATCTAACATATCAGGAGAGCGGCATACACAATCCACTATTTTTGTCAAGCAAATTGCAACACTTTCAACAAGCTAAAACAGACAAAAACATATTCTAATTGGTCCAAGGATATTATGGATGATTTTTTTTTTTGTTAAATTAGAGGATAATCCTCTGGCGAAAAAATACTAGTCAAATAGTAGTGCATACCGGTATATCCTCATACTGAAGAAGATTGCACAAAATCGGCACAGCCTCAGCGAAAGATGAAGAACATTCTGAAGGAAGATTCTTACAAATATTGACCACAGTGGAAAGTGCAACCCTCTATCACAGGAAAACAGCTAAACTTAGAATGTGGATATGATTCATTATACTTTATTCATGAAGTAGACATTGTTCATGTTATTACCTGCACACTTGTTGAAAAGAAATCAATATAATTAAGAACAGCCATAATTGCACCAGACATCAAACAAGCAAGTGGCTGCTCACGGGATATTCTCTCCAACGCTTGCAAACACTTCAACACAAGTATAAAAATTAAGTGCATGACATGACTTTTAAAATGCGGGAAACTTCTACATAGAAGTCTTAACACAAACTATCCATTAATATGAATCCACGAGATACCTGCTCAGCAACATCCAAGTACTCAATAGCCTTCAATCTTTGACATATAGCTTGAACTGCATCATGTCTAACAAGAAAAGCTGAAACTCTAGGATGCAGGTCACAAAGATAAGTTATGGACCTGATAGCTAGAAGCATTATATCAGGATTGGTATCATGCCTAGCCAATTTTACAAGAACCGGAGAATATGAATCAGCCATCCAACTAGACAAGGAACTATCAGTACAAAAAGATAACATTTCACACAGTTCAGTGAGAGCTGCCAATTGTCCTGATTGCTCAACCTCCTTGCTTAGATTTGAAAGCACTGTTTCAAATTTACTATGATCTCCACGCAAATTGGCTCTTTGGTAATCCCTGAGGCTGTTAGCAGAATCACAAGAACCATAAGGCGAGTCCCTTTCAGCATCACCTTCTGAGCGTGCCCCCGAAGTTGACGATGAGGTCTCCATCTCAGCATCACGAGGATCATTGGGCGGAGACATCAGAGTCTGAGCTGAAGAGCTGGAAGTGCTCGGCCTGAAATCCAGAGAACTACAGGCTCGCTTATCAGGTGGAACTTCGTCAACTATATCTGATCTTTTTTGGCCTCGAGTTTCCATTTACTGATAAAAGCACTTCAAGCATATTATATAACCAAATTTAGTCTCCTCCAAAATTACTCACTTTAACATAAAATTAACAGCCAAAGCTTAAAAAATTCTTTCTCAACAGATGACCCAAATTACAGCATCTGACATACTGACGTATCAACAAAGAAACAGGATACATAATCACAGAAATCAATCTAGTATATTCATCACCACAAAACACATTAAAATACTAAGATGTTTCATACATTCTACTGAACATTCGACATATGCTAGACAATCTCGACGTTAAGGTTCCTGCAGTACATAAAAGACTAATCAAGCGAAAACTACACCACATAAAAGGAAGCAAGACTGTAAACAACAAAACCCAGACTGATTTTTCTAACAAAACTTCAATAAAAGCAATCAAAAATCATCACAAAAAGAATACTAACTTCAAAAACTGCATACACTGAATGTCCGAATACTCATAAACACAAACCATATTACATAAATCATACATGTATGCTTATTATTATGCTATTTAAAAATCTTCGTATTTTTGTTAATAAAAAAACATCAAAAGGTCAAACATGATCACTGTGGCTTAAAGAAACTAAAATTCATTGATCAAAACATCTGATCAATTTCGACAACTTACTCTATGTAAATGCATGTTATCATGCATATATTATTATCTGATTCAATAAAATCAACCAAAAACACCCAAACAAATCACTAATTTATATGCAAACGGAAAAAATTAAAAAAAGAAAAAAATAGAGAAATTGGGTACCTAAAAGATGATAGTTTGTTGTAATGTAAAATTGAATGATTGATGATGTTTTGATAAGTTAAATAAGTCAAGAAATCCCTAGGGTTTTCAATTGTGTGGGGCTCAAGTTTGCTAATTTTTCGCGGAATTTAATCGAGTTCAGTTTGACATATTTATCAACTAATATCTGCGTTTATTTATTTTTATTCTTTCTGTGTGTTTATGTGTGTGTGAATTGTGATAAAGATGACGCCAAAAGGTTGCCCCTTTTCGGTTGGACTCATTTTCATTCTCCCTTTTTATTGCTTCCTATTCGTTCCGATTTTGGATTATCAAAATTAGTAATGTATTTTATTTTATACTCCCTCCGTTCGTTCTTTTTGATGTGATCTCAATTTCTCGTATTAATAGAAAATATATAAAACTATATTTTACTGAAATTATATTTTATCAAATATTATACGTAGTGCAAGATATACATAAATTGCTGAGTACAAAATTTAGGATATTTGTTCCGTTCGAAAATCTATTTTTTTCTGCAATAATCCGGAAATTTAATTAAGAATAAAAACGATAATTTGTATAGAGCTGAAAGCAAATATAACCGATAAATGATGTTAAAACTAACAAGAGATGACCACAATTTAAATGTTTCTCAGGATCATTTTTTATACTGACTAGAATTTTGGAATTTAATAAAAGATTGATTAATAAAATAAGTTTATGATGTTAACCAAATTATTGATCAACACATTTGATATAGAAGACACGTACATTTAACACGTACTCTTTTTTTCTTTTGTAAATTAGCGATGAGGTGAGTATCAAACTCAGGAACTTTTGGTCACCGGTAGAAGCCTTTTCCACTAAGCTATTCGATTACCTCCGGTTAAAATTCCTCTAACTATTCCGGGAAAAAATTGGGAACATGTACAAAATCATTTTTTACTTGAAAAAAATCGGCTCAAATGTTATTTTTAAGCTTGATCACTTTTAAGGCAGATATGTATTTAGACAGTGATCAATTATTGAAGCATGCCATAGCCCATATACAAGTAGCCAAGTAGGGAACAAACTGGAAGGATGAAGAAACACAACCATATTTAGTCCCACAATGAACAATGTACAACACATTCCTCTAGCAAAAAAATGTCAATTGTCTCCTTCCTCCTAGAGTAACAATTATGTACAGTTCTACACTCTTTGATAGTTTTCGGGCTATCTACGTTCCAAAACCTATCGAGCTGATGGCCGGGAAATGGACTCGTCAATCGACAAGCAATGATCACTCACTCCAAGATCCAATGAGCCAAGGTTCGTAGGAGAATAATGCAGAGAGTGTTTGGATATATCACCTGAACTACCTTCTCTCGCTGCTTCTGCTCCTTTTTCAATTGATAGTGCGTCTTGGATATCCTTAATTACTTCTGAGATCGATGGCCGCATGCTTCCATGGGGTTGTACACATACCAGGGCCTTCTCTGCTATCTTCCACATTGACTGGATATCGTATTTATTGTGCAATGCAGGATCAATGATTCCTTGAATGTTACCACTCTCAATATGCAATTTCGCCTGGGAAGAACAAGCGAGCAACATCAAAAAATGCATATTGGTATATTAGGTCGCTGAAATGTCATTTAGTCAGATTAGGTTTTCAAACATCTGCAATGGTTAACTGGTAATACCACTCGTGATCGCGGCAGAGGATGGGAGACGAGAAAATTTTTAAGTAATGGTCAAACTAGCAAGAAAAGGAAAATTTTGTAAAGCTTCTTATGACAAATTAGGGATAGCCAAAAATAGAAGACATGGACATATGAATGAATTTCTCAATAAGAGATCTTACCCATTGAACTATATTACGACAGTTCACGCCGAAGTTTACATTAGAGATGGCTTCTTGACCTGATATTAGTTCAAGGAGAATGACACCAAAACTGTAAACATCACTCTTCTCCGTCAGTTGCTGTGAGATATAGTACCTGCATTAATTATTTTAAGTTATAACAAGGTATACAGTATTTAGTTACTGCAACTAAAATAGTGAGCCCCATCTCATGATAGGAGATCAGCCTTCCGAGAGGCACATTTATTTCATGTGGTTGTTATTGTTGATTCCCTATAAGAATATATATTTAAACTATCTTTCCAAACTATATATCAAATGACCTATAGTATATGAGCTTAGAGTAAGATATGACCTAAAAGTAGACGTGTGTTCATATAGCCGACCCTATTTAGTGTGATAAGGACTCGTTTGGTTTGGTTTATCACATTAGTCAATGAGCATTATTCAGAGTACAGTAGTCAAGGAAAACAGGCTTACTCAGGATCCAAATAACCAACAGTTCCTCGAACAATACTTGAAACATGGGATGCGCCATCTACAGCAAGTTTAGAGAGACCAAAATCTGAAACCTTGGCTTTCATGTTTTTGTCAAGAAGAACATTGCTAGGTTTCAGATCCCTGTGGATTATGGATGGAACACATCCAGTATGAAGGTACTCTATCCCTGAATAAGCATTGAGAATTTATGTCGAAATTAGTTGCTGTAAAATTATGATTCTTCTTTCAAGTGAAAGCATATCAAGTTTAATGCTGCACCAACCTTTTGCAGCATCTTCAGCAATCTCAAGGCGCTTGATCCAATTAATACCTCGTTCACGTATCAAAGGCCCTGAATAGAATGTATATGTAATTGATGAAGTTGCTAGAATTGTTTGTACTAGAGGGCAGAAAAACGCTTACCATGAAGATGCTCTTTCAGAGTTCCTTTATGGATGAACTCGTATACGAGGATACTTTTGCCATCTTCCTGGCAATAACCAAAAAACTGTACCAGATTTCTGTGATGTATCCTTGAGAGAAGAGACACCTAGGTTTGACATTTGCACAACAGTTCACAAAAATCAGTGAGTGGGTTTGTGGGCAATGAACAGGTATTGCAATACAAAGTAAACCACGGCCATAAAATAACAAATCACCTCACTTCATGCATCACAGAGGATATCATACATTACACTAAACTCAGTATTCCAATGCTCATTGAGATTCATATTTAGAAACTTTAGGTTACTCATTTGATTTAATAATCTCAGTGCTCAGTGATATATGACTCCTCGAAGGATCACTAAGATGCAATTCCCTGAAGCCTGTATACTGCCGTAAAAAAATCTGGCAATTATACACAAGTTTTTTCCATTTTGCAAAAGACATGTAATGTTGCAAACTACTTGCGATAAATCTCCTAGATTCAAGACGAACACGCTGGAGGCGGATAAATGTCCCATCTCAACCTAAAATTAATTGTATTAGTATTTTCTGCCATTCTTTACAAGCTCAAAGTGATCGAATCAAAATTCCTTTCCAACTTCATCAAGCAAAACAACAATATTACTTTAGAAACATAATATGGGAAACTTGCGTTGTAAGAGTTTGATACAACAAACAGAAATTTAGTTATTACCTCATTTGAAAATTCTCGTTTTCCTTGAAATGAATTATTCGTCAAAACTTTGACTGCAATTTCTTTTCCATCCTTCAATTTACCATAATAAACAACTCCAAAGCCTCCTGATCCGACCTTCCTCGCGAAATTTTTCGTAGCTTCCTCAAGTTCAGATAAAGTGAAGCAATGTGCAGCATCTGTTGGAGCCTCTCCTAATGAGGAAACATGTTTTTGAAAAGGTAAACCAGGTTCAAGCCGACCTACCAATTATTACAGTTGACAACATTCCAGTCAATATGGGAACACCTCAATACAGAATGAGAAATTAGTAGATCAAAATGGTCAACCTTTTTTAGCCTGTTGTTTTTTCCCTTTCTTCATCAGCATGCAAGAGACAATAGTAGCGATAAGCAGAATAGTAGCACCAACCGACACACCAATGATGATATTCTTATGGTTTCCACTGTTGGAGGACGCATGAAGATTGTTGTTCCCAGTATAGCTGCAGTCATTATGTTTATACTTTAGAGCTAATAAATCAAGCCCACTGAAAATGAAAGGTCAGAAACTTCATACATTGTATATAATCATATTATAAACTCCTTCAAAAAGAAAATGTTTTTAGCAAAACAGTAATACATTTAGTTGTTGGAGGCTCTTCACGCGAAATACGTGATGTCTTCCACAATACTCATAAGCATCATTATTTGAAATAGGTAATAACAAATCAAAATTTTCAATGCTAACTCTCAGTCTCTCATTAAGACCGACACAAAAAAAGGCAACCAATTTCATTAGTGATACATAGGGCATGTGTCACCTTAAGTCCTTTAACTAATGTTCAAGATAACAGATATGAAACTGATAGTTTTTTTTCTTTTTTTTGTAAATTAGCAATGAGGTGAGATTCGAACCCAGGACCTTCTGGTCACTAGCGAGAGCCTTTTCCACTAGGCTGTTCGAGTATCTCGAAACTGATAGTTCTTGAATAGAACAGTCCATGTTATTAGCACAGAGAAAATAGAAAATCCATGTAACTCACTTCAAAGTTAGACCCTTATCCAGAAGGCCTGATGGCACAGTTCCTGATAACAAGTTATTCTGCACGTAACTGCAAACATTAGATCATTATTGTATCAGTGAATTAATATCAGGCCAAAATAACATACATATATCTAAACTGAAAGTAGCTCTCAATGAATTAAAAATTCTCGGAACATGTCACAACCCTCTGGTCTACTGCGTGTGTCAAAAAATTACAGAAAGCACAAGAAACAACACAAGAGTGAATGTTTTGTCGTTAGAACAGTTACACTACTTTTGTACAGGGAAAAGTTAAGATACTTGAAGGAATTGATGTATGAGTTTGACTTTTGGCCTTCCCCGAAGGAACTCTTGATAGGAAAGAGAATGGGGTGTTTTTTGGTGCCTACTGCAACACTAATTTGGATTACCGATTTATCTTCATAACGGATTTAGTCAACTGCTCAGTTAGTAAATAAATAAATACATCCCTTAGAACTTACAGTTCTTTGAGATTGGGCAAGTTTGCTAAAGAGGAAGGCAGCTCTCCAGATAAATGATTGTTCTCAAGGTGTCTACAATGGACAACACATCATTTGGTAATTAGATTATAGAAATATTGTGGGGAAGAGTCAAACCAACAAGGATGCATGGAGGTAAGACAGGGATTACATTGTTTCCAAATCAGGGCATCCACTAAAATCAGGAATCGAGCCATTTAGCGAATTACCATCAAGAAACCTGCAAAGTAGCGAGCGGTCAGTTTATTTTGTAATCAAATCATGACATGGAGTTCCAATAATATTCACTTACAGCTTAACTAAGGAGGTCAACTTTGTCAGCTCTGAAGGGATGCCCCCTGTCATATTCATATTGGACAATTTACTGCCCACATGCCAACAACAAACGATTGATCACGTTAGAAAATAATGCATAAAAGGGATCACGAATTCATGATATCAATTGCATAGAGAAGATAACATCACTTGGATTGAATATTAGCGTCAACTTGAGGGTTATCGAATTTAAGAGATGATGTAGGAGTATATCAGAACGGTAATACTTACATAGAGGTTATCCTTGGTTGGGGATCTGAGCTACAACTTATCCAAGACCAAGGGATAGGCAGACAAGGGTCTCCACCTTCTTGTGCCCAATTTGTTGTTGCGTAACGTGAAGTTACAGCAGCAATCAAAGGTGCTGCAACTCAATGAAATGTAAATAAGAAAGCTGACCAATCGATAAGAAGTGCAGAATTTGAAGAAGCCATGATCATTACCATCTAGAGATCCGTCAGTTCTCCTTAAATACTTATGTATCTCCATTGCATTCAGGAGGGGCCCCTCTGTGGAATCAGATGTCTTCCCAAATCTGAAAGACAGTACAAATGGGAAGGATACATTGTAATATCCTGGCTCGTATAGGCGATATTTTCCTTGTGCGTTTTCTTGAATATTCACTATGGGCTTGCTGAGGTCTGGAGCTCCAGGAAGTACAAGCCTGAATTTTCTGACAGACGATGCGGCCAAGTCTTCAATTTCTGCAAAATAAGTGAATGCCCATCCAAAGCCAGGAAAGCCATCTAGATTCAACCTATATGTTAATGATCCGTTTCTGCCAACTACAGCTGTCTGCATAACTTTCTCTGGTGGTCTTTCACCATTGCTTACATCAATGGGTAATCTCGTTGATATTTTCTCAGTTCCAGGAGCAACATCAACAAGGTAGTTCGCTTTCTTTATAGAGTCTGATTGCCATATTCTATCATAAGGGTCGTCAGGGTATCTAAAAGATCAAAAAACCATTTTCATGTACATAAAAATTAGTCATAACATCAATACTAACTTAGTAGTTAGTTCAAATGCAATATATAGTACTAATAGTAGACACAGCACAAAAAGAACTCAAAGAGGTGTTTTATGTACCTGACTGGAGCATCTGAATCGGATCCAAAATTAATTCTTGCTGACACACTAAGAAAGTACTGGTTCTCAAACTCAGTCATATAGAGAGATCCATTAAACTGGCGGAGCTCAAGTGTTGAAATAAATGGCTGCCCAGTTGTGGCATTTGATAAACAGATACTTATGGTGGGTTCAGTGGCTAGAAATATTAACTCTTGGCTTTCCATCGTGTTTGCATCCGAAATTACTATAGTGTTCCAATGAGTTGGCCCAAGAGAAATGTCAAACTTGGGGTACACATTATTGTTATCGAAATTTCCATACAAGAAAGTTGCTCTTACAAGATACCTTGTCCTAGTTAGGACATTCAATGTGTAACAATATTTTCTGTCATCAGCAGGGAAGTATCTCACTGTTGTGTATTGTTTCCTTATCTCATTTGACGCCAACATATTCGCTGTCTCTCCCTTGATGATTGAACTATCAGGTGTCCAACTGAGACCGGTGATATCTGTAAAATTATCTTTACCTCCACAGTCTAAACTTACAAAACCTGAAATAAACAGTCAAACCTTAGCATGATTGTGATTAAAGTTTTTGCAAGAAACAGAAACAATGAGAAACAAATATCTAGAGATAACATGAGGTGCAATACCATATAATCCTAATAGTACTTATTTTTCTTTTGGCTAGCTGTTGGCTAACCAAATGGCAAATGCCTATTAGGGCATCATATTATGGAACAAATCAAATGTCATCTTATTTTTCTCTAGTTCTCGCATATTTGATTCTCCTATCATATTTCAGCATTTGTCTGCTTAACCAACGAAACGTGCATTTCCCAAGATCTTTGGTCTTGAGCTAGGTATATCTATAACTAGCACAATTTCAAGAAGAACAAATATCACTACTACAAATATCAGCTTGGATAGCTCCACTTAGATAGCTCTTTTTTGAAGTGCTATCTAAGTTGGTGCTTGGATAGCTCTTTTTTATGTTCCATAATTAAAAAAATAAAACAAAATTTAAAAAAAATACTTAGATAGCGCTTCATATTTTAAGCGCTATCTAATGTATATCCTAGATAGCTCTTTAAAAAGCGCTATAGAAAAAAGTGTTACGCCAACTACAATAGCTCTTTTAGAGGGCTACAATAGCGCCTAAAAAGAGCTATGCAACTTAACAGTTAGATAGCGCTTCTAAAGCGCTATCCTATGTATAACCTCTATAGCGCTTTAGAAGCGCTATCTAAGTGGGTGCTTGGATAGCGCTTTTGTGTTGGTGTTAATGGGCTCGCTAGATTGGACAAGTAATGGATGAACAAGTCCGTCTTGTTAGGCCAACATCCAATTCAATTGAATGTATCCATATTCATTAAAGAAGGCCTTTGTTAAATTCATTAAACACCAAAATTTATTCATTCAAATTAATAATAATAATAATAATAATAATAATAATAATAAATAATAATAATAATAATAATAAGTGTTGGAAATGAACAATGCAAAATCGAAACCGAATTAGACTCGAATATCATCAAATTTTAATATTTATAATAATAATATTCGAATTTGTATTAGTTCCGAATACTAAAATCCATATTGGATTCAATGTGATACGCAGTATTCAATTGAAATTTGGGTCCAATTAGATATTCGTCCTATTCTACCATTATTGGAATTCAATTCTATATTTGACATTCAAACTCAAATTCGAATACACATATTTTCATATAAATTAGTATATATATGTATACACAAATGCTCAAATTCAAATCGAATATTTTGTTCGAATTCGAAATGAACATATTCGAAAATTATCGAATCTAATTAATAAACATTTGTATTCGATTATCATTCAATTAGCAAAAATGTATTCGAGTTCGATCCGTATTCGGAAACATTAGAGTCTGAATATCAAATATTCAAATTCGAACTAGAATATCCGTGGAACTATTTGATTCATATTCAACCCCTAGTAAAGCTCTAGGTTAATTACTTGGAAATTTGATTGTTTTCGATGTAATTTCTGATCTTTCTAACAAGTAACTTAGATACAGCTAGTACCGCCAACGAGTTGGGTAACTTGTTTCCTGAATCGAGCATCCTACGCAAATACTCGACAATTAACAAGTAAGGTACGAGTTTAAGGTTGTGTTAGTTTGAAATACCCGACTCGCTCGATAATTATTTAGTCTGTTATTAAATTATTATCTAAATTAATAAATCTAATATATATATTAAACATGGGTATTTATAATTAGGGTTTATAGACTCTATTATGAATATTTGAAATAATTAAGGTATATATAGTTTATTAATATTCTAAATATACTAATATATTTTTTATTTGTGGTAAAAATAAGTTTTTCCCGTTTTTGCTTTAAGAAGTCGAGCTAGATACTTACCTTAACGAGTCAGGTCAAGTAATTGTGATAACGAGTAGGACAATTACAATAACGAGTCGAATAATTGATATCTTATCAAGTCGAGTTCGATACTAAAATTAAACTCGCTACCTATTCAATAACTTAAATTCAATCCAATTCATTATATCTTCTACAAAAATATAAAAAAACCTTCTATTTATTTCCAAACTTCTAATTCTTCAACCCAACTTATATATTACGAAATAATTAAAGCTCATAATTAGTTTGGTATGAAAGCTCTAATTCCTTAAATCCCTAAAAACATAAAGTCCTAATAAAGCCCTAATTTGTTACGCAAAGACTAAAGCATATTCACCTCCCCATTAGCAAAGCATGGCCTCACCTCCGCCGCCAGCCCTTCCTCGAATCTGCCTCCCCAAAAGCCAAGTAGCAGCGGCCTTTCTCATCTTCTCCATCACCACCACCGCGCCACCGTTCTCTTTGTCAGTATCACCACATCTATTTGCTCTATTTCTCAAACTTAATTACACTGTCATCTTCACTAGCGGTTTCTTCTTATTTATTTAATTCGAGGGTTTGGGTAAGTGGACCACTGAACTGTGACAAATTCATGGTTTAATCTATAGCTGAAAATAATTCAGACGTAGTTAATCTGGGATTGAATTTTGACAAAGTGGGCAATTAAATTGGGACAATAACCGATTCAATCGCTTTCTTTTAATTTCATCTTTTTTCTTACCTTTTAATTTCTTCTTTATTAATATTAATTTGTATGGGTTGCATTTATTATTTTCAGCATATTAATATCAGTTTGTAGATTTATTTTTTTAATTAGGTGTTTATCTGTTTTTCCAATTTATGATTTTTGTTTTGATTTTTATTTTATTTTTTGAACTTCTATTTCCTGGTTGAAGATTTATTTGTTTGGTTGATGTTAAAACTAGGATCTTTTAATGATGTTACATTATTGGTTGTCTTTCTGGATCTTGTTGTGTGCATAGGTTCTGTACAAATTGGTAGTAATGCACATAAGAACTGTTGTCAATGATGAGTAAGATAATATCATGCTATACTTGTATTAGAAATGTAGTACAAGAAGTTGCATTTGGCTCGTAAGTATGATTTTCGATGTTAAATTATGTTGTTGTAGTTGTTTAGTGGTAGGCTTTTCTTGTACATAAGTATTTGAAGTTATTTTTAAGAAAGTAATGAAATTTGATCACTTTATGCAGATGGCATTGTAGTTAGTATTATCAGAATGCAATCCGAAAGCTAAGATTGTTGACATTTGTGAGAAAGGGGATGCTTTTTAATAGAGTAAGCATTGTCTTAACATACTAAGTGTTGCTTTTTCATTTTATATTGTCCATTTGTAATTAATAAATCAGAATCCACTTTTTTTCTTCACTAAGACATTGAAATTTCAATATGGGAAGCTAGTGTATGAACATTAGGTGCCATCTCTATTATTCTGTCTTCTAAACCTTTCTTGCTATTAATGGAAGTATATTGTTATCATGTTCAGTTACTAATGAATATTGTTGTTAGGTGCCCTATTATCCACCCCAACGAATGCTGAAGGACTTCAATTCTAAGGTTTTTTCCATTACTAAGTGCTTCTTGTTTTGCATTCTTGACATTTCATTATTTGTCTCTAAATAAACTAATGATTGTCTCATACATACGTATGGTGCTTTTATTTCTTCGGATTTCCTCAGGTCTAGCTCTTAATTTTTTCAATTTCGCTAATATTGTGATCGTGACTTGATGCATGCAACCTTTGACTATAACTATATCGTTTTAATCAAGTATCTAACTTTGTGGTGGAGTAGTTGTACTAAAGGTTCGCAATACAATTTGTAGATCTTGGTTATGTGTTTAACATAATTATTACAACACTCCGAAGTAGTAATAACTTCTCGTTCTTCCAGATTGAAGGAGCTAGTGAAGTAGAAGTTGGTGAGAAGAAAGATACAGTTATGGATCCCCTCAATGCCACTAAAGCAGTTGTTGACGAAGGGATTCTTCGAGGTATAACGGAGAAGCTTGGAAGTTTTAAAGTAGCATTTCTCTAATGAAATAGTTATGGAATAAGAGGAGGTGGTGATCCCACTTCTTGCTCTCATCATTCAGGTAAATACTTTACCAAAATAAAAGTTACTGTACTTGATATAATAATAAGATATGGTACTAAACTACTTATAATTACTTGAATTATTTTATATTATTGATTTTTGAAAAATATGACATCATCTAAATATATATTGTAACTTTGTATTTGCAGATTGTTCATAACCATCCCGTGAAATTTTGTTCTCGATCAACTGGTCAGAATACTTGTACAACCGATTTCTCAAGGAGAAAATGGAAAGTTGAAGCCGAGCAATTTCATTATTCGTGTAATTTAAAATATTAGTTGGTATTGTATTACAAACATATATATTTGATAGCATATTAACATATTTGTATCAATAATTATTTTATTGAATGTTTAAATTAAATTTTGAATGAATGAGAAAATGTTATTTATAAAGTTGTGCCTTTATTATCAATTCACTTTTAGCATTATTGTCAAATATTATATTTAGCATTCGAATTTGGTATAATAATTTATAAATAAAAAATAGCTTAATGACTTAGATAGCACGTAAATTTGAGCTATCTAAGTTCAATATAACCACTCTAATAGGAGCTATCCAAGAACAATCATATTACTAGCATAGCTCTTTTCAGGGCGCTATATAAGTACGAATGGCTATCTAAGTACACGACTAGCATAGCCATATTTGTGGCGCTATATAAGTATGACGTGCTATCTAAATACATGGCTAGCATAGCCCTTTTGAAGCGCTATATAAGTACGAAACGCTATTTAAGTAAATGACTAGCATAGCCCCCTTGGAGCGCTATACAAGTATGAAGCGCTATCTAAGTACATGTTCTTAGATAGCGCTCGTTTTGCAGCTATGGTAACTACCATAGCGGGAGCTTAGATAGCTCAAAAAAGCGCTATTTAAGTCAAAAAACAAGCGCTATCTAAGCCCATTTCTGTAGTAGTGTATACAATTCATTTACTCTTTCACCTTGCTCAATCTGTTCTTACATTATAGAATCATAAGACCCGCAAAAATCAAATGTCGATACAGGAAACAAGCTCCAACTCTGAAGTTCTTTCTTTGCTTCTCATTCTTTTAGTTTGTTAAAACCGCACATAGCTTTTTCATCAAACCCAAACTTACAAACACCAAAGAATAATACTTAAAAGTAAGAATTTTGTTCCTTATAGTTATTCAATAAATTACTACATCCAATTGGAGCGAGAGATGATCATAGAACATCTAAGCACTCAACTACCCTTTCAAGATCAAATTTTTAAATGGAACTTCCTACAATTTATTAACATACTCCGCTCTTGGTAAGGCTGCATATCATACAACCCCCCAGACTCACGTAGGAACTTCTTCGAAGGCAATGGGGCATGTTGATGTGATGTTTTCCCCCATAGAATTACCAATGTTAAGATACTCTTTAGAATCTTCAAATCCCCCCCCCCCCCCCCCAAGCCAACCAAAAATTGGAGTTTTTGCATCCCAATGTTAATTGCTTTCTATAAAAGACAGCAAAACATGTGGTAGTAAGCAAACAATATAGTAACAACAACACACTTAACAATGAAGAGTGACAATCTACATGTAAAACAAAGGCTTAGCGAACTACTTAGAATAACCAATCACACTCAAAACACCATAACTGATCATTAACACATGCAAAACTCTGTAAGACAACTAAACTACAACATTACAAAGCAGAAAATGAAAACACAACCAAACAAAGATACCTGGCATCTGTGAAGTGGTGAAATCCATGAGAAATAGTAAAGGCAGTAAAATAAGGAAACCCCCATTTCCCATTTCTCTTTACTTTCACAAAAACGAAAAATGGAAAAGAGAATCAAAGAACATGGTGATACCATAAATATGATAGGAAAAAGTGAACTTATGTAAATTTGACTATATGATAGTGTTACTATTTTCAAGAAACAGCAAATAAATGAAATGTGCCAATTATTTTAGAGATAGTTTTGTTAGTATAATTTATGATAATTTTACTAAACTTTGTTGATATATATTATTGTATGTGTTTTATTTATTTTTAAAAATTTATTACATAAATATATATCATGATCTTAGCGGAATGTATAATAAAGAGTAATTAATAATTCATGTTCAAATAAAAGGTGATAGTAAAAAAGTAAAAGAATGTATTTTTTTTCTTCTTCTTTTTCTTTCAGTAGTGGGGATAGCAAAGTTCTGCCAGTGAAGATTCTCACTTTATTTAACTTAAGAAATAGAATGTTGAAGCATTATTGATTACTTACTTGTTATGGTATTTAATGGCGATCTGTTTTTCCGAATTTTATATTTAATTATGTACTGTGTTATTTTCTCGAGCTAGATATTCTATGAATCTATATAATCCTTTATTAATGAACAGATAAATTTAGTTTCTAGTCATTTTGGCTAGAAGGATCTCCAATAGAGGAATTCTTATTAAAATAAATATTGAAAGATAATGAACTAATAATAACAGGAAATGAAGATTTGTAATGTCGTTAATTAACAACGCGAGTGCTAAAATGATTTAGTTATATAGTTGGGGTACATGATTAAAACAATACAAAAAAGCAAAGTGGGGAAAAAGGAGAGATTCTCCAACTTTAAACCCTTTTGAGTGTGTCTCATTGTGCATCTGAGACTACTTTTATGCACAAGTCTCAGATTACTTATCCGTCTTTTGAATTTACACAACTATACAACTGCTACTTTGCCATTTTTTTAGTTCATCAATCTATATGTGTCCCTTTTAAGTTGTTATATACTAGGATGTGCATTAATATGTCACAGAATAGAAGAGGGAAATTAAGTCCAAACGTAAGACGATGGGGCGTAAGATGGAGCTCCCTCAGATTAGATCGTTTGTTATATTTTGTAAGATATTACATATTGATTTTAGAAAACTGGTTTGGTGAATCGGTGTTCCTGGTCAGTATTCTCAAATAGATAATCGAATTGCAATAGCAGGTTAATGATGTTCATATGTCGCTTATCTTCGTTCCTGTTTTTAAGAGACTAAAAAGCTACAAATGCATTCTATACTAAAGAACTTGCATAGCAGAACATATAACAGCAAACTTGGAGAAAATTCTTGTATGCTTAGGAGGTCATGCTCACATGGTGCTCACAACTATCTGAGCCGTTAGATTAAGAGTTTAAGTGATATTTTAATCCTATGGTTCATATTTAATTGGGTATTTTTGTCATTACATCTTTAAGTGGAAAAACAATAATAGTGGTATTTTGAGTATTAATGATAGAGTAATTAGCAATTAATTGAGATTGGAGAGAGGAAGTTAAATGCAATGATTACTTCAGCTCACCAATGTCGAAAATATGAATTCTAGTATTAATCTCATTTAAAATAAATTGAAGTATAACTTTTTTTCTAATTTTAATTATTTCAATCAAAAACCAATGAATTTTCTCAGTCTCATGTCAATAACACCACTGAATAATATACATTGATGTTGCATATTTCTTCAATAACACCATATAGAATTTATTTATATATCTTTACTAGTATTAATCTCATTTTAGATATATTTCTTCACTAATAAACAATTCTAGTATTAATCTCATTTTAGATATATTTTTAGTGACACCATTTACTAATACACACTGGTGTTCCGTTCTTGTTCAATAACACCACTGAATAATATATATTGGTGTTGCATATTTATTTAACAACACCACATAAAATTTATTTATATATCTTTACCAGTATTAATCTCATTTTAGATATATTTCTTCAATAATAAACAATTATAGTATTAATCTCATTTTAGATATATTTTTAGTGACACCATTTACTAATACACACTGGTGTTCCGTTCTTGTTCAATAACACCACTGAATAATATACATTGGTGTTGCATATTTCTTCAATAACACTACATAAAATTTATTTATATATCTTTACTAGTATTAATCTCATTTTAGATATATTTCTTCAATAATAAACAATTCTAGTATTAATCTCATTTTAGATATATTTTTAGTGACACCATTTACTAATACACACTGGTGTTCCGTTCTTGTTCAATAACACCACTGAATAATATACATTGGTGTTGCATATTTCTTCAATAACACCACATAAAATTTATTTATATATCTTTACTAGTATAAATCTCATTTTAGATATATTTATTCAATAATAAACAATTTTAGTATTAATCTCATTTTAGATATATTTTTAGTGACACCATTTACTAATACACACTGGTGTTCCGTTCTTGTTCAATAACACCACTGAATAATATACATTGGTGTTGCATATTTCTTCAATAACACCACATAAAATTTATTTATATATCTTTACTAGTATAAATCTCATTTTAGATATATTTATTCAATAATAAACAATTTTAGTATTAATCTCATTTTAGATATATTTTTAGTGACACCATTTACTAATACACACTGGTGTTCCGTTCTTGTTTAATAACACCACTGAATAATATACATTGGTGTTGCATATTTCTTTAATAACACCACATAAAATTTATTTATATATCTTTACTAGTATAAATCTCATTTTAGATATATTTATTCAATAATAAACAATTCTAGTATTAATCTCATTTTAGATATATTTTTAGTGACACCATTTACTAATACACACTGGTGGTCCGTTCTTGTTCAATAACACCACTGAATAATATACATTGGTGTTGCATATCTCTTCAATAACACCACATAAAATTTATTTATATATCTTTACTATTTATACTTAAAATGTATTTTGGTATCTCTCATTATCTCTAAACACAAAATTAACTCTAACCACTTAAGAAATTGTAATATGATTACTATCAAAATTGGTGGAATAATTAAAATACCAATTGAATTTGTCTTGACTAGACTTAATGCAATACCAAACCAAATTATATAAATCACAATAGAAAATAAAAATTTAATTTGAGTACACCAATCAAATTTGTATTGTTTATATGTATTAAGTATTGAAGTTTAAAATTGTGAGTATATTTTGTAAAATTTCATAATTAAGATTCCAGATTTGGGTGTTATTTTGGTTAATAAATGGTAATAAATTTGGAGTGCAATAAATTTGGTGTTACTTTTTCACATTCCATAAAAAAAAACATTTCTTAAATGACCATGAAACCCTTGTGAGCATGGTGCTCACAAAATAGTTGTAAGCATATAAGTACAACTCGCAAACTTGAGCTACAAATGCATTATAGCAGTAAATCATTAAACTTTTTTCACCCACACATCATTTGTTTGCAGCACTAAATTTGCAAAGCGAAGTTCATATGATTCAGGTTTTCCAGAGGATGAGGAAAAGGGAGAAAGACTAGAAGAGGATAAGACAACACTAACACGAGCTCTGATAGCTTCAGACAAGCTTCAACGTAGTCTGCAAAGAAAGCATCCGCGCCTGTACAATTAATTTGCAAGGAAATCATTCGTGCCCTATACAGCTAATCTGCAAGAAACCATCCGCGCCCCTGTAAATTAATCTGCGAAGAAATCATCCACGATCTGTACAATTAATCTGCAAAGGGAGCATCTGCGCCCTGTACAATTAACAATGTATGTCAACATCTCCTTAAGACACAATGCTTCGTATGTTAAGAATTTAAGACAGATAATATTTACCGCAACATATTTGTCAACTAGATGCCTGAAGACAGGATATTCGAGAAGGGCATTGTCCGAGGGCAGCTGGATTAGGCCTTTCGTCACGCATAGTAAGTCCCGTGTGAAAATGAATACAATTCAAGGTAGAGTGAGTCAGAACTCAGAAGCTGAAGTGTATCAACAAACTGTTTGTAACTCCACAAAATGAAATTCCTAAGCCAAATAGACTATAGGACATCAACATGGGAAAGTAAACTGCATTGCATTCATGCCTTTCAACTAAAAGTTAAAAAACAAAACAATCACTAACGGACATCAACATGGGAAAATAAACTTCATTGCATCCAAAATTCCAAACCATATCTGACATAATCAGTGTCAGAGATCATTGTCTTAGCGTGTACCAAGACTTTCTAGCTGCCTTAATCCTTGATGCGTCCTCTTGCATCACGGGAAGATGACATGGATTTTAGATAGAGTACAATCACTAATGAAGTCGACTATATGAATATTATGTTTTCACATAGACAAAATTACCAAACTATATCAAAAGCAAGTCTTCTTTCATGTAATAAGTTAAAATAATAGTCATCTAAGATAGTGGATTACACAATGGGATGTTTCTCAAGTACAAACATGTTGGTTTACTTGATAGTAACTAATTGGATGATATTCACATCATGGTATGACAAAAAATCTCAATATTTTAAAGACACAAGTAAAGAATCATTTACTGTCACATTGAAAAAGTATTATACACACATAATTGCTAAAACTTAACTAATTTGTTTGTTATCTTGTCCTGATATTGGCATGCATGCATGCTCATCATTCAACAAGGCCGACACACATAGTACTATATATTCTTGATTAAAATTGATGTTTAATTGCTTCATTCAACTCATCATATTATACGAGGTACATTTATAATATTATTTGCTTCATTGTCCACTTATTACTTTGGTCCTTGCTTTATTAAATTTATTACATGACATTATTATTTTACTGTTAATAATCACGCTTGGTATCTTTTGTAGATCATACAACAGTTTTGAATATTAATGTCTCCTCAATAGTGGGAAATAATGTCTTATTCTCTAGTGCATTATGTCTAGGTGAGAAAGGATCGGAACAAATCAAGGGAGAAAGCAAGTCTTCTCTCATCTCTGATTTATTAGGTCATATGGACTCAAAAACTGGAAAGGGCTTCCATTTCGAGTCCGGATTCGGTGCATCAATAATTCGGTGCACCCGGTGCATCAGGTACCCATTTAAAGGTTTTACGTGGGTACTGTACCCACTTGAAACTTTATCATTGGTACTTGTACCCAAATTGTACTATAACAATGGTACAATACCACATATTTATTTTGAATTGATAAATATGTGGTATTGTACAATTGTTATAGTACAATTTGAGTACAAGTACCAATGATGAAGTTTCAAGTGGGTACAGTACCCACCTGAAATCTTTAAATGGGTACCTGATGCACCTGATGTATGGAAGTATTGATGCACCGAATCTTTTCACTCCATTTCCGGGGACTTCGTTTCATTGTCTATTTCAGCGTAACACTTAATAAACATAAAAAATATTCAAAATTTAACATAAAATGTTACATAAATAATGATAAAACATATTGTAATGGTCAATATCAACTCATATGTGTTCCTTTTAATGACATTATGTCTTTTATCATTTTAATCACGTATTAACTATATGTTAGGTCCGTTCATGTTGTATGTGGTTGAAACCAATCGAATCTTATCGATATTTTGCAAAAACATGATCATTTGTACAAGATTGATCGGGTCCATGTAACGTGTTCTATGATCAATCAAAGTGGAGAAATGAGCCACGTGTGCATGTTTAATACTTTCTTGACTCCAATAAAAGATTTATACAGTAACTGGTACATTCCACAAACATACATAATTATACATCTTATTGTGCTATATATAAGTGTGTCGGCTTGCACAATTATAATTGCATTATTGCTAGGTACTGTAAACCTCAAAAACACAAGAAATTTAATTCATCTGTTCTTTCTCCAACTAGCTTATAAGTAACCTTTTATTTTGTACTTGTACACTCCAAAACACAGCATTATTAAGGTTTAAAATGACAGAAGTTGTTGAAGTTGTGAAGGCACGTAATAATGTACCAAAACGAGGTAAGATCAAAGTGGAGATATTTCGCCATGTAATGAAATGCATGGCCAAAATATGCCGAAGTTGTTGCATGCGTCGTGATCAGTAGTTATCATATGCAATTTCGAATCATGTCACCACCGCGAGAATGCTACTCACATTCGCTAAATATTGAAATTTTTGGACGTCGTTGTACTAGTTGTATGAATTTAGTTAATGTCATCCTCATGTATGTCATTTATATATCAATGGTTAATGGTATTGTTCTGGTTACTTGCTGTATATATGTTCTTGTCTAATCTTGTTATGATTGTTGTATGATGTTGAATTAATACGAATATAAGTAGCTTCCATTTCCAATGCATTGAAGTATGAAAGCGTACGGACTCCTCATAGTTGTTACGTTTTAAAAAATATTTTACGTTTTAAATCGTGTCTTGTTTTAAATCGTGTCTTGATGTTTGAGAAAAATCAAAAGAGAATTAGAAAATAAATCGAAGAAAATATTACATATAATTTATAAAAGATAAGTAGGGGAAACAACTGGGCTCACTTGTGGACATATAGACCAATTGTAGAACCACGTTTGTAAATCAACGGCCAAATAGTTTTAAACGGTCTCTGGATATAATATGTTACATCAGTCATTATTCAAGTTATGGAATTTCAATTTAATCCAAATAATTTATTGTTCATACTACATAACACTTTGTACGGTTTGCTCTTAAATTAAAACACACCAACACAATAAGATTTTATGTTTTGTTCTAATGTTTTCGAATATCTATATACATATTTTGCCAATTAAATATTTGAGCGTAATTCCAAGAAAAAAAAATATATGACGTCGCTTATATGCAGAAATATTCTTTAACCTTTATGTAATAAATAAATAAAAATCAAATCGTGTTGAAATTGGACGTTCAAATAATTTTTGGCACATATTGTTACTTATATGCTCAATGAAAATTCAATAATACATTATCCAACACTCAAATATGTTCCCTCAACGGCAGACGCAATCTTTTTCAGGGGTCCATTATGTCTAGCTAATTAAACTTATTGAAAATTCATATAATACTCCTTTGTTTTTTTAGTTTTAGTTCTAGCCTTGATTTTTATTTCAAAAAATTCTTGTTTTTATAGTATAGAAAATTACAGTTTTATAATTTCAATGTACTTTTAACTATTTTTATTACTTAATTTATCAACTAATCAATTATTTTTATACAAAGTTTAAGAAAAAAATTGTCAATCATCTCATAAACATAATTTTTCTCTCCACTTTTTTTTAGGGATTGTAATTTTAAGAAAATGATCATTAAATTGAAGGACATGATATTATTTAAAGCTATATGATGCATAGAAAATGATGTGCACTATACATATAATTGAATATTGTCAAATCTTGTCTATTGATAAAAGACCATTTCTGGTGAAGCAGCATTACTATTGGAAGACTTACTTGACCTCTGGCCCCTTTTGCTTATTATTACAACAAAAAAACCTTCTTATCTTTATTGGTCTTTGGATTATGTTCTATTTATATACGCGTTCGTGTGCCGTGTCCGATTGATCAATCAAAATCAAGAAATGGTTCTACTATTTTCACTTACTATAAATTCGAACTTTTTGTTGTACTAAAAATTTGTCAAACTGCATTTATCTATATACTTTCTTAGTTCCTTGTTTCTTCTCTACATTCTGCACTCAAATAGTATCACTTGGCTTGAAAGATCTAGGGGCGTTGTTTGTTTTGTTTCCATAAGTTTTTATTCAAAATGACGACAATGATCGACCACGCTACTGTCAAGCCATCGAATGAGAGGTTACCTCCAAAACGAGGCAAGATCAAAGTTGAGATATTTCGCCTTCTCTTGAAAATCGCAGAAGAATTCTGCCAAAGTTGCTTCATCTATAACAAGAAAACATGAACCGAAGATCCAGAGGATAGTTATATTGTTGTTGCAAGAACCAAGGCTCCTTCATCACTTCACACTTCACAAGTTTGGTTTGTGCCAATTAGCAAATAGGCATCCGTTCCGCTTTACTGAATTGTTCTCTTTTATCGAACATATGTGGATCCAATCACGATCTTCTGGTTTTTTTCCTAGTTGTATTTGTAGTGACAATGATTTGGTGATGTAATAGTCCGCAGCTGTCTCAGAATCTCTGCGGCAGAGCTGCTTGAATGTGTATCTCGAATAATGGTTAATTGTCTGTCTAAATCCCATAACAGTAGTAAAGTTATGCATACTTGATTGAATGTCACATTTTTTACTTGTAGTGGGTACTATAGATGTTCGGCATTGGAGGCTGAAGAGCTCCATGCCAACACCTCAATAGTCCACCATCGTTGCATCTTCATAAGTAAATAGACACAAGTTCAGTAATCGCTAGTCCATGCACGAAACTAAATAATTAATTGTACTCATAATTTCTGCTAAAGAACAATAACTTAAGATGAGCATATCTGAGGAACAAACAAACGAACAAGTTTCCATTGTATATCATCCACATCAAAACTGATTCGAATTCTCATATTCAAGGTCTCTGCCTGACAACTATAACTCAAATGCAACTCAACAACCAACACTAAAAGTCATCAAACAAAAGGACAATGTATTAGACAGTGCACTCTGTCACTCTAGTCCTAATACATAGAAGTGCATTATCAACCGCATAAGGTTATGTCACAGTCTCTCAACCAAAATAAGATTGGAAGATGGTCCCCCATCATTGTGACATTTACCTCGGCTGGTTGAGCATAATATTCAAGAAAAGATTATAAATTGACTCATGCTCCGGGTTCATTGATTCGTAAAGACGTCTTTGCCAAGCTTGCCTCTAGTTCATTCAATTCATCCATATCCAGATCATCATCATCATCAACGTCAATTTCTTCATCAGCGTCGTTATTACCATTATCCTGATGACCTGCCATCGAGGAACTTGGCCCATCCGCAGAAGAATCCTTGTCAACCTAAAAAATGAATATTAAGGCATCAAATATCATTTTATAACCCATCTGCCTAGTTTAGCAAGAGAACATAGAGGGCAAAAACACTATTTCTATTAGTAGTAAAACAAACAACATTAACAAAAAGCATGCCCGGCCTAGAGCCTCTAAAGAGGTTATTGCCTAAGCTGGGTTAAGAGAGGTTTGTATGCAGCCTTAACAAAACCATTTGAGTAGCGTGTGTGATTAAGCAACCACCGATAAAAATTTGGTAAAGTTGATAAATCACCAAGTTCCATGGTTCTTCTTTATAGAACCCACATGGAAGGGATGAAATGTGTAGGAATGAGGCCATATCTATGACAAAGGTTAATATCGACGAGGGAAGTCAAAAGGAGAAACCACTTGTTTTGGTACTATATATTCACCAAGGCAAAAAACACAATAGTGATTTTCACACTTCTTGGCTTGCCCCTCACTTAGCTATTTCATTATAAATGTGTTTCAACAATGCATATATGAGCCAACAGAGTCGGCAAAAACAAGAAACTATAATGGAACATGTATATACATGACCCCTACAACGATAAATGTACTTCTTACATGTACTTATTTCTTATATCTTCATTGGTTGGTAGAGGTTTGGCTGAGGTTTTAGCTCATGGACAATGAAAATATAAAGTCGGATGTTTATATCATCCCTCAAGTTAATACTTCTGGACATTGTAAATTATAATCATATGAATGCAACATAACGCTTAGAATTATATAAATTCAGAATGTGTCTCTAAGTTGCCCCAAAAGGGATGCACATACATATCTATTTATGTATACCTTAGGCACTAACTTAGCTAATAGTGACTTGCAATAAAGCTATCAACAACATAACGATAAAGCACTCACCTTTACTTGAGGAACATCTGATTCATCTTCTCTTTGGTACTTGTCATATGCCTCAGCATCATCTACAAACAAACTGGCATCTGACAAGAAGAGCTCACGACCACTGTCAAAGACGAAGAACATGTGTGAGAAACAATAGCCATGACTAAACCAGATAATTCTCAATTATACCCCAGAATAATGGCTTAGTACAATACCTCATACGATCATTCTTAGCCCTATCTGCCCTTTGTGCAGCCAATTTGGCATCTCTTTCTTCTGTCTTCTTTCTTTTCCATTCCATGAACAAAGCAGTAGTCAAAGGCGTTGATGCAGTTAATTTAGCACGCTAAAAGGGGAACCAAAACAACCCGAACCTCAATTAGAGAAATGAAATAAAATTCTTTATATAGAGCATCTTTTAAACAGTAATAGGATTGTATTGCAAAAAATTACAACAATTACCTGGTTTTCAATCTCTTCCTCGATGGCTACTTTCTGACCTTCCTCCTCCAATAGGGCCTTCATCTGTGATTTCAAGACATATCCCGGGGGAAGGGCATGACGATAATGGCACTCTTTACTACCATTTGGGCATGCCCAAAACCAACCATATTGCTTTTTTTCTACTGCTTCCAGAAAGTATTTGCATACCTACAGATGAATTGACAGTTTATACTTACGAGAAAGAAAACATATCGCATGTGCTTCGCTCCTCTTGCTTAAACATGATTTAGAAGTTAAAATCACTTGATTGATGACGAAAGATATAAGTGACGCAGTCTACTCCTAGTCTAAGATTGTTCAACAGGAACAACGTAATGTACATATATGGAAGCAATTTAGAAGTCTATAAGTGGCAACAACTCTCCAAACAGGCATAATAATGTGAAAACAACTGAGAAAAACCATAGCATTTTAATTAATAGCTCAGAAGGTATCACTAACACATTGTGAATGACAGGCATAACAATAAATTTCCAAAGGAAAGTCTTTTACACAACAGGGGGAGGGAGGGAAGGAGGATGAAGACCAAAAAAAACTCACGATGTCAGTTGGCTTATTCTTGTTGTACTCCTTACTTTTAGATTCCACAACCTTCTCTAACATTTCTTGGTCCCAATCTTCCATGGTCCCGTTTTGTTCCTCTATTTACAAGATAATAATAATAATAAAAAATAAAAATATATTTCCAAAACAATATCTCAACAAGCCTTTCAGTGTAGGAAAGAAAGCTTGGCATGCAATTACCATCATCGCGCTTGTCACTATAAATATCAATCTTCTCTCCTTTCCTTTGGATATTCAAATCATGTGAGAACTTGCACTTAAATCCTTTAGCACACTGACCATGCTTAAAAAACTCACATAATATAGATTTTGGATCAACACCTGGATCATACAAGTAACCATATTAGTTATTATAAAGGCAACCCTGCCTATGCATTTCACAAACACTAAAAACTTTTTACACTGTTAATAATCATTAGTAAATATATTAAGTCTCGTGATTAACTAACACCAATAACAAATCAGAAGCGTGCAAATCACAAGAGGAGTTAAAAAACACTAATAAGAATACTCCATAATAGATTAAAAACTAACCCCCCCCCTCCCCCACCACCACCACCGCAATAAGATTGTCTTGTACTGAATGTTGAACTTAAATAGTTTTGAATAATACCTGATGTCCTTTTATCAAAAGAAAGTATATTTAACCAACTCTATAATGAAAGTAACAATGTTGATTCAAATCAAAGTTATGAGTGTTCATTAAGTTCACAAAAGTTTGTTAATTTTGACCATTAGAATCGCACTAACTGATCTCTTTAGGTATTTATCAAGTACTTGTTTGAAAATGTAATACAGTAACAGTAGTATGAAGGAATACCCAATGGGACTTTAGGCTGACTGATCGCAACCTTGAAGAGCTCATTCAGCTCTTTCTCTCTCGCCAATGCCTCGTCTTTCTTTTTCTGTCACACACCAAACCAATCAATAAATCAAGTGTATCGATTCTTCCACTCCAACTACCGATAACTACACTCCATTAAGTCATTAATTTCAATTCACTTTACACTATAACCAGGGTGTCAACCAACGAGTGGATTAATAAAATTATCGACCCACATCAATAAATCACGGCTAATGATTTTTCACTCCACTTCCCTATAACTACACTCCACCAATTCGTTAATTTTAATCCACTTTATCACTCTAACGATAGGGTCAGTATCAACGAGGCGAATACTAAAAGTGTACCTTGGCTTCGACTTTTTTGGGGTCAACTTTGGGTTGGACATTCTGCTGGAGGGTTTGTACATATTTCTGGACATTCTTGGACTTGCTTTTGTTCTTGAGACCAAAGGTCTTGTCTTCAACTACCTTTTGCTTTTTCGCTAAATCTGCTTTCGACTGCTTTGGAGGCATTGTTTTCTTCTTCAATCACTCAAATTTCAATCTGATTGAATTGTTTATTGCACGAATTTAGGGTTTTTAAGCCCTAAATTGGAAAAAGATGAAGATTTTGGCTTTGGAAGGGTTTTCGCTACTGAAGCCGGAACATGATTGTTGTTTTAATTTTATTTTGCATTTTCCACTCCTCATTTTAGTTTTTTTTTATTAAAAAAGATGAGTAAGTTCTAAACTCGTAACTCACTTCATCATTAATTATAAAAAAAAAAAAAAATTATTGATTGAACTAATACGTTGATTATTGTCCATATAAATCTAAAAATTTGATTTAGATAATTGGTTGTATTGATAAGAATTCGATCCAATTTTGATTCTGAGTCCAGGTGTGATCATTATCGAGTAACCAAAATTATGGTTCGACTTAGGCTTAAATAGACTCTATAAATATATTGAATAATCGAGATAATAACCTAATTAGTCACCAAGGTGAACGTAATTTCTTCAAACTCATTCGTAACATAATTCATATACTTACCTATAAATGTTTTTCATGTATTTAGAAATAAATTTAAAAAAACCTGTTCTTATACCGGTTTTGGCATAAGAATTGAATCTATATAATTACTCGTACAAATTTGTCATGTCATCATTAAAATTGATCTCGGTAACCATTGAAAAAATATTATCTCTAGTTAGTTTAAATACATATATATCATATATTACTTATAAGCGTTTTCAATTTCAAAATAGTATCATTTTTCATGCTCTAATTTAAATCCCGGAATTGCTCCGGAATTTAAGAATTTTATTAAAGGTTTCCATCTTGTTGTCTTATGTACATGACGGAACCTTATAGAATGAGTATTGCTAAAGAAATAACAACAATGGTAACGTATGAGAATGTCACACTTGGAAAACTGAAGAAACACCATCACTCCATCGGGTATGTAATATTTACCGCACATATATTTGCCAACTAGATGCCTTGAGAGTTAAAACAGATTCGAGAAGGGCTTTCAATGCTAGCCGGAATAGGCCTTTCTTCACGCTAAATAATTTTCGTGTGCAGATGAATACTATTCAAGGCTGAATGAGTCAGAAGTTGAAGTATATCAACAAACAATGTATAGCTGTACTAACAAAATCCCTAGGCCAAGTAGACATCAACATTGGAAAGTAAACTATATTGCTTTCATGTGTTTGAGATTAACTTTCTAATTGCCTTAATCTTTGATGCCTCCTCCTACATTACTGGAAGAAGACATGGATTTCAGATTAACTTTTTATATAGACAAAGTACAATCAAATTAAGTTGTATTCCCAAAACGGGATGGACTATATAAATATTACATTTCAACTAGGCTTAAACCCATATATATGAGATTGCGTTTTTGGCTTTACATGAAGGGTGATAAAATTTGGGGAAGGGATTGTGACAATATGGAGTCGTCTTAAAGAAGATTGAAGTGTTTGAGAACAAGAAATGAAACTGAAGAGTGATAATTCCATTTTCGTAAGACAAACAATAAAAACTTCACCGTTAGTGAAATTGTAATGATAAAAAAACAACCTACAATGAAATCACAAGGACTATATCATTAAGCTTTGCAAAAATGTATCACATTAAAGCTTAAGAACATCCAAATCTTGAGTTAATCGAATAGCCTCGTGGAAAAGTCTCTCGCTAGTGACCAAAATGTCCCGGTTCGAAGCTCACCTCATCGCTAATTTACAAACAAAAAAAGAACATCCAAATCACTTAATTATTTTTTGAAAAACAATATTATTTTATATCAGTTGTGGTGTCTTGAATCGAGCAAACACACCACATCAAATTAACTTTAAAAATTTACTTTCATCTATATTCAGTCTAAACACACCACATCAAATTTATGTCCCTATGCACAAATAGCAACATGTAAGCACGAACGTTCGGATGCAAACTATCCAAATTATGAAAAAGGATGCGGGCATGGCAACCCGGCATCATTAAGGTTATGCCTAGAATATCCTTGAAAATATATGAAACATTCAACTGATCTGCAACTTTTCTCTTCCATCTTCATTCTTCCTCATCTCAACCCCCCCCCCCCCCCCCCCCCCCTTAAATGGCGGCCATCATCCGCCTCTTTAAATCCACCACCGCAATATCCACCACTCGGAGGCATATCTCCACCACCACATCCGCCGCAGCCACCACCCAGTGGAACTCACACAGACCAGATCCGAAACCAAGAAATGTCCAATGGGTGTTCCTAGGATGTCCAGGAGTAGGTAAAGGCACCTACGCTAGTAGACTTTCCACGTTCCTTGGTGTCCCTCATATTGCCACTGGTGATCTTGTCCGTGAGGAACTGTCTTCCTCTGGCCCTCTTTCTAAACAAGTATGCATTTTTTTTGTACGAATGTTGTGATAATTATATGTTGTTATTTATATAGTTATGCTATGTCTGTTTGACTGCTTGTATACTTCCATTTCAGATATAATTAAAAGTCTAAAACTAAAGGAAGCCTTGTCCAATTAAATGGGGGGTCATATATGAATAGGACGTCTTCATTAAGCTCTATGTTGGGTCATTTTCTATGTCACCAAGAAAATGAATACAACTATGATTTTATTGTTGCATTCAAGCATCCTGGTAATCGAAAAGTTTACATTTTAAGTGTTCAGAGATGTTATATGTCAGTTTATATACCTTCAGTTCAAATTCCAGACGAAACTGTTGCTAAATTGAGATGAGTAATGAATGAAGCTGGTTTAATTAGTGCATTTAAGCATCAGGGTCACTGAAAAAATTGTATTTTGAAGTATCTAGATGTTCTCGTTATGTCTATTTATATACTTTTATTTTGTATGACACTGTGAACATGAAATGAATAGCGAAAAGGTGGTTTGAATACTGCATCTAACTGATTTAAGCATTTGGGTTATTGGAAAGGTGAAATTTTTCGTATCTAGTGTATACAAGTTTGTTTAAATGGTTTCCAATATCTCTTGTCCTCATTGGACAAAATTGTGTACGATGAGGGGTAGTGATACATAAATTTATTATATTGTCGATACAGTGACTCATTTGAGGAAAAGGTCAACCGTCGAAATTCAAAACTTGAAAATCTTTTTGGGATTAAGGAGTATATAGCATGCTATTAATTTGGTCCTTATATGAATTGTGTGTTGCAGCTGGGAGAGATTGTAAATCAAGGAAAACTGGTGTCAGATGAGATTATTATAAATTTATTATCAAAGAGGCTTGAGTCTGGGGAAGCTAGGGGTGAAGCAGGTTTTATTCTTGATGGATTTCCTCGAACAGTACGACAGGCAGTAAGTCCTTCGCAACTTGCAATAGTGTAGTTAATAAGTTGTTGAGATGCATTTATATACTTGATATCTTAAATTGTCTATTGAAATCAGCTATGCCATCTATTATTGTTTGCGTTTGATTTTCACTATTATTGTTTTATGCATCTGCAGGAAATATTGGATGATGTAACTGACATTGACTTGGTAGTTAATCTCAAGCTCCCAGAGGGTGTATTGATTGAAAAGTGCCTCGGGCGACGAGTTTGCAGCCAATGTAAAAAGAACTTCAATGTGGCTTGTATCAATGCTGAGGGCGAAAATGGGAGGCCTAGTATATCGATGGCCCCACTTCTCCCTCCTCCTGACTGTGCATCAAAACTGTTTACTCGGTCTGATGATACTGAAGTTGTAGTGAAGGAAAGGCTCCGCATATACAATGAAAAGGTATTACATATGTTTTTCAACTTCATGCTCAAGGAGCATAGGGTACTTGTGTTGGTTATCTAGATTTATTCTAAAAAAATGTCTCGTTATTGCTTGAACCGTCGTTGGGTGAATTTTTCTCAAATTTCTCATAACTAACTAATTTCCATATCTGAACTGTTTTTGTAACTCTAATATTCACTGATTGTTAACCGATATTATATTTTTATTGAATCATTCTGGGTGTCAACAGAGTCAGCCTGTTGAGGAGTTCTACCGTAGCCAAGGGAAGTTACTTGAGTTTGATTTGCCGGGAGGGATTCCAGAATCTTGGCCTAAGTTGCTCGAGGTTCTTAACCTTGATGAACAAGAAGAGAAACAGTCTGCTGCAGCGTAGCCTTTGAACTGAGTGGGTTTGGTTGGTGGTTGCCACAGAACTATCAAACTTGGAATGCATAACGATTTTGCAGAAGAAACGATAGACTTTCATCTTTTGAGAGATTTACTTTTTTATTCCTTTCTCTCTGGAAATAAGAAAATGGGCATGATGTTTTTCACTCGATATTACGAGATGAAAACCAAACATTTATTCCTTAGAAATTTGCTTCGCCGATGTAATAAATACAAAGAATTAATATGTTGTAAGGCTTATTTTCTTTTGACCCCTGAAGTATTGAGACGCTTTTAATTTGCCCCCTGAATGATTAATCTTTTTAATTTATCCCTGAACGATTTATCTTTTCAATTTACCCCCTATTTTTTTCGTTTCGCCCCCTGAAATATTTTTTTCGCCAACAAAGTGAATTGAGGTAAGGGCAAAATCGAAAATGCACATATAATTAGATTTTGAGGCAAAATTTGTAATAATTAAATATGCGGGTTCACTAATAAAATTCAAAAAAATATTTTTCATTAATAAATAATTTAAAAAATTCCCCTCCTTCTTTCCCACCCCACCCCTACCCAACCCCCCTCCCCCTCCTTCATCTTCCCTGTAACCCCCCGCCCCCAACCCCTCCACGCACCCCCCACCTGCAAAAGTTCTCATTCTTCCGCTATAGAACACTAGTGTATGGTGTGTCATATGTTATTGACAAAATAGAAAGTTCCCTTGGGCACAGGGACAAAAGAAGTACCAATTGATATTTCATAATTTTATTGGTCTGTTTGGATTGGGGTGAATCAAGGGGAATCAGGGAGAATTTAGTTTTTTTTTGTGTTTGGGAACCTAATAATTTTCTACCCTAGGAGAAATTATTCATCTTGATTCACCCCATTACCCCTCATTCCCCTCCAAATCTCTACCCTCCAAATCCAAGGGGAATCAAAGAGAATACAATATTAAACATTAAAATATACTATTCTCCCTGATTCTCCTAGTTCAAAATCATGGTACCCAAACAACAATAAAATATATTCTCCCTGATTCTCTTCTCCTAATTCATCCCAATCCAAATGGACCATATAAGACTAGGTAAATTTTGTTAAATTTTATAAATTAAACCACCATGGTCAGGTGGACAACTATGAACTTTCCCAATAGATATATATTACACTGTAAGGCTTGATATAGTTTATTATATGGTGAAAATTCCACTACCATGGTCAGGCGGACAGTGTATAAGTAGGTAACACTTCAATTATAATCGTGATTGCAATTTGATGAGAAAACTAACAAAGAAAGGTAAGCTTAATTCATACGTGTTTGGTGGAGCAAGTCGTCATAGTACGTGTTTGGTGGATCAAGTCTTTAATAATAAATCAAGTTCTCACTTTTAAGCTTAAAGATCAGCTAGCAATGTAAAGCCAAGTTTAATTTCTTATGTGTAGAAAAAGATTGTTATCACATGGGGGTGGGGTGGGGGTATAGGGGTAGGGGTGGGGTGTGAGGAAGAAGGAGGGGTTAATTTGAAAAATATAGTTTTGTTATTATTAAAAGGTGTTCAAAAAATTAATAAGTTTGTTATTCCAAGTTTGCCATTCTTTTAAAATGAAATTTAATTTGATTTTACATTTCAGTGGGTAAATTAAAAAGATGGATAGTTCAGTTCCTGATCTGAAAAGATGAATCGTTCAGGGGGCAAATCGAAAGCGTCTCAATAGTTTATGGGGTCAAAAGAAAATAAGCCTATGTTGTAATATTGATATGTTTTGACCTTTGTGATTGAACAATGCTCTTCAATAATCTACCCTTTCAATATGACATAGAATTTCTTCCAATGCTAACCATTACCTTGAATGGACCATAATATGCATTGTGATACATGTGACCATGTATAATGAACATAACTTTTTTAATTAATTTAATAATTAGTGATGAAGTGAGTTTTGAATCTAGGCGATATTTCTATATGTAGGCCTCTTCACGAACCAGTTTGCTCACAAATTAGTTCGTTAAAACCAGCTCGTTTGTTCTCTCGGTTTGATTTTCAAACCGATTACGATGCGGTTAAACGGACCGTAATTCGTTTCAACTCGCCGGTAATCGCTCGGTAAAACCGTTCATAAAATTTATTTTATAAAAATATATTTTTAATTCTAATCGGTAACAATTCGTTACAAATCGCTCGTTAATCGTTCTTTAAAATTGTTTATAATGTTCATTTTTATTTAATAAATTATACCAAAACTATCCGATTTAAGAGTGGAAAACAGATTACGATTGAAACGATTAGCGGTTTTTTTTTTGAACTGATTAACAAACCGTTTTTTTTTTAGAATTTATGCGAATCGATTAATGATTCGGTTTTTTCCAAATTAATTTCGAAATGGTTACGAATCAAATTTTCAAACCGGTTTTATTAACGATCCGATTTACGAGTGAACCGGTTTGATTTTCGATACTAACCGGTTTGGTCCAAAACCGGCTTGGACCGGCTCGTTAACAGCTCTAGCTGTTTGCTTGCTCAAGTGTCCGAGTGAATCGCCCGACATGCAAATCTTACGGACGAAGACACCACTAATTTTGAGCTAAGAATCCAGTTCACATTAACCGCACTCCTTGAAGGGAAAAGTTATTTCTCTCTTAACGTCTAAATTTTATGTCACCGTATCTTAATACTTTAACAAGTTGTCAGGCGAAGCATGAAACGTGTAAAGAATGCACAACTTTTCTCGGACTCGAGTATTCCATCCGACCCAAGTCCATATCCGATGGACCCATCAGGCCATCATGTTTCATATTTTATCATATTTAAACTTTAAAGTAGGTTGACTATGATGTAATCTCTTAAACCAAGCATCCAAGCCCAATGACGGCTTAGCCCTCGGCCTTCTTTTTCTAGGGCACAAAAGCGTACCACATTATCACATATCCATCCGTCGGATCACTTTGATCCAACGGCTCACACAAAAACCCTAAAGTGACCTCATGCATTTCACGCTATATATACACACTCCTCTTCGATTCACCCATTTTCTCTATACACTCTCCATCTTCCTTTAGCTGCTTCCTCATTCATTTCTTGTAAGCTCCTCTTTCAATTTATTATTTTATTAATTATTTATTCTTCATTGTTTCATGCTGAATATATATTTATTTGTGTATGCTTATGATTTTCATAATTGTTAGATTTGTTTAATTATATATGTTATATAATTGTATGATCTATGTATTAATCTGCTATGTTATGTTGACTTTGTGTATGAAATATAATAGATCTGTATGTATTGATGCATGTTTATGACTTCCAATTTGATTTATGATTTCTCAATACTGATTTCTTTGATCTAATCTATAGGATACGATCTATAATATATACCAAATTATTTTTTATTTTTCTATATTTTAATTTATTTTTCATAGTTAATGAAATTATGTAGATCTATGTCAATTGATGGACATGTTAAAGACATATATTGTGTTTAATTAAAAAGATTCTGCGTATATGTAATGAATACCAATTTAGATCTATGCGAGCTTACTTCTTGATTTAAGTATATTATTCATGAATATTTAATATGATTTATATAGTCACTTGATGAAAGTGTATATAGATATATGTTTTCATGATTTATATGTTATCAGTTCAAGTAATTTTATGGAAATCTATATTTTAATGAATTATATGTACGAATTGTATGTTATACTCTATTATATAATTTGTTTCTTTAAACGTCATATTGTAATGGTTGCATTAACGTTTCTTAGCATTCATATTTTGTTCTACATGTGATGAATAATATTTAGTAAGTGTTGTTTTTCTGTTTTGCATTGTCTAAATGTCTATTTATCTATTATTGGTTGATTGCAGAGTACTAGTTCAGAATGGGTAAAGAAAAGATTCATATCAGCATTGTGGTCATTGGCCATGTCGACTCTGGAAAATCGACCACAACCGGTCACTTGATCTACAAGCTTGGAGGAATTGACAAGCGTGTGATCGAGAGATTCGAGAAAGAAGCTGCCGAGATGAACAAGAGGTCATTCAAGTACGCATGGGTGTTGGACAAACTTAAGGCCGAGCGTGAACGTGGTATTACTATTGATATTGCCTTGTGGAAGTTTGAGACCACCAAGTACTACTGTACCGTCATTGATGCTCCTGGACACAGAGATTTCATCAAGAACATGATTACTGGTACCTCCCAGGCCGATTGTGCTGTCCTCATCATTGACTCCACCACTGGAGGTTTTGAAGCTGGTATTTCAAAGGACGGACAGACCCGTGAGCACGCTCTTTTGGCTTTCACCCTTGGTGTGAAGCAGATGATTTGCTGTTGTAACAAGGTTTGTTTATTCCTAAAGCTGATTGTATTTTGTATTCTTGTCCTTAGTGATTTCTCTTGTTAATTAATTGGCATTTGTTTTGTTCTTGCAGATGGATGCCACTACCCCCAAATACTCAAAGGCACGATACGATGAAATCATCAAGGAGGTGTCATCTTACCTCAAGAAGGTCGGATACAACCCCGAGAAGATCCCCTTCGTCCCCATCTCTGGATTTGAGGGTGACAACATGATTGAGAGGTCCACCAACCTCGACTGGTACAAGGGACCAACCCTCCTTGAGGCTCTTGATCAAATCTCTGAGCCAAAGAGGCCCTCAGACAAGCCACTTCGTCTGCCACTTCAGGATGTGTACAAGATTGGTGGTATTGGAACGGTGCCCGTGGGACGTGTTGAGACTGGTGTGATCAAGCCCGGTATGGTTGTTACCTTCGGTCCTACTGGTCTGACAACTGAGGTCAAGTCTGTTGAGATGCACCACGAAGCTCTTCCAGAGGCTCTTCCCGGTGACAATGTGGGATTCAATGTTAAGAATGTTGCAGTCAAGGATCTCAAGCGTGGTTATGTTGCATCCAACTCCAAGGATGACCCAGCCAAGGAAGCTGCCAACTTCATCGCCCAGGTCATCATCATGAACCACCCTGGTCAGATCGGAAATGGATATGCACCAGTGCTGGATTGCCACACCTCTCACATTGCTGTGAAGTTTGCCGAGCTAGTCACCAAGATCGACAGGCGATCTGGTAAGGAGCTTGAGAAGGAGCCCAAGTTCTTGAAGAACGGTGATGCTGGTATGATTAAGATGATTCCCACCAAGCCCATGGTTGTGGAGACATTCGCCACCTACCCACCACTTGGTCGTTTTGCCGTGAGGGACATGCGTCAAACTGTTGCTGTTGGAGTCATCAAGAGTGTGGAGAAGAAGGACCCAACCGGTGCCAAGGTTACCAAGGCAGCAGCCAAGAAGGGTGCAAAATGATCTACTGCAAATCCATTTCAGGAATTTTAATTAATGTTATGTCGTAGTACTGTTATGTAAGTTTTACTTCTACATTCCTTTTAGCCTTGGGCTTTGAGGAATAGGTGTGGTAGATCTTTTACATCTGAAACAATTTTATATTTTGCAATTTTTTTTTATATTTAGAGGTGCTTGGCTTGTCCTTGCGGCTCAAAAATTTTCTTGTTATTGCGGATATTGTGTTGAAAGTCATTTTCTTTTTCTTGTTATCTATTATGTCTCTTTTATGCTTATTTTTGAAATCTAGTTCAACTTAAACTTTGTTATATTATGGTTTGAATTATTCAACTAATCCAAAAATTACTCCAAATTTGTTTCCTTTTCTAAGTGGATATATATGAGTGTACGAGTCAGATCTCCCCTTAAAATTATCTACATTTGTTAGTAACACTAACAGATTTTGATATAAAACACTAATCGAGTAAAGATGGCTTCTTGTAATTTACATCGCCTGTTTCTTTAGTAACTCACTTCTATTGAACGTTTACGTCAATGTTTTTTGGCTTATTTTTATTTTGGACCCTGAACTATCACGTAAGTTTCAAATTGGACCCTGATACTATCTTAAGACTCATTTTGGACCCTATACTACGCTTTGTCTCATTTTGGACCTTAAAATGCCAAATAAAACTGGAATAGGGACACATTTTAAAATAAATTTATATGTGGGATCTTTTATAATACTTTAATTACAAAACAACCCCTCCCTCAACCTCACACCCCACCCCTACCCCTACCTCTTTGCTTTCATGTCAATTGAGGCATATAGTCATATCTAGCTAGCTCCATCTTAATCGTGTTTGACATTATAGAGACTAAAAGTACCGTGCTCGAGATCCTGTTAGAAGCTCGACTAGACGTTTGTTGAGCGGTATAGTTTGGACTTTTAGTCTCTATAATGTCAAACACGATTAAGATGGAGCTAGCTAGATATGACTATATGCCTCAATTGACATGAAAGCAAAGAGGTAGGGGTAGGGGTGGGGTGTGAGGTTGAGGGAGGGGTTGTTTTGTAATTAAAGTATTATAAAAGATCCCACATATAAATTTATTTTAAAATGTGCCCCTATTTCAGTTTTATTTGGCATTTTAAGGTCCAAAATGAGACAATGCGTAGTATAAGGTCCAAAATGAGTCTTAAGATAGTATCAGGGTCCAATTTGAAACTTACGTGATAGTTCAGGGTCCAATATAAAAATAAGCCATGTTTTTTTACTATGGGGGTGTGTATAGAAGATCACTAGTTTGAAACTCGTTTTGTATCCCTTCTTAGTAATTTTTAACATATTGGTTAGAACCCGTATAGTCAAATTTTGACAATTAACTTTTATTAGTTGATAAGAAGTTATAGTCATGTTGGATCTTCTCAATCTATATTTTTATAATATCATCCTTTTATAACTTTTACATGTGTAAAATTAGATATATTTTCGTGAAAAGTCAAAATAATAGCTTATAAGAAAACATAGAGAGTAATAGTTAACTAGATTAAATTATACATGTGTTAATATATATTTTTGATATGGAATAATATATTCTTGTGGGATCTTGTTAGATTCGTCTCAATATATATTTTTGAAATATCAACTTTTTATAATTTTTTCATATGTAGAATAAGAGATTTTTACGTTTTAAATCATGTTTTGTTGATCATAAAAGCTGAAATATACCAATTATTTCGGGATTAAAGAAGTATTTACATTCACCGTGGCTAGTTAGATTAATTAGAAAACTAATTTGTTTTGCATTTTATTTGAAACTGACACGCTTATACCACCACGCTAGTTAGTAATACTAGTGGTTTGGTCTAAGACGAATTTGACGAGTTATGTGGGAGCGTGTTCAACCGAATTGCATAACATAACATAACATAACATAAAATAACAATGATTTGAGGATGTTTGAATTACACATTTAGCGAATTTTGACATATTTTATAAAGTAAACTATTAACGAGCGAATATAGTTCGTTCAATGACCATTCCATAAGTAAATTACACCCTCGACTTGGTGGTAGTTTTTCAACTTTTAGGTACATGCTGATCCTCCATCCAAACCAATTTGTTGTTTAAATTGTTTGTTAAAGAGTCTAATTCCGGAGGACATCAACTTCGGATGTGTGATGTGCATCTTAACATTGTTTGATGCTCATTTCTTAATGGTGCGTTTGGATTGGGGTGAATCTAGGTGAAGGTAAACATTTAAATTAACCTAGGTTAGGGGAATGTAGGTGAAACAATTATAATTCCTGTTTGGATACCATTATCATTCTCTAGGTGAAACCATATATTTAATAACTTCAAAACCAATATTCTGAAATTATTAACTATTAAACTGACATTTATATCCTTCTCTTTATTTCAAAGCAAAACACCTTGTCCCCATGTTACTTGTTTACGAGTAGTACCGGTTAATTATTATTTGCTCTTTTATTTCATCCCTCGTCAATATTGACGATTAAAAATATGACTTGAAATATTTTTTATATATTATAATTCCACATTTATAAATCTGCTTTAAACTTAAGTTTTATACTAAATTAAAACATTGAACTTTATTAATTTTGACTAGTATGTTTCACGTATAAAAATGAGACACTTGATATATGATAACGAATTAAAATTAACAAGTTTTTTTATATATATATATTAAGGAACTGGTAACAAATGAATTTAAGTCACATATTACATATACTACTAATTAAAAAGATTTTAATTAGAATTGAGTGTTATCAAGAAAAGTTAATATATTATATATGTTACTCACGAATTAAAAGTGAAAATAACAAAAGGTGATTTTGGATTACATCAACAAAGAATATATATGGGCGGTAGATTTTGTTTTGAAGGCAAGAAGCAATAGTACGAGGGTATTACTATTTTTTTGGGAGGAAAATAATTGATGGACGGAAATGTTATTAACGGGTATTTTAGTCTGATATAATAATAATAATAATAATTTTAATTCGTTAACCTAGCATTATCCACCGATTTTGGGGTGAATGATTTGAGGGTGAATGTGTTAACCTACATTAACCTAGATTCACCTACATTAACCTATTAATTTTTTTTCTGGTTCCAATATGACTATATTATCTCTTATCGACTAATGAGTATTAATGATAAAAGATTTCATAATTTAACTCCTAAAATAGAAATAGTCCAAACAATTTGGGATGGAGGGAGTACTTAACACCCTCTCCTCCCATATCTTAAATGCCATAAGTTATTGTTTCACACCACTTTTTACATTTAACCATAATCTAATTTTACCAGGAAAGAGGAATATTCATAAACCGACATTGTTAATAAAGTTTGTTTTTATCGTATATTAAATACCATTATTTAGATTACATATTAGTAATATATGATAGTAAAAATAGATACTATTATGAGTAATAATGTTACCTACTAAGAAAGAAAAAATAAATTACATTGATTGATATATATTTTTATCCAATATAGGATAGGTAATAATATGTATTGTGGTTTTAACAAAAGATGGTATAAAATCAATTAAATTGATTGATATATATTTTTACCCAATATAGGATAGGTAATAATATGTATTGCGGTTTTAACAAAAGATGGTATAAAATAAATTATATTGATTGATATATATTATCCAATATAGGATAGGTAATAATATGTATTGCGATTTTAACAAAACATGGTATAAAATCAAATTTAGAAAATATGATGGTAATAAGTTCACACATTTGAGTTGGTTAAAGTAATTAACATATTCCAAGGGGTTAAATGCCAATTTCCTGTTAAACAGAGGGAGCGGGCTGCAAAATAACTAAAATAGTATGTTGGAGCATACTCGACCGTAACCTAATACTAGGTCAAAACCTCAATATTGCATTTCATCCGTTGGATCAGTTTGATCGAACGGTTGATAAAAAACCCTACACATCCCTGGCTCAGTATTAGCCTATATAAGGCAGCTTCTCTTCACTCTATAATTCGGCTCGCCTCTCTCTCTCTCTCTCTCTCTCGCAGATAATTCTCTCTTCTTCAGTCAACGAAGCGAGAGATCTCCATTTCCCCTCCCTCTAGGTCAGATTTCCTTTTGCTTATTTTTATTAATTTGAGTTTTGATTTTGATTACTGTTGTTTGTGTGTTTTTAGAGGATGTTGAGGTTTAATAGATGTGATAACTAGTGTTTTAATCGGGTGATTCTTTTTGATTTGTATGCGTTATTGATTTGAAGGTTGTGCCTATGTAATAACAATTAATTATTGCTGTTGGGTTATCAAATCCCATTGAATTTAAGCAATAACAATTGTATTCAATGAAGTATGATTTTAATTTTTAATCCATGGTATAAAATTTGTTATGTTTAGTTTGGTTTAAGGTTTTGTACATATATTAACTGTTACTTTAAATCTGATTTTGTTTGTGTTTCTTCTACCATTTATGTCTGAATCCATGTAATAACAATTGGTTTTAGTTAAATGATACTTTTGTTCGTAGATGTTTAATTAATTTCGAGGTTGAGTCCATGTAATATCAAATGATAAAATTCATGAGTACTTGCCTTTATATGTTAGTGGATTTTAATGTTATGTCCACGTAGTAGCATTCTATTGTTATGAAAAACGATGCTATTGTTCAGATAATTTGAAGATCGATACCATGTAATAACAATTGATTGTATTATCTGTTCGTTTATTTTTGTTCTTAAATTGAAGGCGAATTCCATGTAATAACAGTTTTTAATTAATCGATGTTTGTGTTTTGTGATGGAAATATGATTTTTTTATAGAGTTACAATTATTTATAACGAAATTAAAGTCATGCCTTATGTTTTTTAAAATATTATCAGAATTTACTGTTGTCTTTGATTAGAGTTTTGTTAGTGTACTATTCATCTGCTGCCCGATTTGTTCATTTATGCGAACTTGAAGGGATGGATTCGTATTGTCACTTACCTGTTTAATATACTTTTTGAAAGACATGTTGTAAATCATATTAGAATTGATGGGTTTTGATGAACAACTATATGACTGAGTGTAGGAAATTATATGTTGATCGATCTTTCTTTCATTTAGCTTTTAGTAGTTCCACTAGTATTGATGATATCTATTTGGTTAGTCTACTTGTCTAACTTCTGTTATGTTGATTATTCAACAGTTCTTACTGATTCAGAATGGGTAAAGAAAAGATTCATATCAGCATTGTGGTCATTGGCCATGTCGACTCTGGAAAATCGACCACAACCGGTCACTTGATCTACAAGCTTGGAGGAATTGACAAGCGTGTGATCGAGAGATTCGAGAAGGAAGCTGCTGAGATGAACAAGAGGTCATTCAAGTACGCATGGGTGTTGGACAAACTTAAGGCCGAGCGTGAACGTGGTATTACTATTGATATTGCCTTGTGGAAGTTTGAGACCACCAAGTACTACTGTACCGTCATTGATGCTCCTGGACACAGAGATTTCATCAAGAACATGATTACTGGTACCTCCCAGGCTGATTGTGCTGTCCTCATCATCGACTCCACCACTGGTGGTTTTGAAGCTGGTATTTCAAAGGACGGACAGACCCGTGAGCACGCTCTTTTGGCTTTCACCCTTGGTGTGAAGCAGATGATTTGCTGTTGTAACAAGGTTTGTTTATATCCTAAAGCTGATTGTATATTGTGTTCTTGTCATTAGTGATTTCTCTTGTTAACTAATTGTATCTGTTTTGCTCTTGCAGATGGATGCCACTACCCCCAAATACTCAAAGGCACGATACGATGAAATCATCAAGGAGGTGTCATCTTACCTCAAGAAGGTCGGATACAACCCCGAGAAGATCCCCTTCGTCCCCATCTCTGGATTTGAGGGTGACAACATGATTGAGAGGTCCACCAACCTCGACTGGTACAAGGGACCAACCCTCCTTGAGGCTCTTGATCAAATCTCTGAGCCAAAGAGGCCCTCAGACAAGCCACTTCGTCTGCCACTTCAGGATGTGTACAAGATTGGTGGTATTGGAACGGTGCCCGTGGGACGTGTTGAGACTGGTGTGATCAAGCCCGGTATGGTTGTTACCTTCGGTCCTACTGGTCTGACAACTGAGGTCAAGTCTGTTGAGATGCACCACGAAGCTCTTCCAGAGGCTCTTCCCGGTGACAATGTGGGATTCAATGTTAAGAATGTTGCAGTCAAGGATCTCAAGCGTGGTTATGTTGCATCCAACTCCAAGGATGATCCAGCCAAGGAAGCTGCCAACTTCATCGCCCAGGTCATCATCATGAACCACCCTGGTCAGATCGGAAATGGATATGCACCAGTGCTGGATTGCCACACCTCTCACATTGCTGTGAAGTTTGCCGAGCTAGTCACCAAGATCGACAGGCGATCTGGTAAGGAGCTTGAGAAGGAGCCCAAGTTCTTGAAGAACGGTGATGCCGGTATGATTAAGATGATTCCCACCAAGCCCATGGTTGTGGAGACATTCGCCACCTACCCACCACTTGGTCGTTTTGCCGTGAGGGACATGCGTCAAACTGTTGCTGTCGGAGTCATCAAGAGTGTGGAGAAGAAGGACCCAACCGGTGCCAAGGTTACCAAGGCTGCTGCCAAGAAGGGTGCCAAATGATCTGGATACATTATTTATGTCCTGCTAAAACTATTATTGCTGTCTTTTAAAACAATGTTTTATCTGTTTTCTGTTTTTGTTCGATGAGCTTAAACTTTTCCATGTGCTCGCCTGTTATGAATTTTGTGTTATCTGTTTCTGGTTAGTATTTATGTTAAAAAACTTTTCTGGAAAATTGTTTGCCTTCTTATGTTTTTCGTTTTTCTTTTTATGTTTTTTGTTGACTCTTGTTGTCTACCATTAGCATGACCCTTTGGCTTAGTTTGATTTCGTCCTTTAGCCTTATCGCACTAACTAGGGTTGTTATATTTAGGTTTGGATAAACAACCTTGGTAATTTTGGAGAATCCCTAGTACAGTTTTTGAGAATATTAATCTTTGTGAATAATTATTGACATGTCATGTCATTCCTGTGCCCCTCAAATATTTTCAAATATAGGTGAATAAATAGAACGTTTTGAAACATAAATGATAAATTCGAAACACTTTCATTGCAGTGGATAATGACATAAAGCCAATAGTAGTGGATATGAAGCTGTGAGTGGCTGTGACTTCTTACTATAAAATGAAGAAAAAAATATCTCTGATTAACGGCGTCAATAAAACCGTCATCTTTTTTACATCTCAGCTAACGGAAACTCGCCACGTACCCAACCTCCCAAATCTAATCGGATTCGGACCAGGCCCTTTAAAACCCGTATTTAGATTCAATCCACGTCATACTCTCCACGTCAACCCTTCACACCTCCACATCACTATTTCATAAAACGTGGCACATCTCAGTCCTACAATTCCTCCATGTCAGCACACAAAAAATAGCAAAAACTAAAATATAGAAACTGGAGTAAAAATCCAAAAGATCTTATCAATTCAATGGTCGTCGAACTACTCACAGTCTTCAACCTAAAATCAGCTCTTAAATTATAGGAGTACTAAATTAATAAATTTATTTACCATAAAATCATATTATTTTGAATTGATTAAGTAGAAAAGTTTATCT
>CM016566.1:3394510-3494821 GCA_003412495.2 Echium plantagineum | reverse complement strand
TGTATGGACCATGTTATAGAAAAGCAAAACTTGGTATTTGGGACACTTTAGTTGGACACAAATCCAGAAGTGGTTATCTTGTTTGAGATCTGACTGTTTCACGTAAAGGTAATGCACAACATTTGATGGTGTCTCAATTCACTGTCAAATGTGATAGTATGTTTTATGCAATTTGGTAATGTAGTGGCATGTTTTTGAGCTAATGAGTTTCATTCCTTTGATTTTATATACTGAAAGTGAAGTTTTGTTATCAGTCGTTAGAGACTTAGAGTATAAAAATCAGTTTCAGTATGCGTGATAAATGTATTGCGTTTTGTTATGTGTGGGAATGAAGTTAACTGTTGAAGTTAAATGTATTGCGTTTGATGTAATTTTGAAAGATTTCAGACTAGACTAAATGAGTTTAAGAAAGGGTAGATAAGATTATAAAGATTTGTCTAGATAAGGTTCAATGTAACTTTGAATAGTAATATGATTGAACTTGATCCAGTCTGGTTTACATTACGTGCACGGTGCATCTCAGGTTTTCAATCTGCTTAAACGCCCTTGGATCTGGTGGTCTAGATCTTTCGTTAATGATTTGAGTCTATTACATTGTGCATTTATATTGGTTTTGTTCTTCAAATAGGACATCAATTATCAAGATGGGGAGGAAAGGAAGTTGGTTTTCTTCATTGAAGAAAGCTCTCAGTCCTGATTCAAAAGGGAAGAGAAAAAGGTTTGTTTTTTGTCACATTGCAGCTGCTTTGATGGTATTTTTTATGATATAGACTGGTCTCTGATATGCCCTTCTTCACTTAATTTCAGAAAGCAAGTAAATCGAATCATATAAGTGTCATGAAAGACACAGTCTCAGCTTTTGATCCATCAACTTCAGATGTTGTAGCAGTATCTCATCCTCATCCTCGTTCTCCAGTTGAAGAGGAGATAATGACAGAGAGAGAAGATGAGCAGACAAAACATGCTTATTCAGTTGCAGTTGCAACTGCTGCTGCTGCCGAGGCTGCTGTTGCTGCCGCTCATGCTGCTGCTGAGGTTGTTAGATTGACTGCAATGCCACAGTATGCAGGCAAATCTAAGGAAGAAGTGGCAGCAACAAATATTCAAACTGCTTTTCGTGGTTACCTGGTAGGCCACTAACTCTGCCAGTAAATGAATACCTAACCGATACAAATCTTCCAGCCCGCCTCTCTTCATACTTTCAGCCCAAGACCTAATAGTTTATCTGTTGCCTATGCTAACTTTAGTTGTAATTTCTCATGTAACTGTTGTTTCAGGCAAGGAGAGCTTTAAAAGCTTTAAGAGGGCTTGTGAGATTAAAAACACTCGTAGATGGACCTACAGCCAAGCATCAAATTGCCAGTGCTCTAAAATGCATGCAGACTTTATCCCGTGTGCAAGCCCAAATACGTTCAGAAGAGATAGGATGCTAGAGGAAAATCGAGCACTTCAGAGGCAGCTCCTGCAGAAACGTGCCCAGGAGCTTGAAAGCTTGAAGGTCAGTTCCTTAGTTTCTTGTTGTAGTTCTCTGCCAATGTACTAGGCCTGGTTTACTTTAGGCGACTGTAGAGGTGTTTAGTATTTAAAAAAAACGGGATTATTGTCATATCTAAAGTATCGTCTCGGGAATGTGACAGCTGGGGGAGGACTGGGACGCTAGTTTGCAATCGAGGGAGAAAATTGAAGAAAACCTTCTCCATAAATATGAAGCAGCTATGAGACGTGAAAGAGCACTAGCTTATTCATATTCTCATCAGGTATAACGTAATAAAACTTTCAATGTCATAGGCCCTTAATGTACACAGATGTTTTGTCTTTGAGAACCTTCGATTTCTAATTTGGAAATCTGATTTTAACAGCAAACTTGGAAGAAATCATCACGATCGGCTAGCTTACTATTTATGGATCCAAGTAATCCTCAGTGGGGTTGGAGTTGGTTCGAAAGATGGATGGCTGCTCCGCCTGCTCGGCCATTCGAAGGCCAGGGCACAACAGAGAAAGAACTCAACGGTGACTTATCTGCTAGAAGTGCTAGTCAGATCATGGGTGTTGGAGAAATTACAAAGTCTTTCGCTCGTCATCAGCTTAATGTAGATGACTTAACTTCACCAGCCACCCAAAAGCTCCATTCTTCAAATCAATATTGTCCTTCTACACCCTCGGTTCCACTAGTACCGCGTAGAAAGTTGAAGTCCGCGAGTCCCAAAATGAGTGCATTGAACCAAGATGATGATACGAGGAGCATGTTCAGTGTGCAAACTGAAAGAAACAGGAGGCACAGCATTGCTGGATCTTCTGTTAGGGACGATGAAAGCCTGGCAAGTTCTCCATCTATACCTAGTTACATGGCCTCTACTCGTTCGGCAAAGGCAAAAACACGGCTACAGAGTCCCTTGGGAGTGAGAAATGGAACACCGGAAAAGGGATCAGCTGGTGCTGCAAAGAAACGGCTGTCATTTCCCCCCTCACCAGCTAGGCCCAGGCGGCCGAAGGTGGATATTCGCTCCACGGCAAACAGCGAAATGAATGGAGGAATAAGTTAGTTACACTTCCGAATACTGCAGCAACAGTAATGAGAAATGTGATTATCGAACAAATACTTATATGATTCATCAATTGGAGGTTGTTTGGAATGAGTAACAGTTAGTACACTAAATAGGCATTGCTTTAAAATTCGTTGTGATCATGTTAATCACCTATGGAAAAACCGCTCGTTGTGATCATGGATATATATCCATAACGACGAGTAGAGCTGTACACGAGTCGAGCCGAGTACGAGCTCAATAATATTTTGCTCGGCTCATCACTAAACGAGCCGAGCCATTCCCTAGCCGAGTTCCGAGCCAGCTCACTTAGCTCATTTCAAAGTTTCAATTTCAATCGGATTAACAAAAAATGATCTTGCATAAACAATTAATAAAATTACTTAACATGTAGCACGTAATAAAATTAACTAACATGTAACAATGTAAATAAAACATGAAATTAACTATAAATTGACATTAATCATAATCATTGAAATAACTAACAAAATATAATATACAGTAAATAATTCTTTTATAATAATTTAAATGAAATATTAAATTAACTATAAATAGAAAAAAAATTTGGTTAATAAGCGATTATATTGAAAGAAAATATAGTTGGTGAGAAATAATACACATAATTTTCAACGATCCAACTTAAACAACTATTTGGCCCAATTATAACTATTTGGCCCAATATATAGAATCGGCCCTATACACAAGAAATGACTCGTCTGTAATCTGTTATGAGAACCTAAAGGCTAAAGCAAAAGCAAGCTGCAAGCTCCGAGTTCGACACAGGCCATGTATGTTATTTCTTAAGTGATTATTAGTTAATTGTTAATTAAACAGTATTAATTTTTGCAATTTGATATTCAACTTGAATTTGAATTTGTGAATTAAAGTTACAAAAATCCACAGGTTGTCATGGATCGCCCCACCCCTCTCTCCGCTTATGCCTCAATCCCTCAAAAAAAAAAAAAATTGGATGAATGTTTAAATTATGGATTTAAAGAATTTTTTTAATATACATATGTGGTATAATATATGGTGAAAAGTATATAAAAAGGATGGTATTATAAATGTAGTTGACTACTAACATTGTGGTTTTGATCCAAATACAATTATTTGTCAGTTAAGACTATAGATTTCGTTAATTTTGACTATTTTGGGGTAGTTATTAGTTGTTCGGTAGTTACCTGATCCATCATTGGAGAGTCTACATTGTTTCAAGCTGCTTTTTTTGGGTGCTCAAATGTTGATTCTTTTTTTCAGCTTTTTTGACTTAAGGCTCAGCTGAAACCGATACAAAAATCAGTTATTTTGATATCACTGAAGCATTATCATAATAATGGCTACTACCTTAAATAATGACGACCAAAAGAAACAAATGTTGGATGCAATAGAGCGTAGGTTAAAGCAATCAGAAGCAGAGCTTCGGTTTCCGCAACAAAAGGACAAGAAAAGGCCACTCGAAGAAAAGGGGAAGCCTTCACAAGTCAACAAGCTTCCATGTAAAGTAGCATCAACTGCGGCCTCTAGCGTTCCAGCGATGAAAGGTAATAAAACTACTCCCTCCTTTTCAAAAGGATTGCCCAGTTTGAAAATTTGATTTCAACTTGTGTAGGTTGTATAAATTTCGTGTAAAATATAGCTAACTATAGTAGTTTCAACATACTTTAATATTAACATTATTTTGATCAAATCGAAGTTATATGTGTCTGTAAAGACGGAAAGGTTGGTAATTTTTTACCATTTTAAACAAATGCGACAATCTTCGAAGTATAGACACTTCTCGAATTATAACATAAGATATCTAGTATGCTTGTCCTCCTTTTTTCGATTGTTCAAAAATATTTATAACTCACCTAGATACGTGTCCACTCATACCAAATTTAATTTTTTACAAATGAAGGAAATAACTAGAGCCTTCACTTATCAGTTCTGAACTTGAAGTTTATCAAGAAGATCAGTTTTCCAATCATTTGTATACTGCTATATTGTTAGTTGACTGAGTGAGTGTTACCATTTCTTGCTCATAGAAAAATTTAGTTGTAGGCTTGTAGCTCTCTTGCATCTGTGCCTTTCCCAAGTAGTGGGTTTAAGTTACAGGAACTAGTATTTGAGATTCATGTACTTTATTTTCTGATTACAATCTGGACCTCGGTAAAATTCTATACTTCACACTTTAAGCAATGCATAGCCTGGTGCCGTGGTTTACTTACTTGAATAGGTGTGCAGTATCATTACTCAAAAATAATATTTTTTGCATATTTCCATGTGTAATTGATATTTTAAGATGGCTTGAGGTTGCGTGATTATTCACAGTACTTATGGTCATCTGTAGGAAACGTGTTGTTCCCTGGATATGCTGCTACACAAGGTACTTCTGGTCTCCTACATTAGACAAAAAAAGACATCTGCTTTCTTAGTTCTGTCCGAAGGCATTTTTAAACTGAAGGACCACCTTCCTAATCTACAGATTCACATCTAAATAATTCTGCATACTGTGAACTACTTCACCCAGTAAACGAGAATCTTGCAGCTGCTGATAAGGTAAGTCTATTATCAGGTTTGTGAATGACCACTTTCCCTTGTGTTAAATAATTTTTTCATATTATTTGCAGATCACCGATCCTAAGTCCACTGTTCACAATATATTGAATGATTACTTTCAACGTGGTGATGCTGCACCAAAGTTTTTTCAAGGTTTTGGGAGTATGAAACAAACTGACAAGAAAATCCTCCTTGATAATTTTGTAAAACAAGGAGAAAATTCTGGAGCAGGCCAATCTCGGGCTCTAAAAAGACACGCAAAGCGATCTCAGAAACACGCATCTCGTAAGCAACATAAAAAGCTTGGATCATTTGACCTACCAACAGAATATCATAAGTGAGACCATGTCTTTCTCTTGTACCCTGCACTCCTATTCTTTTATCACAGATTGTATGACCAAATCATTTTCCCTTGTGATGTTACTAATTTTTTCCTCACCTTTTCTGCTTAATATTATGAAATTCTCATTTGTTTTTAGTTGTTCAAATTTAAAACGGTAGTTGGAAAAAGTCATTCAAACTGTTTTAGGATTTTCATTAAGTTGTTACTTATAGGCGCTAAGCAGCATTGACTTATACTAATTCGAGAATAATTACTTAGTGTTGTCACTGGACCTGAAATATCTGTGGCTACATAGAAATATGCTCCTTAATTATTTAATTTTACTGATAATTTTAGCAGTGCATGCGCAGCTGAGTCATTCAATTGCTTATTGTTCTATCTGCGTTGACTCTTGATATAGTTTGAAATAATTATATTGATAATCTGTTTCATGGTGGATGCAGCTTTGAACGGTTTAGGCCACTTTGTGAGATGTGGAAAAGCTATATATCTCAATTTGTGAAAAATATGGGGTCAGTGACTTGTTTATTTGTTAGTGTGTGTCTTTGTTTGTTTTCATATTTACTTTTCCTTACCTTTTGTCAACCTTGGATATAAACTTTGAGATGTATGCACATTAATTTGTAGGGATGACGCGGGCAAATGTCTCCTTAATGCAGATCTACACGGTGCAATTATACTAGGTAACAGAAATAGTCCCTCTCGGTTAGAAGTTATTCTTACATGGAATTCTTTTAGTCAGTGTTTGGTGTAACATAAAAATCGATTCTATGGACTATCAAAAGCTGTTGTGAATAGTATCTGAAATTTGAGAGATGACCGCTTCATAACAAGGGTAGTGCGCTCTTTCTTGAAAATTGTCAAAAGGATTGCTATGCTCAAGTCTCTTTTGGCCACATTTAATTTTTTTACCTATGCCAAAGTCAAACAATTGCAGGATCATGATCTTCAGTTGTGGGTGATTGTGCGCAAATTTAAGTTCTTTTGATCAGATGATTAGATTATAATTAGAGTGAACATCCCATTCTCTTTATTTATGCAGTTGCTCATTGCAAAGTATCTTCCTTGAGTGGCATTCGTGGCATAATCATTCGGGAAACTACAGAGACATTTGGGATAATTACACCAGATAATAAGTTTCAAGGTAAACATAGCCGCATTAGTCTTTTGCTTCATAGAACTTGTGCTAATTGCTTTGTAATATTGATCAACTTTTTTCTGTCAATGTTAATTGTATTTAGTTTTATAATTATTTGAAAGATATTTCCACTTTTAAAATAAATTTTATCAGAATTGATGCTACATGTGTGACAATCATGATATGAGCCGTAATATTTGTAACTTGCAAAGCTATATGAAGTGTTCTTTTGGGCTCAAACCTGTTTTGCGTGACATCATAACGTGCTAATTATTATGAAATTATGTTCTGTACATGTGTGCAGTTGTGCCAAAAAAGGTATCAGTATTTATGCTTCAAGCTGATAGGTGGAAGGTTACGCTGCACGGAGATAAACTATCAAAAAGAACCATGGTTCCTCGGTGACCCTTGAGTGAATCGTGAACATAGCAATATTACCTGATATCCTAAGTCAGTCTTATTACAACTCGGAGGTGGCTCAAGAAAACTCTCTTATCTGCCTATGGGGGACCTGCAACCATGCGCATAGTGCGCGATAGATAAAATATCTTCTTAATAGGAGTAGTAGATTAAACAGGTGCATTTGGGTCTCATGAAACGTCGATTTCAATGTCCACCAGTTTTGTGATTGATGAATGATTTAGTGATGTATTTAAATGATCAGATCTCAATTTTAGGATGCAACATTGGTAAAATTATTATGTCATTGATTTTATCACTGAAATTGTTGATAACTATATTTCACTTGTTCATCTTTACCCCCATCACTCTGTTTAGTTTATAATTGTCCAGTCCAGTGGCTAGTTTAAAAAATTCAGCTTTTAATCATATTAGGATAATTAAAGGCAATAAGCTACAAAATGTTTTTGGCATGCAAACAATTAACAAAACGTATGTTTTTATCTTTACTTATTTTATTAAAAGTTCTTGAATATCTATAAAAATATGAGTATATCTGAAAGAGTTAGCCAATTACTCTTATAATATGATGTATCAAATAAAGGAATATAAATCTTAACCACAAGAAACTCAACTAATTCTAATAGTTGTTTATCAATTTCTAACAATTATTTAATGACGGAGGGAGTACTAGATAGTAAATACCTTATTAATTAATTATACCCAATAATTAATATAAAGCGAATCTTTACATATTTTCATAAAGATTGTTCCGTTTTTTATTGAATATTTTTCTTAAGAATTGCAGTATATTGGTCATTATAAAAAAGATAAAATTAGTAGGTTCCATTGTTTTCCTCTCTTTTTTTTGTAAATTGTTCCATTATTTTCCTAAATTAAGAAATAAAAAATTGAAGAGTCATATTTAAATTGATAAATATAATCCGTAGGCCCATTATCATCTTATATCGATCCAGTAGGGCAGTAGTACAATAAACACTTGTTAACAAACCCAGCCCATATTTTACATTTTGATATATAATTTATAAACATTATTTATTTCCGAACATATAAAATACTACACAAGATACACCCTAGGGTTTTACCAAATCGTCACTTCATCTTCAACCTCTGTAGCTGTCCACCTTCACTTCGCAATCATGGGGTATTTTAGTCTTTTCCCACCTTTACCAGTTATACTATATTGTTCCATGATCTGATTTAATTGTCTTGCATGAACTTTTAGTTCAGCAACAAGTGATTCTTGCAATAAAAATATAAGATTGGTTTATTGTCATGTTCGAGCTTATTTTGATTTATTATTCAAATCCCCCTAGTTGAATTTGATATGGTGGTAGTATAAATTTGTCTACATTTTAGTTCCAATAATATAAGATGAATTGAATTTCAAAACAACACGGCTCAACCCCTCATAGAACGAGGGGGGGGGGGATTGCTTGTAACGTGATTATGGGGAAGTTTCCGAATTGGCCCAAGATGCGCAGATACTTCTGCTAATTCGCATTAGATAAGGAGCGTAGGTAGTATAATTATTCATTTTACGGAATTATGTGGATTTAATCTGTTAGTGAATCAATGCTTCTAAGTGATCATAAAATTGGTGTTGCTCACAAATCCACTACTAGTTAATCAGTTTGTTTGTTGCGATGTTATATGTGGTGCTACTGTCCATATTTGAGGAAATTTATCATTAGCTAAAACCTTTTAATATAATAACGATGTAGCATTATTGTATAGTTGTGCTTGGGGTTAGGTATGCTGTTGTTTCATACAGTATATGTTTTGATAGGGTATAATATATCATAATGACAATTTGTGGTCAAAAGTTGGGATTTTGTAATGACTAATACCAAATATTGTTATAGGAAGACACGTGGAATGGGAGCTGGTCGCAAGCTGCGATCCCACCGCAGGAGACAAAGATGGGCTGATAAGTCATACAAGAAGTCTCACCTTGGAAATGAGTGGAAGAAGCCTTTTGCTGGATCATCCCATGCTAAGGGGATTGTTCTTGAGAAAATGTAGGGATTCTTCCTTATATTGATGGTTCTAAGGAATTTTTATGAACTGACTTATTACTTATTGACTACTAAAATTACAGAGGTATTGAGGCCAAACAGCCCAACTCTGCTATCCGTAAGTGTGCTAGAGTTCAACTCATTAAGAACGGAAAGAAGATCGCTGCTTTTGTACCTAATGATGGTTGTTTAAACTACATCGAAGAAAATGTGAGTTCCTGCTGTATTTTAACTGAACTATGAGCTGAAACCTAATTTCTTTTACATTGGATTATGCCTGATTGCCTATTTATGTGATAGGATGAGGTGCTGATTGCTGGATTTGGGCGTAAAGGTCATGCCGTGGGAGATATTCCTGGTGTTAGGTTCAAGGTGGTTAAGGTTTCAGGTGTTTCTCTTCTCGCTCTCTTCAAGGAGAAGAAAGAGAAACCAAGATCTTAGTTTTATAGGTCTACTTGATCATTTTTTTTGCAGTTTTGTACCTTTAACATTCGACTTGGAATGAGTGTTTTATCAATCTGGTTATTGTATGAAATTTTGTTTTCCCCTACTTAAATCTATACATTTTTTATCTGAAATGATCCTTCTTTTTCGCAAATCTAAAGCCAGAAGTCAAAAGAAATAATATTACAAGTACAATGTGTCGTTTGTTACTTGCCTAGTCCCCTAGACAATTGATATAATTTATGTTCAATAAATAAGCTAATTATATGTAGATGGATGATATCACCGAGGACTAGAAGAGACAGATGACTCATAGTTATGTGTAAGAGTACGAGGTGCACTTGTATGTCGATGACTGAATTTAATGGATGTCCTTGAAGATATGGCTAAGTTAAACACCTTCCATCCTTCCTTGGCAGACGAAATTATCCCTCCTTATCTTTGGTAATTAATCAGTAAAGCTTTTGATAGACTGATGTATTGGAGTCTTGCATAACATAAATAATATGAACTGGACTTTTCTTCAAACAATGGAATTTCCATCACTGTTAAATGTAGAGAATTTATAAAGTAAGCAAAAGAAGGAATTCCTCTTACAACTTCATGAATCTTTTATACACTAATATCACATAACACAACTTTTAGTAATACTAATTGATAATACAGACAAGATTAGATAATTTTACTTGTTATTATGAGTTGCACCAGCAAGATGATTATACAATGCTCTACTTCTGACCAACATTCAGGTGAGGCAAGCCAAACTACAATCTCCATTTTATAGTGAATAGCTACGACACTGGCACTAATGCCTATATAACCATTCAAAGCAAAAGTAATTCTGCATCAAGAAACCCTGCACTAGACCTAAGAGGAAGTGGCTGGTGGCAGTGGCTCAACATTCTGCGTGCTGACTATCAGATTTTAAACGACCTTCATCTTTGCTCGACTGATCCATTTGACCTTCATAGGGCACGTTTTCTTTTTCGTCAATTTTGTAATTGGAATTGAAACTGCTTCCAAGATTATCATGACCATCTAATTTAGGAGCATCCAGCCTCTTTGGTGTATTAATTGATCCGCAAGATTCAGTTTTAGAATCTGTATGTTCAGAGTCAACAAAGTTGGCATCCGCCGAGCAAAAAACATGATTGTCTCCTAACACCATAGCGCTCTCCTTTGGACCACCCTCGCTATGTTGTTCACTTCCATTTGCCTGCATATTTTCATTACTTTCAACCGTCTTGACATGCTCACCAATACATGGAACAACATGTGAGTTTCCTTGCGAAGGCAAAGGGGCCATTTCAGTTTTAGAATTGTCATGTTCAGGATCAACCAATTCGACAACCCCAGAGTAAAAATCTTGATTGTCACCTAACACCTTTTCGTTCTTGATAACATGGAGGTTCTCTTTTGGACTGACTTCATCATGTTCTTCAGGTCCATTTTCCTGAATAGTCTCAATACTTTCAACCATCTTCTGATGGTCACCAATAGGTGGAGTAACTTGTGAGGTTCCTTGGGAAGTCAAAGGGGCATCTGGGTTTTTTGTTTCGTGCTTCCTAGCTGCTGGTACTCTTCCCGATGAAAGCTTACTGACTTTGTCGTTGATGTTTGAGATCCCTGTTGGGCTAACACCAGAACCAACTTGATTGTCACCTAACACATTTTCGTTCTTGATAACATGGAGGTTCTCTTTTGGACTGACTTCATCATGTTCTTCACGTCCATTTTCCTGAATAGTCTCATTACTTTCACTCATCTTCTGATGGTCACTAATAGGTGGAGTAACTTGTGAGGTTCCTTGGGAAGTCAAAGGGGCATCTGGGTTTTTTGTTTCATGCTTCCTAGCTGCTGGTACTCTTCCCGATGAAAGCTTACTGACTTTGTGCTTGATGTTTGAGATCCCTGTTGGGCTAACACCAGAACCAACTTTAGGCGATGCAACTGGCAAGCCAGCAGGAGATTGCATAGCACCACTTGAAGAACGAACTGACTTGACCTGCATATATAACAATTTTCTCCATCTATAACCATCCCAAATTCATATATGTTAACCACTAACATTTATTATATATATAACAGGGAACTAATTACAAAGGACTTCTCTAGTACAAGAGAGATATACTTCACAAATCCATAAAACTTACCCCATCAAAGAATCCGATCTTCGGGGAAGGCATCCTTAAACCTGTTGGTTTCATTGAAGTTGAGCCAGAAACTACTCCAGTTTGTGATGAAGGTTTTCTAATGCTTTCACCAGATCTCTTAATTTCTTGACGGCGTGGAATCTGACCAGCATGGGCTTTTAGATTCAAGGGAGGAGCATCGCCATCTAAAGATCTGCACGAACTGCTGCCAAAACTTGACCTTGATTTGTTAGATTTCTGGTTGACAGCAGAAGATGATGATGATGATGCAGAAGACCATTCACTGACAGAACTAGTAGGTGATATACTTTCAGTTCCTTTGGTTGACAACAGATAAGCAGCAACAGCAGAATTCTCAGATTTTGCTTTATTTTTCAATGCGTTTATGGAGGAAAGTCGGGGAGTTGCTCGGGAGGAAGGTGAATTGACAGTTTTGGGGGGTGTTTTCCTAATCATGGTAGCCGAGGGAGGCTTAATTCTGTCTTCAGTACTCTCACAACTTGGACCATTGGAAAATCTCGTAGGTTGTGACTTGGACAAGGAGGATTCTCGAGAAGAGGACTGCAATGTTGATGCAGGTTTTGATAAAACTCTGCCGGGACCACTAGAGGAAGTCGTCTTTGATGCATGGGACCCTTTAACGGAAACTGAGATTCAAAAGTAGTTTACTCAAGGCAAATATTGGGTACCATTTTTAGCAAATAACATAAAAAGTCGTTTCAATTTACCAGTTTTAGCATTGGCGTTTTCTGCTTTTAGACGACCAGAGGCCACAGAAGTCAATTTTGTTCCTACAGGTGTGGCCGAACTAGATTTGCTGGTCCCCTTAGGTGGCTTGGCAATTGATGATGCAAGCTCGCCAGTCTTAACCGCGGACTTCATATAAAACATGTATAATTGAGTGACCACTTCACAATCACTATTAACTAAGTAATAATTTGTGTAAAGATCCACATTGTTCATTTTTATTTTTAACTTAATGGAAGGATGCAATTTAAATCACTGGTCACGAGACAGCCTTCTGATCATATGTAGTAGATGATTACTAAGTAACAAAAGAAATACCTTCGGGACCACTGGACGACCAGATTCTCGCTTGACTGCTTTTGTTGATCCTTGGATCCCAGTGTCAGCCTTCGGCTGACATTTGGGCACCCCAGTGTTATGCATCCCAATAGCTTCATTTTTCAAGGGCATTGAATTAAGCTTCAAAACAGATTATATCATTTTATTTGTCATTGTCAGTAGGAAACTAAAAGAATAATGTGATCTCTGAACTAATCTTTCATGAAAGTAGGTCTTACTCGATTTTGAGAAACAGAGTCCGCATTAGGTGCTGTACCACAATGCAACAATGATTTCAGAATAACGCAGGTTTCAAATGATAGTAACTAATCAAATTATACAGGTGAAATTAGAAACTTGTCAATAATAGCTTATTATATTGCACTCATAACTTTTAAGGAGAGAGATCCCAACAAAGTTCTCATCCAATTCTTATACTACAATTTTACGAACTGTAACGAACTTAGATAATATTTTCAGAAGCCATCAGGTAAAGAAGTAATGTGTAAGGACCTTTTGCACTTTTACTGGATTTCTGGATAGAAGCTCTAATATCTTCAAATAATTCGGCCTCGAGACATTCCAAAGTGAAATTGTCACTTTCTAGGGTGGAGATTGAGTCTGTGGATCGCTGCAGGTCTTCTTGAATTCCAGGTAGAAATTGCTTATGAACAGCTTCACGCCCATCCATCATGCTGGTCAGCTCCTCATGATCTAGCACACCTGAAATTTTAAGGAGATATTGCGTGTTATAGTTCAGAGTAAACAAATTGAATTCCATCAAAATATCTCGTGTAAATATACTACCTGCATCGGTGAAAAATGCATTATCCCAGGCTAGACTCTTACGCAAATTACACTTTCCACTCCTTATCCTTTGTGGCTCTCCTGATTGAGCCAATTCTGGCACCATTTCAAGTTGATCATTGCTCTGAGAAACATTTCCACAATCCGTATCTCCTATTGTTTCAAATCCTGCGGAATCTCCCCGACATTCTGAAGGCCATGGAAAAAGAAGTAAAAAATATGAGATAAACTGACAAATGGTGTGCTTTTATATGATGCAAGTACATGTCATTGTCAATATCGAACACACAAGGAGGCAATGCCAAAATATGTACAAAACATCTTCTGCAATCAGTACTCCGCATAAGTGACTACAGAAAATAGGAAGTTGCCAGGTCTTCATTTTGACAACTATGGAGTATTTTAAATTTATGCGATAACAACTATTAGGCATGAGCCTCTTTAGATGCACTGGGGCATGTTGATGTCATACCCTCAAATTGTCACACAGCAGATGCTAGAGAATACTCACAAATCAAATTGTTTAATGAAAGTTCAATGCAAGGTAGGCGAAGTAAAAAGAGAACTCTGACTTTGAAACATCAAAAGGTGGTCTAAACATTCAAGTCTATGCAACAAAATAATCATATAAATTCGACTACTAACTGCCAATTAGATCAGATTAGTATACATTCACATAATTTGATTAATCTAGTAAAAAGTAAACAATGCATCTATACATCAAATAAAAAGATAATCTATATCCTAGATCAGCTAAAACCATCCAAGTGACACTACCAGTCCCTCCATTTCAAAAAGATCGTCTCGTTTTATATTCCCATAGTTGCCCTTTTTAAAATTTGAACTCTGGTTTTTGTATATTTTAGTGAAATATTCTGTGAAATACAAAGAAAGCATTTTTTTTTCAAGTACTTTACTAGCATCATGATAAGTTTAACTCAATTAAAGTTATCCGAGTCAATTAGGGCATCAAAGTTTGTTAATTTTAACCATTGAAAATTAAATCGGGGCAATCTTTTAGGGATGAATTTAGTACAATTTACTTAGAAAATCAATTCTACAAGTACACATAAATAACTGATTGAAAAAGCGCCAATCTCTTTAACTAAAAGTTACCAAGAACACACACACACACTTATAATTCACACAAAAAAACAAAATGCAAACATATAAAATTACTGAAAACATAACATTGGGTAGAACATCACCTTGCGAATTGGGTTGGTGAGAAATGGGTGAAACAAGGAAAAAAAGATTATCATTTTCAGAAGCGAAATCAATAAGATTAAAGCCATTGTTGTCAAGATCAAAATGCTCTGAGTTCTCCATTACAGATCTTGAAAAATGATAATGTTGGTTTTAATTCGATTATCTTGTTATAATGAATGAAGTTTATGAGATTATATAAAGTGGGAAAGAAATCGGAGAATTAAAATCAAGAAAATTGAGGAGCGTTATTGAAGATGAATAGTTTAAATATTTCCAAGTGTGATTGAGGCGGTTCCAAGAATTGAAATTTTATGGACTTCCGGATATTTGATGAAAGCCCAATATCAGAAACCGTTTGGTGATCATGGTCCATGGACTTTTGTATTTGATACTGAGCTGTCATACGCACACTCAAACAGTGAAAAACTGTAGCAATTGGATAAAAATGCCCCTGACGAACAACGAGTTCGTCCGTAGCCTTATGGACGAACACGGCACCCGTCAATAAAGCTATGGACGTGTAAAGATTTCGGCCAAAAACAGTCGTCCCTTCTGTTATGGACGAACTGGTTGTTTGTCCGTAAGCCCTACGGACAAACAATGAGTTCGTCCGTAAGCCCTATGGACGAACTATGAGTTCGTCCATAAACTTTTGAACATTTTTTTTAAGGCCAATGATTTTTACACTCCATTTCTTGATTATGACACTCCACTCATTTGTTATTTTTCAACTACTTTTGTACTAAAAGTGGAGTGCCATTATAAATCGGTGGAGTGTAAAAATCATTGGCCTTTTTTAAATGATATGTTGTGAATATTTGTTATTAATATTTAGTAATATGATTATTATTAGGAGTATTGATTATGGTATTGTATATTTGTTATTATTATTGTTAGACACATATTTATTTATTACTTTAAATATGAAGAACAATCATTCTAATTGTTCTAATAATATTAATCATTCTAATTGTTCTATATATATTTGTAAATTCGATTATTCTATAGCCGGAACAATTTGATTATACTATAATATAAGAATATGATTTAAGAACATCATGAAATAACAAATAATATAACTCAGTATTTGATACTTAATTATATAAGAGGTAATACTTATCTAATTACATATTGTATAGTTATTAAAATTAGGTAATTATGTAAAAGAAATTTAAAAAAAATTAATGACACAAAAATTCGTGAAAGCATTGCGTTCAATATTTAGTATTAATACTTAATAATTAAGGAATTGTTTCATTAGTTATCCATTAATGTTTATTTGATTATCATTCATGAAAATAAGGTTAACTATTATAATGTTTATTTGTTATTTGTTATTATACTTATGCATTTCGAAAAAAAATAGTTGAAAAATATCATTTGACAATCAAATCAAGTTTAGGTGTTGCATTTCATTATTATTTAAAAATAAAATTGGTTAGTTTTATATTATTGTTCATATATTTCTATATAACATTGCATACTATTTAAATATTTATACATGAAATAGAATAGTGTTTGGTTGAAGATACTCAATTAGGATAGTAAGATAAATTAAAAAATATAATAAATAAAAATAATAGAAGTAATTCAAGTATATTTAAGTATTTTACTATCCAAAATATATGCATTGTGGGGTGAAAAAATAAGTAATAGTAGTACATGTATATACTACTTAAATCTTTTCTTTTAGTACGAAATATAAAGTTTACAATGTTAACCCAAACTTTAGACCAAATTAAAAATTGTTTTTAATATTATTAGTATGTAATAATAATTATTATATTATACATAATAATATTATTAACAAGTATTAGTATTATTGATATACTAAATCATAGTATTCATATGACTTGATGGACGAACACATGGATATTTGTTATTAATATTATTAGTAATATTAGTATGAACAAGTAGTGTGATTAATATTATTAGTATGTAGAACAATTAGAACACCTAGAGAAATTGATTTTACAAATATATTTGAATTTACAAAAGTAGACCTACAAGAATTGGTGGCTAAAATGCGCTGCTTTTGCGTGCGGTTTGGTCAAACATGCAATTTCACAATGTGGTCCCGGTTCGTATGGGTCCCCCAGCGTACATAGCAACGCAAACCTCCGATGACTACATGGATTGGTATATACCGAGGACCCATGTGAGACTGCACAACCCAGAGAGGGGAGACGTAGGCGTGACTACGAGCACGATATATTATGTATCGCAGCAGGTACGATTTATTACATTCAACTTTTCATGAAGTTATGTTACCTTTTTTCTTCAACTAACCAAATATTATATTTTCTCTATTTTGATAAAAGCGACTACAACCCTTGCGGCAGACAGTCCGTAACATTGAGCAATACTTGCAGTCACAACAGCATGTAGACCTATACATGCAGCAGCAGATGGAAGATTTGCAGCGGTATGGAGGGACTGGAGGCTTGCCCAGTGTGCCGCAGGGGTCGATGGATAATTGGTGGGGCCAAACGACCGGAACTGAATAGAACCAACAAAACTTTCAGACTGGTCCTTCCCGGAGTTTCCATCAGTATCCTGGAACAACCCAACCCGATGACGATGATGATGGGGAGGATGATGATGGGGGCGATGATGATGATGATGTCGATGAGGAGGAAACCGAGTATGACTCTGATGATTAGTAGCGGAACACTAAAATTGTAATCATTATATTTTCTTTAATGTATTTGGAATATTTTCTTGTTATTAATTTGAAATGGCTATATTTTTTAGAATTTGTTAACTTGCCAATACTAATACATATTTTTAATATTATTATGTATAATATAAGTATTATAACAAATTAATAATATTAAAAACAATTAATGAGAAAACACTCAAGTATCGTTCTTAACTTTAAAATTATTAATAAGTATGTGTCTAACCATAATAATAACAACTATTAACAATAATATAATAAGAAATATTAATAATAATATTACTAATATTAATAAGAAATATCCACAATATATGATTTTTTTTGGAAAAAAAAAACTGTTTGTTCGTTTATAAGGGTTACGGACGAACAATGCACTCGTCTGTAAGCATTGTTGACGACCAATGGGCTCGTCCGTAACCCTTATAAACGGATAGGTTTGGACAAACAATGCACTCGTCCGTAACCCTTCTTGACGAGCAATGGACTCGTCAGTAACCCTTGTGGCCGAACTCTCTGTTCGTCAGGGGCAAAACCGTCCATCCGCTACAGTGAGTCACTGTTTCAGTGTGTGTATAGTGGTGCCCGATTTGATAGTTTGATTATAGTAAGTCGAAGTATTGGCTTTTAATAAGCGATCAAATAAGTTTCGAATCATGATTTTTTGGCTAATGGCCACTAGCAACAGTTTTTTTCATTATGCTATTCGATTAGCTCCATTACATCCAAGTATTACCACCTAAAATTTGAGGTTTGAGATTTAATCAAGCCTAACCACAAAGTTGATTCACTTGGCCAAATATTTGTAGATGTATACAAATATTTGTTGGATATTCATTCATCCATATTATGCACAACTTATATTTAGTTTAGAGGAGTTATCAGTTGTTCGAATCTTATAAATAATAATCTGATATCTATTAGCAGTATATGAGATTATCGTGTACTAATCAACATTAGTTCAACTTAACTTTACATACTTGCCCTATGTATGTGACATCTGACCAATATACAATACAACAATATGACCCAATGCCTATAAAGAAGCTCCCGAGTCCCGAGTCCCGACGACAAACATATAGTACAATAGGATTATTCTTCTGGACCTGCAGGTTCAAATAGCCACTCACTTGCATAGTAAGAGTTGGGTAATCCCAACCAAAACTTGAAAGCCTCAGCTGCTCTTTTCCTCTCCTTTCTCCTGTCCACTCTGGCTCTAGATGCATGCTTACTAGTAAACATTCTTGAATGCATCTCTACATAAATCCTTTTGTATTTGCTCTTATTTGTTGTTATTCCATAGTCCTCCATACAAGCAATAACCTCCAATGCTTTCTTAAAGAAAGCTGCCCTCACGCATATGTCGGCAAGTGTATGTAAAAGCCCTTCATCAGGTATAAATGGTGGGATCTCCGATGAAGAGCTCGAATCGTCTCTGCCCTTCTCCATCCCACACCTTTCTTTTATTTCATTCCACAACAATAGAGCCTCCCCTGGTTTTCTTGCCACGGAGATTCCATTTGCCAAGCTTCCATAGGTAGCTACATCTGGTTGAAACCCATTCTCCTTCATCCTCAGAATAGCACTCTTTGCTTCTTCGATAAATCCCAACCTACAAAATCCTTCAACAAGCATGTTCCACGCAACCATATCAACCTTAACTCGAGGGTCCTTTAGCATCTCATCAAATATCTTGCTAGCTAACTTTGGTTGACCAGATAATGCAAATGCTTTCATCAATGTAGTGTAACTAATCTTGGTAGGAGCTATCCCTCTCGATCGCATTTCATTGAAGAAAGTTAGTGCTCCTTCACTATCATCAACTAGTATGCAACCATCAATGACAGTGTTGTAGGAAACAACATCAGGTTTAATTCCTACACTATCAATCATCTCACGGATTAGCGCCTTAGCCTTGTCAACCTGCAACTGCTGGCAATATCCCTTTATAAGAATATTGTAAGTGACGAGATTAGCAGGAACTCCAATTCTTGTCATTTCAGCCAACACCTCAATTGCTTTATCCATAGTACCCGCCTTAACGAAAGCAGAAATAACAGTAGTATAAGTAACATGGTCCGGCTGGCTAGCAACATCCTCTTGATGCCTCATTGCCTCCAGTGTCCTCACAATATCTTTAACCCGTCCTTGATTCATATAACCCTTCATTATAGTTGTATATATCCTAGCATCAGGAGTAAATACTCTATCCAACTCAGGAGGCTCTGTGTTCCTCCAATTAATCGAATTGGGAAGCAGCTTCTCAAAAAGATCACCGTCCCTTTCCCCATCCAACGTTTTCAAATTCCATTCTCTTAAAATCCTACAAAAATCCCTCCTTTCTTCTCTCATAGCTTGAACCAACTTCTCAGCTACCCCCAAATCCCCAAACCCAACATACGCCGCAACAATCGAATGCAAAGTTGTCATACATAAAGGAATCCCCTTTTCAAGAATCCTTTCAAGAACAAACACAAGCAAGTCCTTCCTATCAACTCTAGCACACAACTTAATCATGACATTATATGTCAAAACATCCGGTTCACATCCAAACTCACCCATTTCATCAAACAACTCTACAAATTTCTCCGTCTCACCAAGATTCGCACAAGCATTAAGTACAGCATTATAGGCAGCTGTATCAGGCCTGGAATCCTTAACAGCAACATCTTTATCACCAAATTCACGTACCCTTTTCGTCACAGAACCAAAAAGCCTAATAGCCTCAAGAGGACCATCATCTCCCAAACCAGCTAGTCTACTCACAACAGCACTCCACGCTTTAACATGAGGCAAATAGCCAGACTTAATCATTGACTTGATAATAGAAGCAGCATACAAAATATGCCCTCCTTTTGCAGCTGCAACAGCAAGCAAACCAAGAGAATTTGCATCTAAACGATGAAGCTGTCTTTCTTGCCTCAAACGTTGAATAATTGACTGTGCACGTGTCAAGCTCAATTGGGTATTTTGGTATGATAATTGTGAAACTAACCTGCACAGAAAATATCATATATTGATTACAAAAACTGTATAAAAACTGACACAGCTGTCAAGAATCGATTTTTATTGGGAATTTTGGTATGATAACTAAGAAACTAACCTGCTAAGACATGTTGGGTTTGGTAAATCAGTGGATTGAGTATACAAAATCCAAGCTTCTTCAGTTTTTCTCTGGCGAAGAAGTGATAATAGTGCATGTTCTTGATTATTTGGTGTTGATAATAGCAGTTTGGGAGTTGAAAAGGATGAGTTTGAAGTGTTGGCGGTGGGTTGGGCACGGAGAGGGGGAGGGGTTCTAGAGGTGGCGGTGGATGTGGTGGTACTGGTGGTGAGAAGAGGTGGCGACACCCAATGTATGGTGGGGTTGGTGGGTAAAGAAAGGAATGATTTTGTATTCATTACAACAAGTCCATTTGGGTTGGAGAAACAATGGGATTTTGGTGGTGTTGAAATTTGAGAAGATGTTGTGATAAGATTGGGATAGTATTATTATTATTACAGGGTTTATGGGTTTTTGAGTGGAGAATGAAGCCACAACGTTAGTATGTCGTGTCCTCTTGTTTGTCGGAGGAGTCCTGTGGAGAGCACAAGAGCATCCTCCTAAGTCGTAATAGGATATAGAACAATTGGTCTACTCATTAAACTAACACACTTTTTTATTTTAATGGAAATCACAACCACACACTCTATCATACTCCATATGGAATCCACAACCATGGAAAGGACGAACGCTTTGCTAACAGCAAAAAACTGGAAATCAGGTCAACTAATTGGCTTGTGCTAGACTCGATCAAAAAGATGTTGATAAAAAAAATTAAGTTCATGCCTTATCGTCATAAATTGATAGAAAAAACTGAAACGTAAAATATATTCTACCAACCTGACTATCCTTGCGGGAAGCAAGTTAACACCATTAGAATTTATTCACAATAATAGTTTGGATCTCATATCATTCAAGCAGAACTAAGCATTATTGTAATTTATGTAAAATATTAAAGTGCTTTTATTAAGCGGAAGTAACAACTCAATACGAGACTAATTGAAGACATATCTAATACAAGACTAATTGAAGACGGCATATTTAACCAACGAAATTCCCCTTTCGAATATAGAAGTAGTAAAATTCTTTTTGGAGGGAATTTTCATAAACCATTTGGATCATGATCATTTCATATCATATAATATTTTTGGAGGGAATTTTCATAAACCATTTAGATTATATATGATGATTTCATATCATATAATATTAATTAGTTTGGATGGACAAATTAATAGTGGAATCATAAAAATAAGAAGTAGACATAACACTGTACAGATAATAGTCTAAGTGGAAACATTGAGGTCCTATTGCAAACCCTGTACAACCCCCAACTTCTCAACCTAATAAATATTAGTAGTAGCAACTACTTTACTAAACCACCTGCCAATTTTATTTACATTACTAACTGCAGCAAGTCAGCTTCCTAATGAACCAAGCCTGTCAATCATCATATATCCATCAGTCACCACTCACCATATCCATCAACCTCCACTTCTGTGTCGACGACGGCGAAGAATATCGAAAACTACGATAAGTGGAACGAGCCTTGACCTTCGGTTATAGCATATATTAGTTTCTCTTTCATTCTCTCCTGCATTAGAGAAATGCAATTCATCACGAAAATTCTTCCAACAAAGAGAATTGAATAGATGAGCAAACAAATATCATATAACCTTCGAAGAGTATGAAGGGAGCTTCAGATAGTTTGCGCATGTCATCACGCTTGGCAAGTCATCATCAGGGCTCACACTACCATGCTGTCGAAACAAAGTGCAATATGCTCAAGAGTCGGTAAAGATTCTTCGGCGCGGGACTAATTAAGATTGGTGAATGGGGGTATGGGGCATGATGGATGTATAGTTAAGCACCAACCTTTCTGACTACAGTCAATTTTGGGTTAAGAGATGCCAAACCCCCAAGAGGAAGCCTAGGGGCCCCTGTCACGAACTGCAAGAATGCTCTTTGCTTCTCGGAATCAAACTCTTGCACAATTTCCAGCAACTAACAGTTTCCAAAGCAAGTTAATATTCATGGACAGGGATGTTGCAAGCAAAAGAACAAATAAACAAAAGCCAAATACGAACATTTAGAACCGGAGGACTGCTAGAAGTATATCCATGGTCAAATTTAACATGATCTGAAAGGTCGCTGGCCTGCATAAAGAAAATAAAAGTGTTAGCAAAATACATCAACCTGTCAAAAAGAAAAAAAAAAGGTGATGCTAAATTATCCAAAGAAAGGCAAACATACACTCCAAAGTTCACGTTCCCCACATAACAAAAGTTCAAATTCTTCTTCAGAGAATATGTGAAGATGTTTGACTGGAAGTACCTGAAGAAATCATGAAAAAGATTCTTACCAAGAGCATGGAAAAGAAAATTGCATGATTGATTAGTCCTACATCTAGAATGCCATCAATTGTGTTATCAACAAGAAAAGTAGTAAGAACACAAAGGAGCCAACAAAATAATGAATGAAGGGACAAGCTTACCAATACAAAAATATGTACAACAAACTCTAGCCTAGAACAGGTAAGCGCCACAATAATAGACTGCAATATGCACCAGCATTTAATAAAGATAATTCTGAGGAACCAGCAATGAGTTCTCCTCAGGAACTTGAATTCTAATGATTTCGTTATGGAGCACTTTGGTGTCTACATAATCCATGGAAATACCACTGCCCACTACAGAATTTAATCTAGATCAAATAGAGAGATGTTTTTTTATTGTAATTTTTCTATTGTAGTACAAAAGTGTTGGATACTACGATTCTACAGAAGTATATATTGTTCTTCACAAGATACCACTGCACCCATTAATTAGCACCATAACCTATATGAGCACAAACCTGAGTGAAACCTGATTTGAAAGCCTCTATTTGCCTGGAGATTCCTGATTTTATAGTGGCATCAACCACAAGAGAAATGTATTCTTCTAAATTACTGAGGTCCACCTGAGAAAGTCAATACAAGATATAGTAATATGACACATGCTTTTCATCCATGAACACCAATACATCATACAAGTGGCAAATCATGAAATTGCATACTGACCATTTGAAAGTCGGAAGTAGTCGTGAGTGCGTATTTATGAAAACCAGGAAGGGTAAAGTCAAGGCAGAGATCTTCGATACTTGAATTACGAAAGCTCAAGTCAAGATCTACCATTGATTTATCTTGACCAATTGATTCGTTGAATCTTTTTCTTTCAACAAGAGCCTGAAACTCAAGAAGAGCTCTACCTAGTTCAGGATCAAAGGATAAGATATCAAATATCGACAATTCCTGCGGAGAGAAAATATGCAAGTAAAGTTAATATTAGTATCAAGATACTATTGCAGTGAAAAACTCAAAGTCTCAAACGAGGAAGCTACCTTCCCAAGGATAAGTTTATAGAAGGCTTTAGAGAAAGGAATATCTAAAACTCTTCCATCTTGCAGACACTTTGCCACAATATATCCGAGTACATCAAACTTTTTCAGGACCTCAGAGAAGTCCCTGTTAGATGTACTCACTGCTGCAGACCAAGGGAGAGGGAAGAGCCCAAATCGTGAAACCAATATTCCAAAGTCTTCCACCTCTACACCCTTCTCGCTCTCTAGAGATAGGTGATCCTCTCTCCACATCCCTAGGCCATACTGTTGAAATTTATGGCTCACCAATGTATAAAACTCCAGCGTTGGACCAAGACCAGTGCCCACTTCTTCATTGAATTCCACTTCAATGGTAACTTTTTGACTGGCATGGACCATCATCTGAGTGGCTGAATCTAAAATCCTATCACGATCAACCATAAACTTCTTACGAGGATAAATACCATTATTGCTTTGATTCCTAAAACTTGGCAAGCCAGTGTGACCATGAGATGAAGAATGAGACTGGCCCGAACGCCTGCCTAATGCTACCAGGCGAAAATACTTACATCTGCTCTGAAAAGAAAACAAAAATGGGTATGCAGCCAGCAACTTTGTACACCATGAAGGCATCCCACCATCATATGATGCAAAAGGATCCTCCATTTGCTGCTCTAGTTTCTCTGTCAATTTGGTATTCACTAAATCAGTCTGGGAAATAGGAAGTGGTATCCTGAAGTTGTCCAGATCATCAGTTCTACCTTCAGCATACGAAAATATCCTTTCGCAATACATTAAATGAAGTCTAAATCTATTTATGCCCTCCAAACTCCTAAGAAGTGTTAGTATATCATTAACTGGATTAGGATCCTCGACATCAACAACTTCTGTAATAAGCAAGCCTGAGAATAATTGGCTGTACTGCCACCACCTACTTTGGTTCAATGAAGGAGGGCTGCTAACAAGATTACACGGATGTGCTGCACAATCATGCTCTGATGGAACTCTTTTAAAAGATATTCTATGTACTTGATTCCACAATCTTGCATTTGTTACAAGATCTTGATCTTTTTTCATCTGCAGTTGTAGTAAAGCCTGATATAGTGTCAATGCATTATCCAATTGTTGGTCTTCTAAATAAAGTGACAACTTTGGAGTGACATCCTCGCAACAACAGCTGCCAGACGAAACAGAAGCATTGTTTGTCTCCTCAAATACAGAAGCCTTTTGTTCGCTCTCATCAGGAACCTTTAGAATGGAATGATGCATTGTAAGTGTAAATTCTATCCAATGAAAAAGAAAAATAATGTTGGGCTAACAAGAGAGAAAAATGGAGCCGTCGGTCTATAGCCTAGTAAAAACCACATTTAACCAAGAAAAGTGAGGTTACAGAAATGAGAAATGTACAAAGGTGCACCGATCAGATCATCTTAACAAGTGTTGAGGATTATTAGGAACAGACCAATGCTTTAGTCACAACTCACAACTAAATCTTTTGATAGAAATGTTGCATTGAATATAAGTTAGCCAGTGAACAATATACCAAGGACAAAAAAGCTGATTAATCACTATCTAATTGTTTAATCCCTTGCTCTCTCATATATTAAAGACCACAGCTGCAATTAGTCTTCCAGTTTATTTTAATATTTAATATACTTACGCAATGATGAAGTTCCAAGTCTGCACAACTAATACTTGAGTTGGCTATTTCCCTTGTTGCTGATGGAGCTAAGTTATCATTTTCCTGAATAACATAAAGATACTAAGGGGTACGCAATCACAATGAGATACAAAATTTAAAGTAACAAACTTAAAAATAAATTGTTAGTACGTAGATGAAGCAGCATTCAGTAAAAAGTTAAAACCTGTAATTCCTGCTCATCAATGGACATGCTATCGGAATCAATTTCTTGACTTTTGCAGTGAGAGGAGCAGGATTCAGTCTTATGTTCACGCACTTTTCCTGACAAGTATGCTTCAATTGCATCTATTGGAGAAAGAGGGTCCACATTCACTACATCTCCAGAATAATCGCCCAGACAATTCTCATTCTCTCCTTTAACAAATTGCACTTTTAGGCATGGGTAAGAAGTACAGTGTTGATGAGGAACAACAGCATATGAGTTCCTCAACTTGGGAGTATAATTGAGAATCACCGGAAAATTCTCCATTGAAGAAAGCGCATTTTGCAATCTTTTAACTAGTGCATGAATAGAATTCATCAGAGGAGCGCATGATGCAGACAGAAGCAGTTTCCCTAGCATCTCAAATCTTCTCTCTATAATATACAACTCAGAATTGGAACTTCTAAGATCCTGGCCATTAGAAAGGAAATTAACCAACGAATGTGCTAGTCCACTCTCAACAAATTCAAAAGTGGAAATTGGATCATTGCCATTGATTTCTGACAAGATTTCATGCAAAACTTTAGAGAACTCTTCATGACAAGTACTAGAAGGGTCCCTCTTAGATGTTTTCACAAGATCTAGAAGTGATGTGGATAGAGATTTCAGCTTATGGAGTACTCCAGTCCACCCTCTCTCCAGATTGATTAACTCTGTTCCGTAGTATGTGGTTCTTATATGCTCGGCAAGCTTTTGAACTGAATCTTCCTCAACTCTGCAAGTGTCATTTTCAGGTATTGCAGAAGAATGAACAGAATCCATATAAGAACATAGGCAAGCACGTGAATTCTTTGAAGCTGACTTCTTTCTTGCATTGGTAGGCATTAGTGAGCTACTAGACTGAGAACAGTTCTCTGATGATAGAAGAGCTTCAATAGCGTAAAAGACACCTTCCTTCATGAAAGAGTTCAAGAAAACATCTGAAAGCTTTTGGAGAACTGTATCAATTATCTGAAGTGCTAGCAACAGCACGTGGTGATCCTTTCGAGTAATGACTCCAGCCAAGAAACTGCAGAAACAGCAAAGACTAGGCAGTAAGCGGGCAATAGAAGGGTAATCACACATACACTAATTCCTCTATTCTTATTTGAGTTACCTATTTATTAGATGCGATAGGTCATTTAAATAAGAACGAGGGGATGGACATTTTAACAAAAGAAAAAGAAATCCTCCCACCTTGAAATATTGACGCTTCCGAGAAATTTATGGAGAACGTCAGAATTGCTGAAGTAACATAATTTGTGAATAACCACCAAGCATCCATAAGTTACGTGCAAATTGGTACCTGAATCAACTACCTACTCAAGGAAATTAAATTAAAAGATACCATAATGTACATATATAAAGCTACATTGTCAAATATAGAGTAAGAATGTTAACCTTCATTAAGGCTGGAAGTAAGTCAACTCCAAAATTGTGGAGAAGATCAGGCCGGCTGATAAAAAATGCTTCTTTCTCTGGAGCCTGCTGGACATTCTGCTCTCTGGGGATGGCAGGGAGGAGCACATTCAACAGTTTCAGTACTTCATAGACCTGCTTTTAGGAAACGTGACAAAAACAACCAGTCTCTCATTGATTATGGAGTTAAGAATCTGAAGTACGCTTAGGAAGGAAGCTGAAAGAGAAACGAGAGAAGATAGACTGAGGAAATATTATTTATTTACACAAAGACTAGATACTTCAAGGCTATAGAATGGAAGCTAAAAGATTCAATCTAGGCAAGTGTTCAGGTGCTTTCATATATGTTAACAAGTTTCACATTTTACATATAAACTGACTCTTAAGTTAGGGCTGGGTAACTGCAATCTGCACTACAATCCATTGAACTACCTATCCAGTTTGCTATATTTCTTTGGGAGAAGCGTTCAGGTAGTTCATCACAAATGGCCCTACATGAAAATTATATAGTGACAAGATGAGATAACTAAAAAGAATGATAAACCTGGTTGAAGGGATCCTCAGCCTTAATCATTGAAGGTGCACCACGAGGAAGGCTACAGGTAGGAATAATTTCCTTAATTATTTGGCTAATATTAAGCTCATAGAGAACCCTGAAAGCCATATTAGATCCAGAAGCCAGCTTAACAAGTGAACCTAACAACCCCTGCAAACATATATCCAAAACTTAAAAATTGAAACTTCAAGAATACAAGACAATAGAACCAGTGACAAGGTGACAAAGAACTGTAATATGGCAGAAGTAAATCCGAACTATCTACTTACAGCATAAGTTGGAGGCGTTAGTGTTGTCCGGCTGTTTAACGGTAGGATGTGCGTGGCATGTTGAACCAAACCATGTTTGCAGAATTCATCTAACATATCAGGAGAGCGGCATACACAATCCACTATTTTTGTCAAGCAAATTGCAACACTTTCAACAAGCTAAAACAGACAAAAACATATTCTAATTGGTCCAAGGATATTATGGATGATTTTTTTTTTTGTTAAATTAGAGGATAATCCTCTGGCGAAAAAATACTAGTCAAATAGTAGTGCATACCGGTCTATCCTCATACTGAAGAAGATTGCACAAAATCGGCACAGCCTCAGCGAAAGATGAAGAACATTCTGAAGGAAGATTCTTACAAATATTGACCACAGTGGAAAGTGCAACCCTCTATCACAGGAAAACAGCTAAACTTAGAATGTGGATATGATTCATTATACTTTATTCATGAAGTAGACATTGTTCATGTTATTACCTGCACACTTGTTGAAAAGAAATCAATATAATTAAGAACAGCCATAATTGCACCAGACATCAAACAAGCAAGTGGCTGCTCACGGGATATTCTCTCCAACGCTTGCAAACACTTCAACACAAGTATAAAAATTAAGTGCATGACATGACTTTTAAAATGCGGGAAACTTCTACATAGAAGTCTTAACACAAACTATCCATTAATATGAATCCACGAGATACCTGCTCAGCAACATCCAAGTACTCAATAGCCTTCAATCTTTGACATATAGCTTGAACTGCATCATGTCTAACAAGAAAAGCTGAAACTCTAGGATGCAGGTCACAAAGATAAGTTATGGACCTGATAGCTAGAAGCATTATATCAGGATTGGTATCATGCCTAGCCAATTTTACAAGAACCGGAGAATATGAATCAGCCATCCAACTAGACAAGGAACTATCAGTACAAAAAGATAACATTTCACACAGTTCAGTGAGAGCTGCCAATTGTCCTGATTGCTCAACCTCCTTGCTTAGATTTGAAAGCACTGTTTCAAATTTACTATGATCTCCACGCAAATTGGCTCTTTGGTAATCCCTGAGGCTGTTAGCAGAATCACAAGAACCATAAGGCGAGTCCCTTTCAGCATCACCTTCTGAGCGTGCCCCCGAAGTTGACGATGAGGTCTCCATCTCAGCATCACGAGGATCATTGGGCGGAGACATCAGAGTCTGAGCTGAAGAGCTGGAAGTGCTCGGCCTGAAATCCAGAGAACTACAGGCTCGCTTATCAGGTGGAACTTCGTCAACTATATCTGATCTTTTTTGGCCTCGAGTTTCCATTTACTGATAAAAGCACTTCAAGCATATTATATAACCAAATTTAGTCTCCTCCAAAATTACTCACTTTAACATAAAATTAACAGCCAAAGCTTAAAAAATTCTTTCTCAACAGATGACCCAAATTACAGCATCTGACATACTGACGTATCAACAAAGAAACAGGATACATAATCACAGAAATCAATCTAGTATATTCATCACCACAAAACACATTAAAATACTAAAATGTTTCATACATTCTACTGAACATTCGACATATGCTAGACAATCTCGACGTTAAGGTTCCTGCAGTACATAAAAGACTAATCAAGCGAAAACTACACCACATAAAAGGAAGCAAGACTGTAAACAACAAAACCCAGACTGATTTTTCTAACAAAACTTCAATAAAAGCAATCAAAAATCATCACAAAAAGAATACTAACTTCAAAAACTGCATACACTGAATGTCCGAATACTCATAAACACAAACCATATTACATAAATCATACATGTATGCTTATTATTATGCTATTTAAAAATCTTCGTATTTTTGTTAATAAAAAAACATCAAAAGGTCAAACATGATCACTGTGGCTTAAAGAAACTAAAATTCATTGATCAAAACATCTGATCAATTTCGACAACTTACTCTATGTAAATGCATGTTATCATGCATATATTATTATCTGATTCAATAAAATCAACCAAAAACACCCAAACAAATCACTAATTTATATGCAAACGGAAAAAATTAAAAAAAGAAAAAAATAGAGAAATTGGGTACCTAAAAGATGATAGTTTGTTGTAATGTAAAATTGAATGATTGATGATGTTTTGATAAGTTAAATAAGTCAAGAAATCCCTAGGGTTTTCAATTGTGTGGGGCTCAAGTTTGCTAATTTTTCGCGGAATTTAATCGAGTTCAGTTTGACATATTTATCAACTAATATCTGCGTTTATTTATTTTTATTCTTTCTGTGTGTTTATGTGTGTGTGAATTGTGATAAAGATGACGCCAAAAGGTTGCCCCTTTTCGGTTGGACTCATTTTCATTCTCCCTTTTTATTGCTTCCTATTCGTTCCGATTTTGGCTGATCTGTTATACACACACCAGAATAGTGATTTCCTGTAGCTGGAAATTACTATTCTGCCCCCCCTATTTTGAAGTGTAGTAGATGAGGAAGATAAATGGGGGGGCAAAATGGTCATTTCCAGCAATAGTAAATCACTATTCTGGTTTGGATTATCAAAATTAGTAATGTATTTTATTTTATACTCCCTCCGTTCGTTCTTTTTGATGTGATCTCAATTTCTCGTATTAATAGAAAATATATAAAACTATATTTTACTGAAATTATATTTTATCAAATATTATACGTAGTGCAAGATATACATAAATTGCTGAGTACAAAATTTAGGATATTTGTTCCGTTCGAAAATCTATTTTTTTCTGCAATAATCCGGAAATTTAATTAAGAATAAAAACGATAATTTGTATAGAGCTGAAAGCAAATATAACCGATAAATGATGTTAAAACTAACAAGAGATGACCACAATTTAAATGTTTCTCAGGATCATTTTTTATACTAACTAGAATTTTGGAATTTAATAAAAGATTGATTAATAAAATAAGTTTATGATGTTAACCAAATCATTGATCAACACATTTGATATAGAAGACACGTACATTTAACACGTACTCTTTTTTTCTTTTGTAAATTAGCGATGAGGTGAGTATCAAACTCAGGAACTTTTGGTCACCGGTAGAAGCCTTTTCCACTAAGCTATTCGATTACCTCCGGTTAAAATTCCTCAACTATTCCGGGAAAAAATTGGGAACATGTACAAAATCATTTTTTACTTGAAAAAAATCGGCTCAAATGTTATTTTTAAGCTTGATCACTTTTAAGGCAGATATGTATTTACACAGTGATCAATTATTGAAGCATGCCATAGCCCATATACAAGTAGGGAACAAACTGGAAGGATGAAGAAACACAACCATATTTAGTCCCACAATGAACAATGTACAACACATTCCTCTAGCAAAAAAATGTCAATTGTCTCCTTCCTCCTAGAGTAACAATTATGTACAGTTCTACACTCTTTGATAGTTTTCGGGCTATCTACGTTCCAAAACCTATCGAGCTGATGGCCGGGAAATGGACTCGTCAATCGACAAGCAATGATCACTCACTCCAAGATCCAATGAGCCAAGGTTCATAGGAGAATAATGCAGAGAGTGTTTGGATATATCACCTGAACTACCTTCTCTCGCTGCTTCTGCTCCTTTTTCAATTGATAGTGCGTCTTGGATATCCTTAATTACTTCTGAGATCGATGGCCGCATGCTTCCATGGGGTTGTACACATACCAGGGCCTTCTCTGCTATCTTCCACATTGACTGGATATCGTATTTATTGTGCAATGCAGGATCAATGATTCCTTGAATGTTACCACTCTCAATATGCAATTTCGCCTGGGAAGAACAAGCGAGCAACATCAAAAAATGCATATTGGTATATTAGGTCGCTGAAATGTCATTTAGTCAGATTAGGTTTTCAAACATCTGCAATGGTTAACTGGTAATACCACTCGTGATCGCGGCAGAGGATGGGAGACGAGAAAAAATAATGGTCGAACTAGCAAGAAAAGGAAAATTTTGTAAAGCTTCTTATGACAAATTAGGGATAGCCAAAAATAGAAGACATGGACATATGAATGAATTTCTCAATAAGAGATCTTACCCATTGAACTATATTACGACAGTTCACGCCGAAGTTTACATTAGAGATGGCTTCTTGACCTGATATTAGCTCAAGGAGAATGACACCAAAACTGTAAACATCACTCTTCTCCGTCAGTTGCTGTGAGATATAGTACCTGCATTAATTATTTTAAGTTATAACAAGGTATACAGTATTTAGTTACTGCAACTAAAATAGTGAGCCCCATCTCATGATAGGAGATCAGCCTTCCGAGAGGCACATTTATTTCATGTGGTTGTTATTGTTGATTCCCTATAAGAATATATATTTAAACTATCTTTCCAAACTATATATCAAATGACCTATAGTATATGAGCTTAGAGTAAGATATGACCTAAAAGTAGACGTGTGTTCATATAGCCGACCCTATTTAGTGTGATAAGGACTCGTTTGGTTTGGTTTATCACATTAGTCAATGAGCATTATTCAGAGTACAGTAGTCAAGGAAAACAGGCTTACTCAGGATCCAAATAACCAACAGTTCCTCGAACAATACTTGAAACATGGGATGCGCCATCTACAGCAAGAGACCAAAATCTGAAACCTTGGCTTTCATGTTTTTGTCAAGAAGAACATTGCTAGGTTTCAGATCCCTGTGGATTATGGATGGAACACATCCAGTATGAAGGTACTCTATCCCTGAATAAGCATTGAGAATTTATGTCGAAATTAGTTGCTGTAAAATGTATGATTCTTCTTTCAAGTGAAAGCATATCAAGTTTAATGCTGCACCAACCTTTTGCAGCATCTTCAGCAATCTCAAGGCGCTTGATCCAATTAATACCTCGTTCACGTATCAAAGGCCCTGAATAGAATGTATATGTAATTGATGAAGTTGCTAGAATTGTTTGTACTAGAGGGCAGAAAAACGCTTACCATGAAGATGCTCTTTCAGAGTTCCTTTATGGATGAACTCGTATACGAGGATACTTTTGCCATCTTCCTGGCAATAACCAAAAAACTGTACCAGATTTCTGTGATGTATCCTTGAGAGAAGAGACACCTAGGTTTGACATTTGCACAACAGTTCACAAAAATCAGTGAGTGGGTTTGTGGGCAATGAACAGGTATTGCAATACAAAGTAAACCACGGCCATAAAATAACAAATCACCTCACTTCATGCATCACAGAGGATATCATACATTACACTAAACTCAGTATTCCAATGCTCATTGAGATTCATATTTAGAAACTTTAGGTTACTCATTTGATTTAATAATCTCAGTGCTCAGTGATATATGACTCCTCGAAGGATCACTAAGATGCAATTCCCTGAAGCCTGTATACTGCCGTAAAAAAATCTGGCAATTATACACAAGTTTTTTCCATTTTGCAAAAGACATGTAATGTTGCAAACTACTTGCGATAAATCTCCTAGATTCAAGACGAACACGCTGGAGGCGGATAAATGTCCCATCTCAACCTAAAATTAATTGTATTAGTATTTTCTGCCATTCTTTACAAGCTCAAAGTGATCGAATCAAAATTCATTTCCAACTTCATCAAGCAAAACAACAATATTACTTTAGAAACATAATATGGGAAACTTGCGTTGTAAGAGTTTGATACAACAAACAGAAATTTAGTTATTACCTCATTTGAAAATTCTCGTTTTCCTTGAAATGAATTATTCGTCAAAACTTTGACTGCAATTTCTTTTTCATCCTTCAATTTACCATAATAAACAACTCCAAAGCCTCCTGATCCGACCTTCCTCTCGAAATTTTTCGTAGCTTCCTCAAGTTCAGATAAAGTGAAGCAATGTGCAGCATCTGTTGGAGCCTCTCCTAATGAGGAAACATGTTTTTGAAAAGGTAAACCAGGTTCAAGCCGACCTACCAATTATTACAGTTGACAACATTCCAGTCAATATGGGAACACCTCAATACAGAATGAGAAATTAGTAGATCAAAATGGTCAACCTTTTTTAGCCTGTTGTTTTTTCCCTTTCTTCATCAGCATGCAAGAGACAATAGTAGCGATAAGCAGAATAGTAGCACCAACCGACACACCAATGATGATATTCTTATGGTTTCCACTGTTGGAGGACGCATGAAGATTGTTGTTCCCAGTATAGCTGCAGTCATTATGTTTATACTTTAGAGCTAATAAATCAATCCCACTGAAAATGAAAGGTCAGAAACTTCATACATTGTATATAATCATATTATAAACTCCTTCAAAAAGAAAATGTTTTTAGCAAAACAGTAATACATTTAGTTGTTGAAGGCTCTTCACGCGAAATACGTGATGTCTTCCACAATACTCATAAGCATCATTATTTGAAATAGGTAATAACAAATCAAAATTTTCAATGCTAACTCTCAGTCTCTCATTAAGACCGACACAAAAAAAGGTGACCAATTTCATTAGTGATACATAGGGCATGTGTCACCTTAAGTCCTTTAACTAATGTTCAAGATAACAGATATGAAACTGATAGTTTTTTTTTTTTTTTGTAAATTAGCAATGAGGTGAGATTCGAACCCAGGACCTTCTGGTCACTAGCGAGAGCCTTTTCCACTAGGTTGTTCGAGTATCTCGAAACTGATAGTTCTTGAATAGAACAGTCCATGTTATTAGCACAGAGAAAATAGAAAATCCATGTAACTCACTTCAAAGTTAGACCCTTATCCAGAAGGCCTGATGGCACAGTTCCTGATAACAAGTTATTCTGCACGTAACTGCAAACATTAGATCATTATTGTATCAGTGAATTAATATCAGGCCAAAATAACATACATATATCTAAACTGAAAGTAGCTCTCAATGAATTAAAAATTCTCGGAACATGTCACAACCCTCTGGTCTACTGCGTGTGTCAAAAAATTACAGAAAGCACAAGAAACAACACAAGAGTGAATGTTTTGTCGTTAGAACAGTTACACTACTTTTGTACAGGGAAAAGTTAAGATACTTGAAGGAATTGATGTATGAGTTTGACTTTTGGCCTTCCCCGAAGGAACTCTTGATAGGAAAGAGAATGGGGTGTTTTTTGGTGCCTACTGCAACACTAATTTGGATTACCGATTTATCTTCATAACGGATTTAGTCAACTGCTCAGTTAGTAAATAAATAAATACATCCCTTAGAACTTACAGTTCTTTGAGATTGGGCAAGTTTGCTAAAGAGGAAGGCAGCTCTCCAGATAAATGATTGTTCTCAAGGTGTCTACAATGGACAACACATCATTTGGTAATTAGATTATAGAAATATTGTGGGGAAGAGTCAAACCAACAAGGACGCATGGAGGTAAGACAGGGATTACATTGTTTCCAAATCAGGGCATCCACTAAAATCAGGAATCGAGCCATTTAGCGAATTACCATCAAGAAACCTGCAAAGTAGCGAGCGGTCAGTTTATTTTGTAATCAAATCATGACATGGAGTTCCAATAATATTCACTTACAGCTTAACTAAGGCGGTCAACTTTGTCAGCTCTGAAGGGATGCCCCCTGTCATATTCATATTGGACAATTTACTGCCCACATGCCAACAACAAACGATTGATCACGTTAGAAAATAATGCATAAAAGGGATCACGAATTCATGATATCAATTGCATAGAGAAGATAACATCACTTGGATTGAATATTAGCGTCAACTTGAGGGTTATCGAATTTAAGAGATGATGTAGGAGTATATCAGAACGATAATACTTACATAGAGGTTATCCTTGGTTGGGGATCTGAGCTACAACTTATCCAAGACCAAGGGATAGGCAGACAAGGGTCTCCACCTTCTTGTGCCCAATTTGTTGTTGCGTAACGTGAAGTTACAGCAGCAATCAAAGGTGCTGCAACTCAATGAAATGTAAATAAGAAAGCTGACCAATCGATAAGAAGTGCAGAATTTGAAGAAGCCATGATCATTACCATCTAGAGATCCGTCAGTTCTCCTTAAATACTTATGTATCTCCATTGCATTCAGGAGGGGCCCCTCTGTGGAATCAGATGTCTTCCCAAATCTGAAAGACAGTACAAATGGGAAGGATACATTGTAATATCCTGGCTCGTATAGGCGATATTTTCCTTGTGCGTTTTCTTGAATATTCACTATGGGCTTGCTGAGGTCTGGAGCTCCAGGAAGTACAAGCCTGAATTTTCTGACAGACGATGCGGCCAAGTCTTCAATTTCTGCAAAATAAGTGAATGCCCATCCAAAGCCAGGAAAGCCATCTAGATTCAACCTATATGTTAATGATCCGTTTCTGCCAACTACAGCTGTCTGCATAACTTTCTCTGGTGGTCTTTCACCATTGCTTACATCAATGGGTAATCTCGTTGATATTTTCTCAGTTCCAGGAGCAACATCAACAAGGTAGTTCGCTTTCTTTATAGAGTCTGATTGCCATATTCTATCATAAGGGTCGTCAGGGTATCTAAAAGATCAAAAAACCATTTTCATGTACATAAAAATTAGTCATAACATCAATACTAACTTAGTAGTTAGTTCAAATGCAATATATAGTACTAATAGTAGACACAGCACAAAAAGAACTCAAAGAGGTGTTTTATGTACCTGACTGGAGCATCTGAATCGGATCCAAAATTAATTCTTGCTGACACACTAAGAAAGTACTGGTTCTCAAACTCAGTCATATAGAGAGATCCATTAAACTGGCGGAGCTCAAGTGTTGAAATAAATGGCTGCCCAGTTGTGGCATTTGATAAACAGATACTTATGGTGGGTTCAGTGGCTAGAAATATTAACTCTTGGCTTTCCATCGTGTTTGCATCCGAAATTACTATAGTGTTCCAATGAGTTGGCCCAAGAGAAATGTCAAACTTGGGGTACACATTATTGTTATCGAAATTTCCATACAAGAAAGTTGCTCTTACAAGATACCTTGTCCTAGTTAGGACATTCAATGTGTAACAATATTTTCTGTCATCAGCAGGGAAGTATCTCACTGTTGTGTATTGTTTCCTTATCTCATTTGACGCCAACATATTCGCTGTCTCTCCCTTGATGATTGAACTATCAGGTGTCCAACTGAGACCGGTGATATCTGTAAAATTATCTTTACCTCCACAGTCTAAACTTACAAAACCTGAAATAAACAGTCAAACCTTAGCATGATTGTGATTAAAGTTTTTGCAAGAAACAGAAACAATGAGAAACAAATATCTAGAGATAACATGAGGTGCAATACCATATAATCCTAATAGTACTTATTTTTCTTTTGGCTAGCTGTTGGCTAACCAAATGGCAAATGCCTATTAGGGCATCATATTATGGAACAAATCAAATGTCATCTTATTTTTCTCTAGTTCTCGCATATTTGATTCTCCTATCATATTTAATGAGAAAAAGATTCATTTCGTTGTTTGCCTCATGTTAATTCAAAAGTCTCGGAAAGATATACACGATGTAATTATATCAATACACAAACTACAAAGAAAGGTCACTGCTACATCGCTTAAGCTTTAATCGAGGTTTTTTCACTTCCATTGACCACACAGAGCATCAAAGAGCACCCAGCAACATCTTTGACCATTTAAGTAAAGAATTAGTGAAGACATGAATTGTAGTCATAGTTTTATCTGTGGGTAAAGAACCATGTTACCCTAAGAATCGCGTGACTTCATTTTCAGCATTTGTCTGCTTAACCAACGAAACGTGCATTTCCCAAGATCTTTGGTCTTGAGCTAGGTATATCTATAACTAGCACAATTTCAAGAAGAACAAATATACAATTTTATTTACTCTTTCACCTTGCTCAATCTGTTCTTACATTATAGAATCATAAGACCCGGAAAAATCAAATGTCGATACAGGAAACAAGCTCCAACTCTGAAGTTCTTTCTTTGCTTCTCATTCTTTTAGTTTGTTAAAACCGCACATGGCTTTTTCATCAAACCCAAACTTACAAACACCAAAGAATAATACTTAAAAGTAAGAATTTTGTTCCTTATAGTTATTCAATAAAATACTACATCCAATTGGAGCGAGAGATGATCATAGAACATCTAAGCACTCAACTACCCTTTCAAGATCAAATTTTTAAATGGAACTTCCTACAATTTATTAACATAAAAATTGCACTCCGCTCTTGGTAAGGCTGCATATCATACAACCCCCCAGACTCACGTAGGAACTTCTTCGAAGGCAATGGGGCATGTTGATGTGATGTTTTCCCCCATAGAATTACCAATGTTAAGATACTCTTTAGAATCTTCAAATCCCTCCCCCCCCCAAGCCAACCAAAAATTGGAGTTTTTGCATCCCAATGTTAATTGCTTTCTATAAAAGACAGCAAAACATGTGGTAGTAAGCAAACAATATAGTAACAACAACACACTTAACAATGAAGAGTGACAATCTACATGTAAAACAAAGGCTTAGCCAACTACTTAGAATAACCAATCACACTCAAAACACCATAACTGATCATTAACACATGCAAAACTCTGTAAGACAACTAAACTACAACATTACAAAGCAGAAAATGAAAACACAACCAAACAAAGATACCTGGCATCTGTGAAGTGGTGAAATCCATGAGAAATAGTAAAGGCAGTAAAATAAGGAAACCCCCATTTCCCATTTCTCTTTACTTTCACAAAAACGAAAAATGGAAAAGAGAATCAAAGAACATGGTGATACCATAAATATGATAGGAAAAAGTGAACTTATGTAAATTTGACTATATGATAGTGTTACTATTTTCAAGAAACAGCAAATAAATGAAATGTGCCAATTATTTTAGAGATAGTTTTGTTAGTATAATTTATGATAATTTTACTAAACTTTGTTGATATTATTGCATGTGTTTTATTTATTTTTAAAAATTTATTACATAAATATATATCATGATCTTAGCGGAATGTATAATAAAGAGTAATTAATAATTCATGTTCAAATAAAAGGTGATAGTAAAAAAGTAAAAGAATGTATTTTTTTTCTTCTTCTTTTTCTTTCAGTAGTGGGGATAGCAAAGTTCTGCCAGTGAAGATTCTCACTTTATTTAACTTAAGAAATAGAATGTTGAAGCATTATTGATTACTTACTTGTTATGGTATTTAATGGCGATCTGTTTTTCCAAATTTTATATTTAATTATGTACTGTGTTATTTTCTCGAGCTAGATATTCTATGAATCTATATAATCCTTTATTAATGAACAGATAAATTTAGTTTCTAGTCATTTTGGCTAGAAGGATCTCCAATAGAGGAATTCTTATTAAAATAAATATTGAAAGATAATGAACTAATAATAACAGGAAATGAAGATTTGTAATGTCGTTAATTAACAACGCGAGTGCTAAAATGATTAAAACAATACAAAAAAGCAAAGTGGGGAAAAAGGAGAGATTCTCCAACTTTGAACCCTTTTGAGTGTGTCTCATTGTGCATCTGAGACTACTTTTATGCACAAGTCTCAGATTACTTATCCGTCTTTTGAATTTACACAACTATACAACTGCTACTTTGCCATTTTTTTAGTTCATCAATCTATATGTGTCCCTTTTAAGTTGTTATATACTAGGATGTGCATTAATATGTCACAGAATAGAAGAGGGAAATTAAGTCCAAACGTAAGACGATGGGGCGTAAGATGGAGCTCCCTCAGATTAGATCGTTTGTTATATTTTGTAAGATATTACATATTGATTTTAGAAAACTGGTTTGGTGAATCGGTGTTCCTGGTCAGTATTCTCAAATAGATAATCGAATTGCAATAGCAGGTTAATGATGTTCATATGTCGCTTATCTTCGTTCCTGTTTTTAAGAGACTAAAAAGCTACAAATGCATTCTATACTAAAGAACTTGCATAGCAGAACATATAACAGCAAACTTGAGCTACAAATGCATTATAGCAGTAAATCATTAAACTTTTTTCACCCACACATCATTTGTTTGCAGCACTAAATTTGCAAAGCGAAGTTCATATGATTCAGGTTTTCCAGAGGATGAGGAAAAGGGAGAAAGACTAGAAGAGGATAAGACAACACTAACACGAGCTCTGATAGCTTCAGACAAGCTTCAACGTAGTCTGCAAAGAAAGCATCCGCGCCTGTACAATTAATTTGCAAGGAAATCATTCGTGCCCTATACAGCTAATCTGCAAGAAACCATCCGCGCCCCTGTAAATTAATCTGCGAAGAAATCATCCACGATCTGTACAATTAATCTGCAAAGGGAGCATCTGCGCCCTGTACAATTAACAATGTATGTCAACATCTCCTTAAGACACAATGCTTCGTATGTTAAGAATTTAAGACAGATAATATTTACCGCAACATATTTGTCAACTAGATGCCTGAAGACAGGATATTCGAGAAGGGCATTGTCCGAGGGCAGCTGGATTAGGCCTTTCGTCACGCATAGTAAGTCCCGTGTGAAAATGAATACAATTCAAGGTAGAGTGAGTCAGAACTCAGAAGCTGAAGTGTATCAACAAACTGTTTGTAACTCCACAAAATGAAATTCCTAAGCCAAATAGACTATAGGACATCAACATGGGAAAGTAAACTGCATTGCATTCATGCCTTTCAACTAAAAGTTAAAAAACAAAACAATCACTAACGGACATCAACATGGGAAAATAAACTTCATTGCATCCAAACCATATCTGACATAATCAGTGTCAGAGATCATTGTCTTAGCGTGTACCAAGACTTTCTAGCTGCCTTAATCCTTGATGCGTCCTCTTGCATCACGGGAAGATGACATGGATTTTAGATAGAGTACAATCACTAATGAAGTCGACTATATGAATATTATGTTTTCACATAGACAAAATTACCAAACTATATCAAAAGCAAGTCTTCTTTCATGCAATAAGTTAAAATAATAGTCATCTAAGATAGTGGATTACACAATGGGATGTTTCTCAAGTACAAACATGTTGGTTTACTTGATAGTAACTAATTGGATGATATTCACATCATGGTATGACAAAAAATCTCAATATTTTAAAGACACAAGTAAAGAATCATTTACTGTCTCATTGAAAAAGTATTATACACACATAATTGCTAAAACTTAACTAATTTGTTTGTTATCTTGTCCTGATATTGGCATGCATGCATGCTCATCATTCAACAAGGCCGACACACATAGTACTATATATTCTTGATTAAAATTGATGTTTAATTGCTTCATTCAACTCATCATATTATACGAGGTACATTTATAATATTATTTGCTTCATTGTCCACTTATTACTTTGGTCCTTGCTTTATTAAATTTATTACATGACATTATTATTTTATTGTTAATAATCACGCTTGGTATCTTTTGTAGATCATACAACAGTTTTAAATATTAATGTCTCCTCAATAGTGGGAAATAATGTCTTATTCTCTAGTGCATTATGTCTAGGTGAGAAAGGAACAAATCAAGGGAGAAAGCAAGTCTTCTCTCATCTCTGATTTATTAGGTCATATGGACTCAAAAACTGGAAAGGGCTTCCATTTCCGGGGACTTCGTTTCATTGTCTATTTCAGCGTAACACTTAATAAACATAAAAAATATTCAAAATTTAACATAAAATGTTACATAAATAATAATAAAACATATTGTAATGGTCAATATCAACTCATATATGTTCCTTTTAATGACATTATGTCTTTTATCATTTTAATCACGTATTAATTATATGTTAGGTCCGTTCATGTTGTATGTGGTTGAAACCAATCGAAGCTTATCGATATTTTGCAAAAAACATGATCATTTGTACAAGATTGATCGGGTCCATGTAACGTGTTCTATGATCAATCAAATTAAAGTGGAGAAATGAGCCACGTGTGCATGTTTAATACTTTCTTGACTTCAATAAAAGATTTATATAGTAACTGGTAAATTCCACAAACATACATAATTATACATCTTATTGTGCTATATATAAGTGTGTCGGCTTGCACAATTATAATTGCATTATTGCTAGGTACTGTAAACCTCAAAAACACAAGAAATTTAATTCATCTGTTCTTTCTCCAACTAGCTTATAAGTAACCTTTTATTTTGTACTTGTACACTCCAAAACACAGCATTATTAAGGTTTAAAATGACAGAAGTTGTTGAAGTTGTGAAGGCACGTAATAATGTACCAAAACGAGGTAAGATCAAAGTGGAGATATTTCGCCATGTAATGAAATGCATGGCCAAAATATGCCGAAGTTGTTGCATGCGTCGTGATCAGTAGTTATCATATGCAATTTCGAATCATGTCACCACCGCGAGAATGCTACTCACATTCGCTAAATATTGAAATTTTTGGACGTCGTTGTACTAGTTGTATGAATTTAGTTAATGTCATCCTCATGTATGTCATTTATATATCAATGGTTAATGGTATTGTTCTGGTTACTTGCTGTATATATGTTCTTGTCTAATCTTGTTATGATTGTTGTATGATGTTGAATTAATACGAATATAAGTAGCTTCCATTTCCAATGCATTCAAGTATGAAAGCGTACGGACTCTTCATAGTTGTTACGTTTTAAAAAATATTTTACGTTTTAAATCGTGTCTTGTTTTAAATCGTGTCTTGATGTTTGAGAAAAATCAAAAGAGAATTAGAAAATAAATCGAAGAAAATATTACATATAATTTATAAAAGATAAGTAGGGGAAACAACTGGGCTCACTTGTGGACATATAGACCATTTCTGCATCTCCAGTGGCAGACAAATTGTAGAACCACGTTTGTAAATCAACGGCCAAATAGTTTTAAACGGTCTCTGGATATAATATGTTACATCAGTCATTATTCAAGTTATGGAATTTCAATTTAATCCAAATAATTTATTGTTCATACTGTAAATAAAACAATAATTTGGTGGAATGATCTCCACGGAGGAGATGTGCATTTATTTATATGCAGCTATTACAACAGATTTGCATACAAATAGGAGCTATGCCTATCTATCTAACTGAATACAATTTAATTGGGATGAAGAGTTATCCACAATGTAACAACTCTAATTTACAGAATCATTATCTCCTATATTAGTGCTATGGAGGATGCTTACATCCCCCCTCAAGCTGAGTCTGGTTCGGCAGACACAGATTGGACAACGCAGATTTGAACTTGGAACATGGGAGAGCTTTTGTGAAGATGTCGGCAAGCTGCAACTGAGTGGGAACATGTTGAACTTTGAGGTCGCCAAGCAGAACTTTCTCCCTGACAAAATGATAGTCAATAGCAATGTGCTTCGACTTGGAGTGCAGAACGGGATTATAAGCAAGATAGGTGGCAGAGATGTTATCACAAAACGTTACAGGAGCAACTTTGAGTGCAATGTGGAGATCCTTCAAGAGCATTTGAAGCCATGTAATTTCAGCAGCCACTGTAGCAAGTGCCCGATATTCAGCCTCAGTGCTTGATCTTGCAACCGTGGGCTGCTTTTTAGATGACCAAGATACAATATTACCACCGAACAATACACAAAAGCCTGAAGTTGATCTTCTAGTCTGAGGACACCCAGCCCAATCACTATCACTATATGCAGTGATAGAATAGGAAGAAGCACGTGTGATAGAAATGCCTTGATGAATGGTACCTGCAAGATATCTCAGAATGCGTTTAACAGCAGATAGATTACGTTCAGTGGGATGCTGCATGGATTGAGCTGCTTGATTGACTGCATAAGTTATGTCAGGTCGAGTGAACTGAAGATATTGCAGAGAACCAACTAGACACCTGTATTCATGAGGATCAGAGAGAGGGTCGGAGGCACATGAGTTTGCACTTGTAGGTGTAATTGGAGTTTGAACAGGAGTGCAATTTAGGAGACCTTGTTTTTGTAGGAGTTCCCTGATGTACTTTTGTTGTGACAAGAATAATCCTTGGTTGTGTTTCCCAACTTCAATACCAAGAAAGAATTGTAGACTGCCCATGTCATTCAAAGAAAATTCTTCATTCAACACAGTGATAAAATGCTTGACTAATCTTGCAGATGAACCTGTAATTATTATATCATCGACGTATAACAAAAAATACATTATAACACCATTAGATTGAAAAACAAACAAGCTGGAATCTGCACTACTTTTCAAGAATCCTTGACTGAGAAGAAATGTTGATATCTTTTGAAACCAGGCTCTAGGGGCCTGTTTCAAACCATAAAGTGACTTCTTAAGGAGACAATGATAATCAGGAAAATCTGGATGGGAGAAGCCTTGAGGTTGTTTCATATAAACAGTTTCAGTGAGGGTGCCATTAAGGAATGCATTTTTGACATCAAGTTGTCGCAAATCCCAATTATTAGAAACGGCAATAGTGAGCACAGTCCTTATTGTGGCAGGTTTAACCACTGGAGAAAATGTTTGATCAAAATCTAAGCCATATTGTTGTTTAAATCCCTGCGCAACAAGCCGTGCTTTATACCTGGAGATGGTGCCATCGGCATTTAACTTGACCCTGAAAATCCATTTACAGCCAATAAGGTTATGGGAGGAGAGTGGTGGTACAAGGTCCCATGTATGATTTTGAGCTAAGGCATTGTACTCCTCAGCCATTGCTTTTGACCAATGAGGGTAAGCCTTGGCTTCAGAGTAGCAAGTAGGGACATGATAGGGGTTATTTGTAGTGGTGGTTGCAGAAAGAGAAGGGAGAATTTTTGGTTTTAGATTACCAGTTTGAGATCGAGTGATCATTCTGTGTGAAATGGGAATGGGCGGTGGCGGTATATGTGGAGAATTTAAAGAGGAGATTGGAGAGGTTGGAGGAGGCGATAGGTGATTGGAGAGTGGCAATGGAATAGAAGTCGATGGAGGAGTGAGTGGAACATTCTGAGAAGTTTGCTGTGAAGAGTGTGGAAGGGAAGATGATGTGTTTGTGAGAGGTATGTGGACTGGAAGGAGAATAGAGGGTGGTTTACATACAGAAGGACTAGTGCAAGGAGTAGGTAAGGAACAAGAGTAAGAAGATGGATTATGAAAATTGAAATTGGTGGGAAAAATATTAGAAGAGGGGCTGTGGAGATGAGAATGGAAAGCAGGATAAGGAAAGATGTTTTCAATAAAGGTAACATGTCGGGAGACAAGTACCTTTTGAGTTTGAGGATTGAAGCACCTGTATCCTTTATGTAATGGGGAAACACCAAGGAATATGTGCGGGAGTGACCTGGGATCAAATTTTTTGGTTCCATTTTTAACAAGGTTGGGGTAACATAAGCTCCCAAACACTTTAAGGAGATCATAATTAGGTGTTTGTTTGTATAGAAGCTGATGTGGGGAGGAATTGGTGAGTGAGGAGGAGGGTAGTTTGTTTATGATATATACAGCATAGGCTAGTGCTTCGACCCAAAACACTGGAGGTAACTGAGATTGGAACAACAAACATCGAATTTTGTCGATAATGTGTCTATGTTTCCTTTCTGCAGTGCCGTTTTGTTGTGGGGTGTTTGGGCAAGAGTATCTATATAAGATGCCACATTCTTTGAAATAGGGTTCGAGTTTGTGGAACTCGCCCCCTTCATCAGCTTGGAATGTGATTAGAGAGGCTTGAAATACATTAGTGATCATAGCATGATATTGTTTTATAGTAGCGAGAGTGTCTGATTTTCTTTTGAGAGGGTAGGTCCAAGTGTATTTTGTATAAGCATCAATGAACACTACATAGTACTTGAATCCAGATGGTGATAATATTGGAGACTCCCACAAATCAGAAAAAACTAAAGCAAAAGGAGAATCAGCTGTTATTATTGAACGTTGAAATGGTTTCTTGACATGTTTTCCTAATTGACAAACATTACAGTTGACATTAGTTTTGACAGTACAAGAAATAAGTTTATTCTGCACTAGAGTAGATAGAACAGCTGAATGAGGATGTCCTAAGCGATTGTGCCAAACTTCACTTGAAAGAGATGTTGGAGTAGCAACTTGAGAGGAAAGGGCTGGAAACACAGCAGAATGGAATGGATATAAGGAGCCTTGACTACTGCAACTGATCTGAGGTTGGTGTGTCACCTGGTGCTTAACAATAAGAGAAGAGGGTGAGAATTCAGCGAGGCAGTTATTGTCATGACATAATTTTTGAATGGAGATAAGATTTTTCTTGAGATCAGGAACAAGAAGGACATTGTTAAGTTTGAGGTTGTTTAAAGTGGTGTATCCAGTATGAGAGATGGGAAGATGTGCACCATTTCCAACCATTACCTTACTTGTACCATAATAAGGAATCAAAGAGTCGAGTAATTTAGGATTACCTGTCATGTGTGCTGAAGCGCCACTATCCGGGTACCAGGTAGAATCATCAGGTTCGTTAAGTTGCATAGCAGCGAGAGACTTATGCAGATTGGAGGAGGTGAAGGAGTGGTTGAACCTGTTAGTACAGTTGAGTGCAGAATGATTGTAAGCACTGCAAATTTGACATTGTATAGATCCTTTGAGAGGTAACACCGAGGTAGGACCAGCACCAAGAAGACCATCACTCTTGCCGTGATTAGTAACCTGCCTTGATTGAGATGAGTCAGAGTGTGAATATGACTGGTGTGACCTGTTTGAGGGGTAAGACGAACCTCTGAATTTGTTAAATCTCCCACGACCCCTGGAATTGTTGGTTCTGGATTGAAAGTGCCTTTGAGAGGGTGTGGTGGAAGAGTACATGACCATATGAGAAGGGGCATGATCTTTCTGAGTAAGAATGACATTGTCTTCTTCTCCCAATAAGAGAGGTCTGATATCCGAAAATGTAGGCCTGACAATTTGGGCATTGATTACAGTCTTGAAGGCATGAAATGTAGAAGGAAGGCCAAGCAGAGTTTGAGCGACCAAGTCTGAATCTGTCAGAGGTTCACCAACAGCCTTGAGATTGCAATAAATTGAATGCAATTGTTGGAGATAATCAACCATGGGTCGATCTCCTTTGGCAAAGTGCTGAAATTTGTGTCTGAGTTGCATTTTTGTGGCAGAAGCATGATCTAGGAAAAGTTTTTGCAGGAGATTCCAAGCTTCGTGAGAGGAGTTGCATTCATGATTAAGAAAAGTTTGAAGAACAGAGGTGGATAGAGTTGCTGTCAACCAACTAAGTGATATATCATCACATTGCATCCATGTGTTGAATTGAGGATGTTCCATGGGTGGACATTGAAGTGTACCATCCACAATGCCTAGAACTTGCTGACCTCGGAGAAAGAAGATCATTAATTTCTTCCATTGGGAATAATTGTCAAATGTGAGCTCAAGAGAAACAGAGGTTTTAGCATTAGTTGACAAGGGTATTTTTGTAGGTAAAGGGAGATGTGGAAACACAGGTGCTGCAGTTGCAGTTTCAGGAGTGTGGGGTGGAGGTAAATTGGTGTTGTTACCATCGTCGGTAGTGTTCGACATGATAGAGGAGATGGAGAGCTCAGGATGTCAAACCAAAGCGGCTGATACCATGTAAATAAAACAATAATTTGGTGGAATGATCTCCACGGAGGAGATGTGCATTTATTTATATGCAGCTATTACAACAGATTTGCATACAAATAGGAGCTATGCCTATCTATCTAACTGAATACAATTTAATTGGGATGAAGAGTTATCCACAATGTAACAACTCTAATTTACAGAATCATTATCTCCTATATTAGTGCTATGGAGGATGCTTACACATACTACATAACACTTTGTACGGTTTGCTCTTAAATTAAAACACACCAACACAATAAGATTTTATGTTTTGTTCTAATGTTTTCGAATATCTATATACATATTTTGCCAATTAAATATTTGAGCGTAATTCCAAGAAAAAAAAATATATGACGTCGCTTATATGCAGAAATATTCTTTAACCTTTATGTAATAAATAAATAAAAATCAAATCGTGTTGAAATTGGACGTTCAAATAATTTTTGGCACATATTGTTACTTATATGCTCAATGAAAATTCAATAATACATTATCCAACACTCAAATATGTTCCCTCAACGGCAGACGCAATCTTTTTCAGGGGTCCATTATGTCTAGCTAATTAAACTTATTGAAAATTCATATAATACTCCTTTGTTTTTTTAGTTTTAGTTCTAGCCTTGATTTTTATTTCAAAAAATTCTTGTTTTTATAGTATAGAAAATTACAGTTTTATAATTTCAATGTACTTTTAACTATTTTTATTACTTAATTTATCAACTAATCAATTATTTTTATACAAAGTTTAAGAAAAAAATTGTCAATCATCTCATAAACATAATTTTTCTCTCCACTTTTTTTTAGGATTGTAATTTTAAGAAAATGATCATTAAATTGAAAGACATGATATTATTTAAAGCTATATGATGCATAGAAAATGATTGCACTATACATATAATTGAATATTGTCAAATCTTGTCTATTGATAAAAGACCATTTCTAGTGAAGCAGCATTACTATTGGAAGACTTACTTGACCTCTGGCCCCTTTTGCTTATTATTACAACAAAAAAACCTTCTTATCTTTATTGGTCTTTGGATTATGTTCTATTTATATACGCGTTCGTGTGCCGTGTCCGATTGATCAATCAAAATCAAGAAATGGTTCTACTATTTTCACTTACTATAAATTCGAACTTTTTGTTGTACTAAAAATTTGTCAAACTGCATTTATCTATATACTTTCTTAGTTCCTTGTTTCTTCTCTACATTCTGCACTCAAATAGTATCACTTGGCTTGAAAGATCTAGGGGCGTTGTTTGTTTTGTTTCCATAAGTTTTTATTCAAAATGACGACAATGATCGACCACGCTACTGTCAAGCCATCGAATGAGAGGTTACCTCCAAAACGAGGCAAGATCAAAGTTGAGATATTTCGCCTTCTCTTGAAAATCGCAGAAGAATTCTGCCAAAGTTGCTTCATCTATAACAAGAAAACATGAACCGAAGATCCAGAGGATAGTTATATTGTTGTTGCAAGAACCAAGGCTCCTTCATCACTTCACACTTCACAAGTTTGGTTTGTGCCAATTAGCAAATAGGCATCCGTTCCGCTTTACTGAATTGTTCTCTTTTATCGAACATATGTGGATCCAATCACGATCTTCTGGTTTTTTCCTAGTTGTATTTGTAGTGACAATGATTTGGTGATGTAATAGTCCGCAGCTGTCTCAGAATCTCTGCGGCAGAGCTGCTTGAATGTGTATCTCGAATAATGGTTAATTGTCTGTCTAAATCCCATAACAGTAGTAAAGTTATGCATACTTGATTGAATGTCACATTTTTTACTTGTAGTGGGTACTATAGATGTTCGGCATTGGAGGCTGAAGAGCTCCATGCCAACACCTCAATAGTCCACCATCGTTGCATCTTCATAAGTAAATAGACACAAGTTCAGTAATCGCTAGTCCATGCACGAAACTAAATAATTAATTGTACTCATAATTTCTGCTAAAGAACAATAACTTAAGATGAGCATATCTGAGGAACAAACAAACGAACAAGTTTCCATTGTATATCATCCACATCAAAACTGATTCGAATTCTCATATTCAAGGTCTCTGCCTGACAACTATAACTCAAATGCAACTCAACAACCAACACTAAAAGTCATCAAACAAAAGGACAATGTATTAGACAGTGCACTCTGTCACTCTAGTCCTAATACATAGAAGTGCATTATCAACCGCATAAGGTTATGTCACAGTCTCTCAACCAAAATAAGATTGGAAGATGGTCCCCCATCATTGTGACATTTACCTCGGCTGGTTGAGCATAATATTCAAGAAAAGATTATAAATTGACTCATGCTCCGGGTTCATTGATTCGTAAAGACGTCTTTGCCAAGCTTGCCTCTAGTTCATTCAATTCATCCATATCCAGATCATCATCATCATCAACGTCAATTTCTTCATCAGCGTCGTTATTACCATTATCCTGATGACCTGCCATCGAGGAACTTGGCCCATCCGCAGAAGAATCCTTGTCAACCTAAAAAATGAATATTAAGGCATCAAATATCATTTTATAACCCATCTGCCTAGTTTAGCAAGAGAACATAGAGGGCAAAAACACTATTTCTATTAGTAGTAAAACAAACAACATTAACAAAAAACATGCCCGGCCTAGAGCCTCCAAAGAGGTTATTGCCTAAGCTGGGTTAAGAGAGGTTTGTATGCAGCCTTAACAAAACCATTTGAGTAGCGTGTGTGATTAAGCAACCACCGATAAAAATTTGGTAAAGTTGATAAATCACCAAGTTCCATGGTTCTTCTTTATAGAACCCACATGGAAGGGATGAAATGTGTAGGAATGAGGCCATATCTATGACAAAGGTTAATATCGACGAGGGAAGTCAAAAGGAGAAACCACTTGTTTTGGTACTATATATTCACCAAGGCAACAAACACAATAGTGATTTTCACACTTCTTGGCTTGCCCCTCACTTAGCTATTTCATTATAAATGTGTTTCAACAATGCATATATGAGCCAACAGAGTCGGCAAAAACAAGAAACTATAATGGAACATGTATATACATGACCCCTACAACGATAAATGTACTTCTTACATGTACTTATTTCTTATATCTTCATTGGTTGGTAGAGGTTTGGCTGAGGTTTTAGCTCATGGACAATGAAAATATAAAGTCGGATGTTTATATCATCCCTCAAGTTAATACTTCTGGACATTGTAAATTATAATCATATGAATGCAACATAACGCTTAGAATTATATAAATTCAGAATGTGTCTCTAAGTTGCCCCAAAAGGGATGCACATACATATCTATTTATGTATACCTTAGGCACTAACTTAGCTAATAGTGACTTGCAATAAAGCTATCAACAACATAACGATAAAGCACTCACCTTTACTTGAGGAACATCTGATTCATCTTCTCTTTGGTACTTGTCATATGCCTCAGCATCATCTACAAACAAACTGGCATCTGACAAGAAGAGCTCACGACCACTGTCAAAGACGAAGAACATGTGTGAGAAACAATAGCCATGACTAAACCAGATAATTCTCAATTATACCCCAGAATAATGGCTTAGTACAATACCTCATACGATCATTCTTAGCCCTATCTGCCCTTTGTGCAGCCAATTTGGCATCTCTTTCTTCTGTCTTCTTTCTTTTCCATTCCATGAACAAAGCAGTAGTCAAAGGCGTTGATGCAGTTAATTTAGCACGCTAAAAGGGGAACCAAAACAACCCGAACCTCAATTAGAGAAATGAAATAAAATTCTTTATATAGAGCATCTTTTAAACAGTAATAGGATTGTATTGCAAAAAATTACAACAATTACCTGGTTTTCAATCTCTTCCTCGATGGCTACTTTCTGACCTTCCTCCTCCAATAGGGCTTTCATCTGTGATTTCAAGACATATCCCGGGGGAAGGGCATGACGATAATGGCACTCTTTACTACCATTTGGGCATGCCCAAAACCAACCATATTGCTTTTTTTCTACTGCTTCCAGAAAGTATTTGCATACCTACAGATGAATTGACAGTTTATACTTACGAGAAAGAAAACATATCGCATGTGCTTCGCTCCTCTTGCTTAAACATGATTTAGAAGTTAAAATCACTTGATTGATGACGAAAGATATAAGTGACGCAGTCTACTCCTAGTCTAAGATTGTTCAACAGGAACAACGTAATGTACATATATGGAAGCAATTTAGAAGTCTATAAGTGGCAACAACTCTCCAAACAGGCATAATAATGTGAAAACAACTGAGAAAAACCATAGCATTTTAATTAATAGCTCAGAAGGTATCACTAACACATTGTGAACGACAGGCATAACAATAAATTTCCAAAGGAAAGTCTTTTACACAACAGGGGGAGGGAGGGAAGGAGGATGAAGACCAAAAAAAACTCACGATGTCAGTTGGCTTATTCTTGTTGTACTCCTTACTTTTAGATTCCACAACCTTCTCTAACATTTCTTGGTCCCAATCTTCCATGGTCCCGTTTTGTTCCTCTATTTACAAGATAATAATAATAATAAAAAATAAAAATATATTTCCAAAACAATATCTCAACAAGCCTTTCAGTGTAGGAAAGAAAGCTTGGCATGCAATTACCATCATCGCGCTTGTCACTATAAATATCAATCTTCTCTCCTTTCCTTTGGATATTCAAATCATGTGAGAACTTGCACTTAAATCCTTTAGCACACTGACCATGCTTAAAAAACTCACATAATATAGATTTTGGATCAACACCTGGATCATACAAGTAACCATATTAGTTATTATAAAGGCAACCCTGCCTATGCATTTCACAAACACTAAAAATCTTTTTACACTGTTAATAATCATTAGTAAATATATTAAGTCTCGTGATTAACTAACACCAATAACAAATCAGAAGCGTGCAAATCACAAGAGGAGTTAAAAAACACTAATAAGAATACTCCATAATAGATTAAAAACTAACCCCCCCCTCCCCCACCACCACCACCGCAATAAGATTGTCTTGTACTGAATGTTGAACTTAAATAGTTTTGAATAATACCTGATGTCCTTTTATCAAAAGAAAGTATATTTAACCAACTCTATAATGAAAGTAACAATGTTGATTCAAATCAAAGTTATGAGTGTTCATTAAGTTCACAAAAGTTTGTTAATTTTGACCATTAGAATCGCACTAACTGATCTCTTTAGGTATTTATCAAGTACTTGTTTGAAAATGTAATACAGTAGTATGAAGGAATACCCAATGGGACTTTAGGCTGACTGATCGCAACCTTGAAGAGCTCATTCAGCTCTTTCTCTCTCGCCAATGCCTCGTCTTTCTTTTTCTGTCACACACCAAACCAATCAATAAATCAAGTGTATCGATTCTTCCACTCCAACTACCGATAACTACACTCCATTAAGTCATTAATTTCAATTCACTTTACACTATAACCAGGGTGTCAACCAACGAGTGGATTAATAAAATTATCGACCCACATCAATAAATCACGGCTAATGATTTTTCACTCCACTTCCCTATAACTACACTCCACCAATTCGTTAATTTTAATCCACTTTATCACTCTAACGATAGGGTCAGTATCAACGAGGCGAATACTAAAAGTGTACCTTGGCTTCGACTTTTTTGGGGTCAACTTTGGGTTGGACATTCTGCTGGAGGGTTTGTACATATTTCTGGACATTCTTGGACTTGCTTTTGTTCTTGAGACCAAAGGTCTTGTCTTCAACTACCTTTTGCTTTTTCGCTAAATCTGCTTTCGACTGCTTTGGAGGCATTGTTTTCTTCTTCAATCACTCAAATTTCAATCTGATTGAATTGTTTATTGCACGAATTTAGGGTTTTTAAGCCCTAAATTGGAAAAAGATGAAGATTTTGGCTTTGGAAGGGTTTTCGCTACTGAAGCCGGAACATGATTGTTGTTTTAATTTTATTTTGCATTTTCCACTCCTCATTTTAGTTTTTTTTTATTAAAAAAGATGAGTAAGTTCTAAACTCGTAACTCACTTCATCATTAATTATAAAAAAAAAAAAATTATTGATTGAACTAATACGTTGATTATTGTCCATATAAATCTAAAAATTTGATTTAGATAATTGGTTGTATTGATAAGAATTCGATCCAATTTTGATTCTGAGTCCAGGTGTGATCATTATCGAGTAACCAAAATTATGGTTCGACTTAGGCTTAAATAGACTCTATAAATATATTGAATAATCGAGATAATAACCTAATTAGTCACCAAGGTGAACGTAATTTCTTCAAACTCATTCGTAACATAATTCATATACTTACCTATAAATGTTTTTCATGTATTTAGAAATAAATTTAAAAAAACCTGTTCTTATACCGGTTTTGGCATAAGAATTGAATCTATATAATTACTCGTACAAATTTGTCATGTCATCATTAAAATTGATCTCGGTAACCATTGAAAAAATATTATCTCTAGTTAGTTTAAATACATATATATCATATATTACTTATAAGCGTTTTCAATTTCAAAATAGTATCATTTTTCATGCTCTAATTTAAATCCCGGAATTGCTCCGGAATTTAAGAATTTTATTAAAGGTTTCCATCTTGTTGTCTTATGTACATAACGGAACCTTATAGAATGAGTATTGCTAAAGAAATAACAACAATGGTAACGTATGAGAATGTCACACTTGGAAAACTGAAGAAACACCATCACTCCATCGGGTATGTAATATTTACCGCACATATATTTGCCAACTAGATGCCTTGAGAGTTAAAACAGATTCGAGAAGGGCTTTCAATGCTAGCCGGAATAGGCCTTTCTTCACGCTAAATAATTTTCGTGTGCAGATGAATACTATTCAAGGCTGAATGAGTCAGAAGTTGAAGTATATCAACAAACAATGTATAGCTCTACTAACAAAATCCCTAGGCCAAGTAGACATCAACATTGGAAAGTAAACTATATTGCTTTCATGTGTTTGAGATTAACTTTCTAATTGCCTTAATCTTTGATGCCTCCTCCTACATTACTGGAAGAAGACATGGATTTCAGATTAACTTTTTATATAGACAAAGTACAATCAAATTAAGTTGTATTCCCAAAACAGGATGGACTATATAAATATTACATTTCAACTAGGCTTAAACCTATATATATGAGATTGCGTTTTTGGCTTTACATGAAGGGTGATAAAATTTGGGGAAGGGATTGTGACAATATGGAGTCGTCTTAAAGAAGATTGAAGTGTTTGAGAACAAGAAATGAAACTGAAGAGTGATAATTCCATTTTCGTAAGACAAACAATAAAAACTTCACCGTTAGTGAAATTGCAATGATAAAAAACAACCTACAATGAAATCACAAGGACTATATCATTAAGCTTTGCAAAAATGTATCACATTAAAGCTTAAGAACATCCAAATCTTGAGTTAATCGAATAACCTCGTGGAAAAGTCTCTCGCTAGTGACAAAAATGTCCCGGTTCGAAGCTCACCTCATCGCTAATTTACAAACAAAAAAAAGAACATCCAAATCACTTAATTATTTTTTGAAAAACAATATTACTGTATTTTATATCAGTTGTGGTGTCTTGAATCGAGCAAACACACCACATCAAATTAACTTTAAAAATTTAATTTCATCTATATTCAGGGCCTGTTTGTTAAACTTTTTCAGCACTTAAAATGAATGTATTCAATACTTATTTAATTAAGTCTGTTTGTTAATAGAAAAAATTAAGTACTGAACATAATCAGACCTGAATGAAATCCTTAACAAAAAATTAAGTCAAAATTTGCTACTTAATTTTCTCCTCTTAATGACTTAATTCTACAATTCTTTGAAAACCCCAATTTGTCCTTCCTTAATTATTTCAAACTCATACATTCTTATTCAAATCAAATTCAATTATTATTATTATTATTATTACTATACTTTAATTATTATTGTTGTTACTATTATTATTATTATAATCATTATTATTCTCATTATTGTTATTATTATTATTATTATATATCATCATTATTAATATATTATTATAATTTTGATTATTATTGCCATTATTTTTATTAATTATTATTATCACTTTATTATTATTATTATTAACATCATTATTAATATTTTATTATTCTCATTACTATTATTATTATTATTTTCATTTTGATTATTATTATTATTATTATTATTATTATTATTCTCATTATTATTATTATTATTCTCATTATTATTATTATTATAAATATTTTATTATCTTCATTACTATTATTATTATTATTATTATTATTATTATTATTATTAATATTGCTACTCTTATTACTATTATCAAGAATATTATTATTATTATCATTAATATTATTACTAATTTTATTATTATTCTTATATTATTGTTATTTTGATTCTTAATATTATTCTTTTTCATATTATTATTAATATTTGTGTTATTAATGTTAATATTATTATTATTATTCTCATTTATTAGTCATATTCATAATATTATAATTTAATTATTAATATTTTGAATTCATTTATTTTTTGTAATATTTATAATTAAATTATTAATATTTATGTAGTATTATTTATTTATTTATTTAATATTTGAGTTTTAATATTATATATGTTCGTTGACTTTTTATAATTTACTGAATGACATTAATTATTTTGTTTTGATTTTATTAATTAATGAATCATAATATTATATGAATAGTAATATTATATTTATACTTATTACAATGTAGTTTATAATATTTATACATAAGGAAGTGTGGTGGGGGCAAATTTGTCAATACAACATAACTTGAGTAATTTTCAGTGAACTGTTATCAAACATTTAAATTTTTCAGTTTTCAGATTCAGTTTTCAGATTCAGTTTTCATTCAGATTCAGACATTCAGTATTCAGTCATTCAGATTCAGAGTTCAGACTTCAGATTTCAGACATTCAGATTTAACAAACATGCCCTCAGTCTAAACACACCACATCAAATTTATGTCCCTATGCACAAATAGCAACATGTAAGCACGAACGTTCGGATGCAAACTATCCAAATTATGAAAAAGGATGCGGGCATGGCAACCCGGCATCACTAAGGTTATGCCTAGAATATCCTTGAAAATATATGAAACATTCAACTGATCTGCAACTTTTCTCTTCCATCTTCATTCTTCCTCATCTCAACCCCCCCCCCCCCCTTAAATGGCGGCCATCATCCGCCTCTTTAAATCCACCACCGCAATATCCACCACTCGGAGGCATATCTCCACCACCACATCCGCCGCAGCCACCACCCAGTGGAACTCACACAGACCAGATCCGAAACCAAGAAATGTCCAATGGGTGTTCCTAGGATGTCCAGGAGTAGGTAAAGGCACCTACGCTAGTAGACTTTCCACGTTCCTTGGTGTCCCTCATATTGCCACTGGTGATCTTGTCCGTGAGGAACTGTCTTCCTCTGGCCCTCTTTCTAAACAAGTATGCATTTTTTTTGTACGAATGTTGTGATAATTATATGTTGTTATTTATATAGTTATGCTATGTCTGTTTGACTGCTTGTATACTTCCATTTCAGATATAATTAAAAGTCTAAAACTAAAGGAAGCCTTGTCCAATTAAATGGGGGGTCATATATGAATAGGACGTCTTCATTAAGCTCTATGTTGGGTCATTTTCTATGTCACCAAGAAAATGAATACAACTATGATTTTATTGTTGCATTTAAGCATCCTGGTAATCGAAAAGTTTACATTTTAAGTGTTCAGAGATGTTATATGTCAGTTTATATACCTTCAGTTCAAATTCCAGACGAAACTGTTGCTAAATTGAGATGAGTAATGAATGAAGCTGGTTTAATTAGTGCATTTAAGCATCAGGGTCACTGAAAAAATTGTATTTTGAAGTATCTAGATGTTCTCGTTATGTCTATTTATATACTTTTATTTTGTATGACACTGTGAACATGAAATGAATAGCGAAAAGGTGGTTTGAATACTGCATCTAACTGATTTAAGCATTTGGGTTATTGGAAAGGTGAAATTTTTCGTATCTAGTGTATACAAGTTTGTTTAAATGGTTTCCAATATCTCTTGTCCTCATTGGACAAAATTGTGTACGATGAGGGGTAGTGATACATAAATTTATTATATTGTCGATACAGTGACTCATTTGAGGAAAAGGTCAACCGTCGAAATTCAAAACTTGAAAATCTTTTTGGGATTAAGGAGTATATAGCATGCTATTAATTTGGTCCTTATATGAATTGTGTGTTGCAGCTGGGAGAGATTGTAAATCAAGGAAAACTGGTGTCAGATGAGATTATTATAAATTTATTATCAAAGAGGCTTGAGTCTGGGGAAGCTAGGGGTGAAGCAGGTTTTATTCTTGATGGATTTCCTCGAACAGTACGACAGGCAGTAAGTCCTTCGCAACTTGCAATAGTGTAGTTAATAAGTTGTTGAGATGCATTTATATACTTGATATCTTAAATTGTCTATTGAAATCAGCTATGCCATCTATTATTGTTTGCGTTTGATTTTCACTATTATTGTTTTATGCATCTGCAGGAAATATTGGATGATGTAACTGACATTGACTTGGTAGTTAATCTCAAGCTCCCAGAGGGTGTATTGATTGAAAAGTGCCTCGGGCGACGAGTTTGCAGCCAATGTAAAAAGAACTTCAATGTGGCTTGTATCAATGCTGAGGGCGAAAATGGGAGGCCTAGTATATCGATGGCCCCACTTCTCCCTCCTCCTGACTGTGCATCAAAACTGTTTACTCGGTCTGATGATACTGAAGTTGTAGTGAAGGAAAGGCTCCGCATATACAATGAAAAGGTATTACATATGTTTTTCAACTTCATGCTCAAGGAGCATAGGGTACTTGCGTTGGTTATCTAGATTTATTCTAAAAAAATGTCTCGTTATTGCTTGAACCGTCGTTGGGTGAATTTTTCTCAAATTTCTCATAACTAACTAATTTCCATATCTGAACTGTTTTTGTAACTCTAATATTCACTGATTGTTAACCGATATTATATTTTTATTGAATCATTCTGGGTGTCAACAGAGTCAGCCTGTTGAGGAGTTCTACCGTAGCCAAGGGAAGTTACTTGAGTTTGATTTGCCGGGAGGGATTCCAGAATCTTGGCCTAAGTTGCTCGAGGTTCTTAACCTTGATGAACAAGAAGAGAAACAGTCTGCTGCAGCGTAGCCTTTGAACTGAGTGGGTTTGGTTGGTGGTTGCCACAGAACTATCAAACTTGGAATGCATAACGATTTTGCAGAAGAAACGATAGACTTTCATCTTTTGAGAGATTTACTTTTTTATTCCTTTCTCTCTGGAAATAAGAAAATGGGCATGATGTTTTTCACTCGATATTACGAGATGAAAACCAAACATTTATTCCTTAGAAATTTGCTTCGCCGATGTAATAAATACAAAGAATTAATATGTTGTAAGGCTTATTTTCTTTTGACCCCTGAAGTATTGAGACGCTTTTAATTTGCCCCCTGAATGATTAATCTTTTTAATTTATCCCTGAACGATTTATCTTTTCAATTTACCCCCTATTTTTTTCGTTTCGCCCCCTGAAATATTTTTTTCGCCAACAAAGTGAATTGAGGTAAGGGCAAAATCGAAAATGCACATATAATTAGATTTTGAGGCAAAATTTGTAATAATTAAATATGCGGGTTCACTAATAAAATTCAAAAAAATATTTTTCATTAATAAATAATTTAAAAAATTCCCCTCCTTCTTTCCCACCCCACCCCTACCCAACCCCCCTCCCCCTCCTTCATCTTCCCTGTAACCCCCCGCCCCCAACCCCTCCACGCACCCCCCACCTGCAAAAGTTCTCATTCTTCCGCTATAGAAAGTTCCCTTGGGCACAGGGACAAAAGAAGTACCAATTGATATTTCATAATTTTATTGGTCTGTTTGGATTGGGGTGAATCAAGGGGAATCAGGGAGAATTTAGTTTTTTTTTGTGTTTGGGAACCTAATAATTTTCTACCCTAGGAGAAACTATTCATCTTGATTCACCCCATTACCCCTCATTCCCCTCCAAATCTCTACCCTCCAAATCCAAAGGGGAATCAAAGAGAATACAATATTAAACATTAAAATATACTATTCTCCCTGATTCTCCTAGTTCAAAATCATGGTACCCAAACAACAATAAAATATATTCTCCCTGATTCTCTTCTCCTAATTCATCCCAATCCAAACGGACCATATAAGACTAGGTAAATTTTGTTAAATTTTATAAATTAAACCACCATGGTCAGGTGGACAACTATGAACTTTCCCAATAGATATATATTACACTGTAAGGCTTGATATAGTTTATTATATGGTGAAAATTCCACTACCATGGTCAGGCGGACAGTGTATAAGTAGGTAACACTTCAATTATAATCGTGATTGCAATTTGATGAGAAAACTAACAAAGAAAGGTAAGCTTAATTCATACGTGTTTGGTGGAGCAAGTCGTCATAGTACGTGTTTGGTGGATCAAGTCTTTAATAATAAATCAAGTTCTCATTTTTAAGCTTAAAGATCAGCTAGCAATGTAAAGCCAAGTTTAATTTCTTATGTGTAGAAAAAGATTGTTATCACATGGGGGTGGGGTGGGGGTATAGGGGTAGGGGTGGGGTGTGAGGAAGAAGGAGGGGTTAATTTGAAAAATATAGTTTTGTTATTATTAAAAGGTGTTCAAAAAATTAATAAGTTTGTTATTCCAAGTTTGCCATTCTTTTAAAATGAAATTTAATTTGATTTTACATTTCAGTGGGTAAATTAAAAAGATGGATAGTTCAGTTCCTGATCTGAAAAGATGAATCGTTTAGGGGGCAAATCGAAAGCGTCTCAATAGTTTATGGGGTCAAAAGAAAATAAGCCTATATTGTAATATTGATATGTTTTGACCTTTGTGATTGAACAATGCTCTTCAATAATCTACCCTTTCAATATGACATAGAATTTCTTCCAATGCTAACCATTACCTTGAATGGACCATAATATGCATTGTGATACATGTGACCATGTATAATGAACATAACTTTTTTAATTAATTTAATAATTAGTGATGAAGTGAGTTTTGAATCTAGGCGATATTTCTATATGTAGGCCTCTTCACGAACCAGTTTGCTCACAAATTAGTTCGTTAAAACCGGCTCGTTTGTTCTCTCGGTTTGATTTTCAAACCGATTACGATGCGGTTAAACGGACCGTAATTCGTTTCAACTCGCCGGTAATCGCTCGGTAAAACCGTTCATAAAATTTATTTTATAAAAATATATTTTTAATTCTAATCGGTAACAATTCGTTACAAATCGCTCGTTAATCGTTCTTTAAAATTGTTTATAATGTTCATTTTTATTTAATAAATTATACCAAAACTATCCGATTTAAGAGTGGAAAACAGATTACGATTGAAACGATTAGCGGTTTTTTTTTTGAACTGATTAACAAACCGTTTTTTTTTTTAGAATTTATGCGAATCGATTAATGATTCGGTTTTTTCCAAATTAATTTCGAAATGGTTACGAATCAAATTTTCAAACCGGTTTTATTAACGATCCGATTTACGAGTGAACCGGTTTGATTTTCGATACTAACCGGTTTGGTCCAAAACCGATTTGGACCGGCTCGTTAACAGCTCTAGCTGTTTGCTTGCTCAAGTGTCCGAGTGAATCGCCCGACATGCAAATCTTACGGACGAAGACACCACTAATTTTGAGCTAAGAATCCAGTTCACATTAACCGCACTCCTTGAAGGGAAAAGTTATTTCTCTCTTAACGTCTAAATTTTATGTCACCGTATCTTAATACTTTAACAAGTTGTCAGGCGAAGCATGAAACGTGTAAAGAATGCACAACTTTTCTCGGACTCGAGTATTCCATCCGACCCAAGTCCATATCCGATGGACCCATCAGGCCATCATGTTTCATATTTTATCATATTTAAACTTTAAAGTAGGTTGACTATGATGTAATCTCTTAAACCAAGCATCCAAGCCCAATGACGGCTTAGCCCTCGGCCTTCTTTTTCTAGGGCACAAAAGCGTACCACATTATCACATATCCATCCGTCGGATCACTTTGATCCAACGGCCCACACAAAAACCCTAAAGTGACCTCATGCATTTCACGCTATATATACACACTCCTCTTCGATTCACCCATTTTCTCTATACACTCTCCATCTTCCTCTAGCTGCTTCCTCATTCATTTCTTGTAAGCTCCTCTTTCAATTTATTATTTTATTAATTATTTATTCTTCATTGTTTCATGCTGAATATATATTTATTTGTGTATGCTTATTATTTTCATAATTGTTAGATTTGTTTAATTATATATGTTATATAATTGTATGATCTATGTATTAATCTGCTATGTTATGTTGACTTTGTGTATGAAATATAATAGATCTGTATGTATTGATGCATGTTTATGACTTCCAATTTGATTTATGATTTCTCAATACTGATTTCTTTGATCTAATCTATAGGATACGATCTATAATATATGCCAAATTATTTTTTATTTTTCTATATTTTAATTTATTTTTCATAGTTAATGAAATTATGTAGATCTATGTCAATTGATGGACATGTTAAAGACATATATTGTGTTTAATTAAAAAGATTCTGCGTATATGTAATGAATACCAATTTAGATCTATGCGAGCTTACTTCTTGATTTAAGTATATTATTCATGAATATTTAATATGATTTATATAGTCACTTGATGAAAGTGTATATAGATATATGTTTTCATGATTTATATGTTATCAGTTCAAGTAATTTTATGGAAATCTATATTTTAATGAATTATATGTACGAATTGTATGTTATACTCTATTATATAATTTGTTTCTTTAAACGTCATATTGTAATGGTTGCATTAACGTTTCTTAGCATTCATATTTTGTTCTACATGTGATGAATAATATTTAGTAAGTGTTGTTTTTCTGTTTTGCATTGTCTAAATGTCTATTTATCTATTATTGGTTGATTGCAGAGTACTAGTTCAGAATGGGTAAAGAAAAGATTCATATCAGCATTGTGGTCATTGGCCATGTCGACTCTGGAAAATCGACCACAACCGGTCACTTGATCTATAAGCTTGGAGGAATTGACAAGCGTGTGATCGAGAGATTCGAGAAGGAAGCTGCCGAGATGAACAAGAGGTCATTCAAGTACGCATGGGTGTTGGACAAACTTAAGGCCGAGCGTGAACGTGGTATTACTATTGATATTGCCTTGTGGAAGTTTGAGACCACCAAGTACTACTGTACCGTCATTGATGCTCCTGGACACAGAGATTTCATCAAGAACATGATTACTGGTACCTCCCAGGCCGATTGTGCTGTCCTCATCATTGACTCCACCACTGGAGGTTTTGAAGCTGGTATTTCAAAGGACGGACAGACCCGTGAGCACGCTCTTTTGGCTTTCACCCTTGGTGTGAAGCAGATGATTTGCTGTTGTAACAAGGTTTGTTTATATCCTAAAGCTGATTGTATTTTGTATTCTTGTCCTTAGTGATTTCTCTTGTTAATTAATTGGCATTTGTTTTGTTCTTGCAGATGGATGCCACTACCCCCAAATACTCAAAGGCACGATACGATGAAATCATCAAGGAGGTGTCATCTTACCTCAAGAAGGTCGGATACAACCCCGAGAAGATCCCCTTCGTCCCCATCTCTGGATTTGAGGGTGACAACATGATTGAGAGGTCCACCAACCTCGACTGGTACAAGGGACCAACCCTCCTTGAGGCTCTTGATCAAATCTCTGAGCCAAAGAGGCCCTCAGACAAGCCACTTCGTCTGCCACTTCAGGATGTGTACAAGATTGGTGGTATTGGAACGGTGCCCGTGGGACGTGTTGAGACTGGTGTGATCAAGCCCGGTATGGTTGTTACCTTCGGTCCTACTGGTCTGACAACTGAGGTCAAGTCTGTTGAGATGCACCACGAAGCTCTTCCAGAGGCTCTTCCCGGTGACAATGTGGGATTCAATGTTAAGAATGTTGCAGTCAAGGATCTCAAGCGTGGTTATGTTGCATCCAACTCCAAGGATGACCCAGCCAAGGAAGCTGCCAACTTCATCGCCCAGGTCATAATCATGAACCACCCTGGTCAGATCGGAAATGGATATGCACCAGTGCTGGATTGCCACACCTCTCACATTGCTGTGAAGTTTGCCGAGCTAGTCACCAAGATCGACAGGCGATCTGGTAAGGAGCTTGAGAAGGAGCCCAAGTTCTTGAAGAACGGTGATGCCGGTATGATTAAGATGATTCCCACCAAGCCCATGGTTGTGGAGACGTTCGCCACCTACCCACCACTTGGTCGTTTTGCCGTGAGGGACATGCGTCAAACTGTTGCTGTTGGAGTCATCAAGAGTGTGGAGAAGAAGGACCCAACCGGTGCCAAGGTTACCAAGGCAGCAGCCAAGAAGGGTGCAAAATGATCTACTGCAAATCCATTTCAGGAATTTTAATTAATGTTATGTCGTAGTACTGTTATGTAAGTTTTACTTCTACATTCCTTTTAGCCTTCGGCTTTGAGGAATAGGTGTGGTAGATCTTTTACATCTGAAACAATTTTATATTTTGCAATTTTTTTTTATATTTAGAGGTGCTTGGCTTGTCCTTGCGGCTCAAAAATTTTCTTGTTATTGCGGATATTGTGTTGAAAGTCATTTTCTTTTTCTTGTTATCTATGATGTCTCTTTTATGCTTATTTTTGAAATCTAGTTCAACTTAAACTTTGTTATATTATGGTTGGAATTATTCAACTTCTCCAAAAATTACTCCAAATTTGTTTTCTTTTCTAAGTGGATATATATGAGTGTACGAGTCAGATCTCCCCTTAAAATTATCTACATTTGTTAGTAACACTAACAGATTTTGATATAAAACACTAATCGAGTAAAGATGGCTTCTTGTAATTTACATCGACTGTTTCTTTAGTAACTCACTTCTATTGAACGTTTACGTCAATGTTTTTTTACTATGGGGGTGTGTATAGAAGATCACTAGTTTGAAACTCGTTTTGTATCCCTTCTTAGTAATTTTTAACATATTGGTTAGAACCCGTATAGTCAAATTTTGACAATTAACTTTTATTAGTTGATAAGAAGTTATATAGTCATGTTGGATCATCTCAATCTATATTTTTATAATATCATCCTTTTATAACTTCTACATGTGTAAAATTAGATATATTTTCGTGAAAAGTCAAAATAATAGCTTATAAGAAAACATAGAGAGTAATAGTTAACTAGATTAAATTATACATGTGTTAATATATATTTTTGATATGGAATAATATATTCTTGTGGGATCTTGTTAGATTCGTCTCAATATATATTTTTGAAATATCAACTTTTTATAATTTTTTCATATGTAGAATAAGAGATTTTTACGTTTTAAATCGTGTTTTGTTGACCATAAAAGCTAAAATATATCAATTATTTCGGGATGAAAGAAGTATTTACGTTCACCGTGGCTAGTTAGATTAATTAGAAAACTAATTTGTTTTGTATTTTATTTGAAACTGACACGCTTATACCACCACGCATGTTAGTAATACTAGTGGTTTGGTCTAAGACGAATTTGACGAGTTATGTGGGAGCGTGTTCAACCGGATTACATAACATAACATAAAATATTAATGATTTGAGCAAGTTTGAATTACACATTTAGCGAATTTTGACACATTTTATAAACTAAACTATTAACGAGCGAATATAGTTCGTTCAATGACCATTCCATAAGTAAATTACACCCTCAACTTGGTGGTAGTTTTTCAACTTTTAGGTACATGCTGATCCTCCCTCCAAACGAATTTGTTGTTTGTTAAAGAGTCTAATTCGGGAGGACATCAACTTCGGATGTGTGATGTGCATCTTAACATTGTTTGATGCTCATTTCTTAATGGTGCGTTTGGATTGTGGTGAATCTATGTGAGGGTAAACATTTAAATTAACTAGGTTAGGTGAATGTAGGTGAAACAATTATAATTTCTGTTTGGATACTATTATCCTTCTCTAGGTGAAACCATATATTTAATAACTTAAAAACCAATATTCTAAAATTATTAACTATTAAACTGACATTTATATAATTCTCTTTATTTCAAAGCAAAACACCTTGTCCCCATGTTACTTGTTTACGAGTAGTACCGGTTAATTATGATTTGCTCTTTTATTTCATCCCTCATCAATATTGACGATTAAAAATATGACTTGAAATATTTTTTATATATTATAATTCCACATTTATAAATCTGCTTTAAACTTAAGTTTTATACTAAATTAAAACATTGAAATTTATTAATTTTGACTAGTACGTTTCACGTATAAAAATGAGACACTTGATATATGATAACGAATTGAAATTAACAAGTTTATATATATATCATGGAACTGGTAACAAATGAATTTAAGTCACATATTACATATACTACTAATTAAAAAGATTTTAATTAGAATTGAGTGTTATCAAGAAAAGTTAATATATTATATATGTTACTCACGAATTAAAAGTGAAAATAACAAAAGGTGATTTTGGATTACGTCAACAAATAATATATATGGGCGGTAGATTAAGGCTTAAATTCCGACAGGTCCCTTAACTTTGATCATCTGGTCAATTTGGCCCCTGAACTTTGAAAATAGGTCTACTTGCCCCCTGAACTTTCACAACAGGTCATTTTGACCATTTTCATAACTGTTCAGGGGCAAATTAACAAATTTTAATTTTTCATGAAGGACAAAATAGGAATTTAGTATATAATAGACATTTTGAGGTCACTTTTAATAAAAAAAATATATTAGGGCTCTTTTAAAAGAAAATAAAATTATTAATGGTGAACGGTTTTAGGGTGGGGGTTTATTATTATTTAATAATTTAATATTAATTTTATGTTACTTTTTAAATTTTTTAAATTTTAAATTACTTTGTCTATTATAAATTGACTCGTAATGCCTATTATTGTTGTATGCCTATTTTACCCTTCATTTTAAGGTGAAAATGGCCAAAATGACCAGTTAGGATAGTTCAGGGGGCAAGTAGACCTATTTTCAAAGTTCAGGGGCCAAATTGACCAGATGAGCAAAGTTCAGGGGCCTGTCGGAATTTAAGCCATTTTTTTTTGAAGGCAAGAAGCAATAGTACGAGGGTATTACTATTTTTTGGGAGGGAAATAATTGATGGACGGAAATGTTATTAACGGGTATTTTAGTCTGATATAATAATAATAATAATTTTAATTCGTTAACCTAGCATTATCCACCGATTTTGGGGTGAATGATTTGAGGGTGAATGTGTTAATCTACATTAACCTATTAATTTTTTTTTTCTGGTTCCAATATGACTGTATTATCTCTTATCGACTAATGAATATTGATGATAAAACATTTCATAATTTAACTCCTAAAATAGAAATAGTCCAAACAATTTGGGATGGAGGGAGTACTTAACACCCTCTCCTCCCATATCTTTTTTTTTTTGCTAGATAATGCATTAAATAGAATCGAAATAAGAACTACACTGTCTGAGCCTTTAAGGCCGCTACATTACATCTCATGTGACATGAGTTAAAACAACAGATAGAGATATCATAAAGGTTTTCAAAGCATCCTAAATTAGTTGGAAACCACAAAATGTTGCAATTAGACAAAATGATTTTGGTCTTCTAATTTCTCCATTCTTCCGAGTTGCATATCGACTTGAAGTGACTAGTCCATATCTGTGAAGTAAATGAATCAGTGACAATGAAGATATTATGATGCTTATAAAGCTCCATAAGGAAAAATAATGTGAAGATGATTTCACCGAAGGAAGTTAAATCAAGAGTAGTGTCTTCCTCATTAGTAGCCATTACATTGCGACCGTAGAAGCAATGTCTAGATCCTTTGACATAAAGCGAAGTGATCCATCGAGGGTGTTGTTCATTTCGTGTCCCTTTTCTTACAAGTTCTTTGACAGTCATTCAGGGAGATAGGAAAACAATTGTCTATAGTATAGGTAAGTCTCATATCTGGAACATGATAAGATTGATTTGGAGGCTTCTTATCATTGGAAAATTTTGCATTCTTCCATTTACTAACCACGACTTTGTGTAAAGCCATGGTATTCTCCAAGGTGGGTGTGATATCATTGAAGACAGCGTAATTTCTAGTAAGCCATATCGACCAAAGAATACCACAAAAGTTTAGTAAATCATGATTACTAATGTGCTTTTTTGTTTTTCTATTTTTATATATCACCAAAGAAATTGTGTTTGTAATATCATTTTTGAAAATTAAGTGTGAAAGGTTTTGTTTATTCCAAAGAGAAGATGCAAAGGAACAATCAAGGAACAAGTGGTCTACACTTTCAGTTTGATTATTACAGAGGTTACAAGTTGTGTTAATAGTTTTCTTTGTTTTGTTTGATAAAAGGTTCAAAGTTGGTAGCCTATTTAGGAGAATTCGCCAAAGAAAATATTTAATTTTTTGGGGTATCTTAAGTTTCCAGAGATTAGTCCAAGTATCAGAATTAATTCTACTACAATTAGTAGGAGACTTGGAATCATAGACGTGTTTATTTTTGAGGTTATTATAAAGATTTTTAGTGCTAAAGAAATTGTTTGGGAGTGAGCGAGTGTCATTACCCGAGTGAATGGTTAAGGCAAGGATGTTATTGCAAATTTCTTGTGGGAAGAGATGTTTAATACGGGTATAGTTCCATCTGTTATTATTGATAAGTTCAGAAACAAGTCTAGGGGAATTTAGAGAGTTAGGGTCTATTTGAAGATATTCAGCGAGGGTAAGTGGATAAATATCTCGAATCCAGTAATCCTTCCAAATATCTACGTCATGGCCATTACCAATTTTAAAAATCATATTGTCTTTAATTTTTTTAATACCTTGAAAAAGACCTTTCCAGGTAGGGGATGAATTCTGTTTACTGTCAGCGTTAAAGACATTCGTATTAGGGAAGTATTTAGATTTTAGAGTTGTATTGAGAGGGGAGTTAGGTTTTTGAATGAGTCTCCAGCTATTTCTTGCAAGGAGGGCTAAGTTAAAGAGATGGAGGTGTTTAAAGTTGAGTCCTCCTTCATGTTTGTTTTTGCAAAGGAATTCCCAGTTTATTCAATGTATCTTTTTATTGTGATTATCTCCCCAAAGGAAATTGGCGAAAAGGTTGTCGATAGTTTTAGTTGTTTTAAGCGGAAATTTGTAGATTCCCATAGGGTAAACAAGAATTGATTGAAGTACACTATGAATAAGTGTAGCTTTCCCCGCAAAATTGAGGAATCTTGTTTTCCAACTAAAAATTTTATTTTTAATCTTATCTATAATGTCTTTAAAATTTTTATCTCTTTCCGTGGTTATGTCGAGATTAATTCCTAAGTATTTGCCATAATTATTACTTTCTTTAATATTAAGATGATCAAGGAAATTCTTTCTGGATGTTATGGGAGTGAGAGGGCTAAAGGTGACAATGGATTTATCAAGATTAATAATTTGTCCGGAGTCCGAACATAAGTTTTTAATGACTTGAGAGAAGGAATTAATGCTATTATTGTTTAATTGAATGAAAAAATAACTATCGTCCGCAAAAAGTAGATGAGTGATTGAAGGTCCTTTCCTAGCAATAGAGACTCCATTTAGATTATTATTATCTTTTTCTACAGTTAGGGATGCTGTGAGAGCTTCAGTGCAGAGGGCGAAGAGAAGTGGAGATAGGGGATCTCCTTGTCGAAGACCACAAGATGGTTTAAATGGTTTAGTGGGGTGTCCGTTGACAAGAACGGAGTATTGAACAGTAGAAATACATTATTTAATAAGTTGAATCCATTTAGGTGGAAAGTTCATTTTTTTAAGAATCATGTAAAGAAAGTTCCATTCAATTCTGTCGAAGGCCTTACTCATGTCAACTTTAATTGCCGCTAGGCCATTGATTTTACGTTTTGATGTTCTGATTGTGTGGGTTAGTTCTTGTGCTAGGATAATGTTATCTTGAGATCCTCTTCCAAAGATAAATCCATTTTGAAAGGGGGAAACAAGTTGATCCATTAGGGGTTTGAGTCTATTAGCTAAGACTTTAGATATGATTTTATAGTATGAATTGCATAGGCTAATCGGTCTATAGTCTTTAAGGTGACTGGGATGATTAGTTTTAGGGATTAGCGTGATGAAAGTGTTGTTAACTTCTTTTAGTATATGTCCATTATTAAGAAATTCCAGTATAGGATAGGTAATAATATGTATTGCGGTTTTAACAAAAGATGGTATAAAATCAATTACATTGATTGATATATATTTTTATCCAATATAGGATAGGTAATAATATGTATTGCAGTTTTAACAAAAGATGGTATAAAATAAATTACATTGATTGATATATATTTTTATCCAATATAGGATAGGTAATAATATGTATTGCAGTTTTAACAAAACATGGTATAAAATCAAATTTAGAAAATATGATGGTAATAAGTTCACACATTTGAGTTGGTTAAAGTAATTAACATATTCCAAGGGGTTAAATGCCAATTTCCTGTTAAACAGAGGGAGCGGGCTGCAAAATAACTAAAATAGTATGTTGGAGCATACTCGACCGTAACCTAATACTAGGTCAAAACCTCAATATTGCATTTCATCCGTTGGATCAGTTTGATCGAACGGTTGATAAAAAACCCTACACATCCCTGGCTCAGTATTAGCCTATATAAGGCAGCTTCTCTTCACTCTATAATTCGGCTCGCCTCTCTCTCTCTCTCTCGCAGACAATTCTCTCTTCTTCAGTCAACGAAGCGAGAGATCTCCATTTCCCCTCCCTCTAGGTCAGATTTCCTTTTGCTTATTTTTATTAATTTGAGTTTTGATTTTGATTACTGTTGTTTGTGTGTTTTTAGAGGATGTTGAGGTTTAATAGATGTGATAACTAGTGTTTTAATCGGGTGATTCTTTTTGATTTGTATGCGTTATTGATTTGAAGGTTGTGCCTACGTAATAACAATTAATTATTGCTTTTGGGTTATGAAATCCAATTGAATTTAAGCAATAACAATTGTATTCAATGAAGTATGATTTTGTTTGATTTTAATTTTTAATCCATGGTATAAAATTTGTTATGTTTAGTTTGGTTTAAGGTTTTGTACATATTTTAACTGTTACTTTAAATCTGATTTTGTTTGTGTTTCTTCTACCATTTATGTCTGAATCCATGTAATAACAATTGGTTTTAGTTAAATGATACTTTTGTTCGTAGATGTTTAATTAATTTTGAAGTTGAGTCCATGTAATATCAAATGATAAAATTCATGAGTACTTGTCTTTATATGTTAGTCGATTTTAATGTTGTGTCCACGTAGTAGCATTCTATTGTTATGAAAAACGATGCTATTGTTCAGATAATTTGAAGATCGATACCATGTAATAACAATTGATTGTATTATCTGTTCGTTTATTTGTGTTTTTAAATTGAAGGTCAATTCCATGTTATAACAGTTTTCAATTAATCGATGTTTGTGTTTGGTGATGGAAATATGATTTTTATTTATAGAGTTACAATGATTTATAACGAAATTAAAGTTGTCTTATGTTTTTTAAAATATTATCAGAATTTACTATTATCTTTGATTAGAGTTTTGTTAGTGTACTATTCATCTGCTGCCCGATTTGTTCATTTATGCGAACTTGAAGGGATGGATTCGTATTGTTAATGTTGTCACTTACCTGTTTAATATACTTACTGAAGGACATGTTGTAAATCATATTAGAATTGATGGGTTTTAATGAACAAGTATGTGACTGAGTGTATGAAATTATATGTAGATCGATCTTTCTTTCATTTAGCTTTTAGTAGTTCCACTAGTGTTGATGATATCTATTTGGCTAGTCTCCTTGTCTAACTTCTGTTATGTTGATTATTCAACAGTTCTTACTGATTCAGAATGGGTAAAGAAAAGATTCATATCAGCATTGTGGTCATTGGCCATGTCGACTCTGGAAAATCGACCACAACCGGTCACTTGATCTATAAGCTTGGAGGAATTGACAAGCGTGTGATCGAGAGATTCGAGAAGGAAGCTGCCGAGATGAACAAGAGGTCATTCAAGTACGCATGGGTGTTGGACAAACTTAAGGCCGAGCGTGAACGTGGTATTACTATTGATATTGCCTTGTGGAAGTTTGAGACCACCAAGTACTACTGTACCGTCATTGATGCTCCTGGACACAGAGATTTCATCAAGAACATGATTACTGGTACCTCCCAGGCCGATTGTGCTGTCCTCATCATTGACTCCACCACTGGAGGTTTTGAAGCTGGTATTTCAAAGGACGGACAGACCCGTGAGCACGCTCTTTTGGCTTTCACCCTTGGTGTGAAGCAGATGATTTGCTGTTGTAACAAGGTTTGTTTATATCCTAAAGCTGATTGTATTTTGTATTCTTGTCCTTAGTGATTTCTCTTGTTAATTAATTGGCATTTGTTTTGTTCTTGCAGATGGATGCCACTACCCCCAAATACTCAAAGGCACGATACGATGAAATCATCAAGGAGGTGTCATCTTACCTCAAGAAGGTCGGATACAACCCCGAGAAGATCCCCTTCGTCCCCATCTCTGGATTTGAGGGTGACAACATGATTGAGAGGTCCACCAACCTCGACTGGTACAAGGGACCAACCCTCCTTGAGGCTCTTGATCAAATCTCTGAGCCAAAGAGGCCCTCAGACAAGCCACTTCGTCTGCCACTTCAGGATGTGTACAAGATTGGTGGTATTGGAACGGTGCCCGTGGGACGTGTTGAGACTGGTGTGATCAAGCCCGGTATGGTTGTTACCTTCGGTCCTACTGGTCTGACAACTGAGGTCAAGTCTGTTGAGATGCACCACGAAGCTCTTCCAGAGGCTCTTCCCGGTGACAATGTGGGATTCAATGTTAAGAATGTTGCAGTCAAGGATCTCAAGCGTGGTTATGTTGCATCCAACTCCAAGGATGACCCAGCCAAGGAAGCTGCCAACTTCATCGCCCAGGTCATCATCATGAACCACCCTGGTCAGATCGGAAATGGATATGCACCAGTGCTGGATTGCCACACCTCTCACATTGCTGTGAAGTTTGCCGAGCTAGTCACCAAGATCGACAGGCGATCTGGTAAGGAGCTTGAGAAGGAGCCCAAGTTCTTGAAGAACGGTGATGCCGGTATGATTAAGATGATTCCCACCAAGCCCATGGTTGTGGAGACATTCGCCACCTACCCACCACTTGGTCGTTTTGCTGTGAGGGACATGCGTCAAACTGTTGCTGTCGGAGTCATCAAGAGTGTGGAGAAGAAGGACCCAACCGGTGCCAAGGTTACCAAGGCTGCTGCCAAGAAGGGTGCCAAATGATCTGGATACATTATTTATGTCCTGCTAAAACTATTATTGCTGTCTTTTAAAACAATGTTTTATCTGTTTTCTGTTTTTGTTCGATGAGCTTAAACTTTTCCATGTGCTCGCCTGTTATGAATTTTGTGTTATCTGTTTCTGGTTAGTATTTATGTTAAAATACTTTTCTGGAAAATTATTTGCCTTCTTATGTTTTTCGTTTTTCTTTTTATGTTTTATGTTGACTCTTGTTGTCTACCATTAGCATGACCCTTTGGCTTAGCGTGATTTCGTTGTTAAGCCTTATCGCACTAAGTAGGCTTGTTATATTTAGGTTTGGATAAACATCCTTGGTTATTTTGGAGAATCTCGACTACAGTTTTTGAGAATATTTATCTTTGTGAATAATTATTGACATGTCATGTCATTCCTGTGCCCCTCAAATATTATTATTAATGACAGATCAGCAAAATATGTAACAGACTTAAATATTTTCAAATATAAGTGGATATATATAACGTTTTGAAACATAAATGATAAACTCGAAACACTTTTATTGCATTTGTCATTTGCCCTATTCTTTTTGACAAACAAATTAGAAAAGAAAAGATAATTCCCCTCATTATTCAGTGGATAATGACATAAAGCCAATAGTAGTGGATATGAAGCTGTGAGTGGCTGTGACTTCTTACTATAAAATGAAGAAAAAAAATATCTTTGATTAACGGCGTCAATAAAACCGTCAATTTTTTTACATCTCAGCTAACGGAAACTCGCCACGTACCCAGCCTCCCAAATCTAATCGGATTCGGACCAGGCCCTTTAAAACCCGTATTTAGATTTAATCCACGTCATACTCTCCATGTCACCACTTCACACCTCCACATCACTATTTCATAAAACGTGGCACATCTCAGTCCTACAATTCCTCCATGTCATCACACAAAAATAGCAAAAACTAAAATATAGAAACTGGAGTAAAAATCCAAAAGATCTTATCAATTCAATGGTCGTCGAACTACTCACAGTCTTCAACCTAAAATCAGCTCTTAAACTATAGGAGTACTAAATTAATAAATTTATTTACCATAAAATCATATTATTATGAATTGATTAAGTATAAAAGTTTATCTAAGTTGAGATTATATATATATATACTGGTTTTAGATTAATTGGATATGGTTTTGGTGGATCCGAGCTGTTTGATCAATCTGGGGCTATATCAGTGAGCTTTGAAGGTATTCCTGATTTGTGCTCTTAATTTGGAATAATTGAAAAAAAATATTTTCAATTTAGTTCACTTAGTTCAGTGATCTGATATTTATTTGTATTTTATTATTGTGTTGTGCTTGGATTGTTTTAACTAGTGAAAAATAGCTCAATTTAGTTAAAACAAACATTTGAGTAGTTTGTTAAATTTGAAGTACTTTTTTTTATTAATTTCTGGTATCTGATTTATATTTGTATTTATTATAGTTTTGTGCTTGGATATCTTTAACTAGTGAAAGCACTGAAATTTAGTTCAACCAAAAGTTTGAGTATTTTGCTTAATTTTTATGTAGTTTACTAACCATATATATGTGGATTTATTATTATGTTGTGCTAGGATGTTTTCACTTGTGGTAGTTTATTCATCAGTGAAAAATATATCGATTTAGTTTGCTAAATGTTTGAGAATTTTGCTAAATCTAGTTTTATATTGATAAATTAGTCATTTTAAACTTTTTGATACATAATACCGTGCTCTGTGAATACAGGGTATAAGGTAAATGATGGGCTTTAAGGAATTTCACATGCAGGAAGAAGCTGTTTGGTTTGATATTTAGGTAAAGATGAACTTTATCTACAGTTTAATTGCTTTTTTGAATTGATAGTTTGAATTTGTCTGGTGTATTGTGTTATAACGATGTCTATATGAAGAAATTTGGATTCTTGAGGATGAAGATCTGTGCTATTTATTTTGTAGATTGCATGTATTGATGAAGATGTTCGGATTCTTGAGGATGGATATATGTGCTATTCAATATGTAGATTGACATGAAGTTGTCGAAGGTTTTTCCAGAAGCTTTATATGGTGTATTTTTCAAGTTTTCTTATCTATAGTGTTTCTGAATCTGGCTGACAGGGTGTGCTCCGATGAATGGAGGTGTCGATGACAGTGGGGAGAAGGAGCCCCCGTTAGATGAAGAGAATAAAGTTAAAGATGTACATGTGGGCGACGGACAAGGTCCGTTGAAAGATGGTGACTTGAAGATTAACGAGGAAATTAGTATTAGAGGAGAAGCAGGCCAAGAAAGTTTGCAATCTCAGCACCAATATCAACAATCTCAGGGGACACCATTCTGTTGGGAGAGGTTTCTTCATATCAGAACTATTAAGGTCCTACTTGTGGAGTATGATGATTCCACCCGACATGTTGTCGCTGCACTACTCCGGAATTGCAACTATGAAGGTATTATATGAACTGGTATCGTGGGGTAGATGCAATTGATGATCTTGAACCTTCTACATCTCCAATTTTAGACCTGCTTGCTTTTGTTTATGATTGATGTAAAGTTTTTTTCCATTTATTTGTTTTCCAGTGATTGAAGCGTCTAACGGAATTCAAGCATGGAAGGTCTTGGAAGATCTAGCCAACCATGTGGATCTGATCTTGTCTGAAGTGGTTATGCCTTGTGTATCAGGAATAGGTCTTCTGTGCAAGATTATGAGCCATAAGTCACGCAAGAATATACCTGTAATTAGTAAGTTGTTTCTAAAACAATTATGGTTCGTAACTACAGAATTTCAAAATTAAAAGAATTGACCAATATGTCTTGGTGAGGCTTCCTCAGTGATGTCATCTCATGATTCAATGGGATTAGTCTTCAAGTGTTTGTCAAAAGGTGCTGTGGACTTTTTGGTGAAACCTATAAGAAAGAACGAGCTTAAGAACCTATGGCAGCATGTCTGGCGAAGATGCCACAGTGTAAGTAATATAACCATGCCCTAGGAGTGTTTCGATACCTGTAGGCCATATGAACGTGAAGAGATATAGTACCCCATTCAGTTTCGGATTACATTGGGTCATTCGGCATCCTATTTTTCATGAGCTGTAGATTGGATCAATTACTTTGTCTATGTAGTTGTTTCATAGAACATGTTTTCGTTTTCTCTCTCTTTCAATTTAATGACCCATTTTATATACTCCCTCCATCCCTTTTTGTTAGAGCCATTTCATTTGGCACAAAGATTTAGGAAAATTCAAATTCATCTCACAATTTATATTTTCCCTCCACTTTTTTGAACTAAATGAGAATCAATTAAGGGATTTCTATTTTGGGAAAGTTTCCCTATCAATTAGGGATGGAGGGAGTATTGTTTTCCACACAAACACACACACACACAGACAGACACATATAATAATGAGCTATTTCTTTATTACCCATTTCTATTTTTGTAATTAATTAGCGATGAGGTGTGTTTCAAAACGAGAACCTTTTGGTCACTAGCAAGAGCCTTTTCCACCTATGTTATTCAATCTCCACTCATTTCTAATTTTGTGGCTTATTTAAAGTAGTATTTTAAGTTCTTAAGATATGAATTTGGCTTCCAATAATTGATGGATTTATATATGTATATTTCTTCCTTGCAAGTTTCTAGCATGTGATTTGAAGGAGAAAAGTGGAAAACTTGAACTAACTTGAACAGTACATGACTACATATTAAGATTTATGTAGTTACATCATTCAAATTAATGACTGCTGTTATATATTACGTAATAATTGATGATTAGTTACTCTTACTTTAATGATCTATCTACTAATGGATAATTTATGTTCACTTAGTCGAGTGGAAGCGGAAGTGGAAGTGAAAGTGGCTCCCAGACTCAGAAGTCCATTAAATCCAAAAGCAGTGAAAACTTAGAGAACTACAGTGGCAGCAACGATAAGGAAGATGATGGTAGCGATGGTCTAAATATTGGGGATGGAAGTAATGATGGAAGTGGTGCTCAGGTAAATCTATCATTTTACATGAACCATCACATATCTTTGTTAGACGGGTTGGTTTAGTCCTCTTCGATATTCGTACATTTATTGCAATTCTATCAGATTATGTATACATACATACACATTTCTGATACAAGTATAGAGGTTGCACATAGCTACCAAGAGTTTCGTGTTTGAGACCGGGTATTGTTGGAGTGATCAGCTAAAGACACAACCAAAACAAATAGACTCGATCTCTCCACGTGATATTCATTTTTCAGTAGAAACGTGCCAGCTTGGCCACTTTGTTGTGTTTTTCTTGCTAATTGGAAAAATGGGTCTGAAGGTGTCGAAAGCTTCAATAGTATTTAAAATGTTCAATGCAGGAAGTCTTGACACCCAGTTCCATGGTTTAGTAACTTGTCTGTACAGTGCATGAAGAATTGTTCTATTAACTTTCCTGGTTCTCTACTTCTGTAAACAAAAAATTCACTCGATGACTTCATAAAGTTATTACCATCTCCTTACGTCTTAATGGTTCGTTCCAATTCCAACTGTATAACTCGTGGTATAACCTGATTTTGTCTGGCAATAAGTTGTTATGTATACTTCACTTCAATGCCAAGCATAACAATATTACTACCAACATTTGAGAAAGCTTTAAGCTGTATTACAATTAACAAATTTGGCTCGATTGTAGCCAATATTTGAACTTTCTCAGCCTCCATTATTTTTGGAAATTCAATCACTTTAAATGGAGTTTGTGAATTTGTAATTGTATTTGGAAACCAAAATGGAGACAACAAATTATCTGAAGTTTGATGACTTTGTCTGATGTTACTGGATTGAAAACCAATGCCTCTAATCGCTCTGTAGAATCTAGGCACACTTAGCCATGTATTGTATTTTTATAAGCAGATCTAAAATGTAAATGTTAAGTGCTGTTTCCTGGAGAACCTGAAGAGTTCTAAAACAACAAGTATCAGATGGTATTTATTTTCTTCTCTTACACAAATTTCCCTTTCACCAACCAAAAAGAAGTTGGAAGATGATATTCTGAATTCTGAAATTTTTTACGACAAATATTCATCCACTTGAATTTGTAATATAGAAAGATCCCCTAAGGCCTTTAGTTTGTCCCTGATTCTTATTAGATTGCTATTTTGTGCCCTGGGTTCCGAGGTTGAGCAACCTGTACAATGTAGCCCCTTTGTAATTGTTTATTGACCTGAGGGTTGTATAATCACATTGGCATTCAACATATTCAGATTTGAAGGATCTATATCAGGTCCAGAAGTCTTTAAATTACTTATGTGTAATAAGATGGAATTGGTTTTTATGCAGAGTTCTTGGACAAAGCAACCTACAGAAATTGACAGCTCTCAGGAAACGTATCCAGTGGATCAAGCAGCTGAGTGTGAAGATAGTACTTGTGCTCAAGTTATCTATTCGAATCCTGAAGTGGCAGCGATCATACAGTCACAGGAAATTGGTGCAGGAAACTGCCAACTACTGCAGCCTGGTACAAGATTGACAATACACATTTTTCTCTTTGTGTTTCACTTTATGTATCATTATTAATTAATCCATGTAACGTAGTTTCGTGGCTTGATGGCAGGTGAAACGGTAAAGCTTGAAGTGAAATCAGAAGCAATTGAGGCTGCAAGCAATCACATCGGGGCAGAACAGGATGTTTCTCTAGAAAGAGATCCTATTATTAACAGAAAGGTGAAAGATAAGAGTTCGGTATGTCCCAAAGGTGACTGTCGATCCAACAATCATCAAGTAGTATGTACTACTGCATCTGGTCCTGATTCCGAATTCAAAAGATCGGGTGTTTTTTTGCAAGACACTGATAAAGTAGGCAAAGTGAATTATATTCCGAACAATTCTGAAAACCCAACTGTGGAGCTGAGCATAAAGCGATCTAGAGGAGTTCAAGAGACTGGAAAAGATGTCCAAGGTGACCACAATATTTTGAGGCACTCCGAGCTTTCAGCCTTTTCAAGGTCTGGACATTGTATAAATATTATCACATTAAATGTTTAATTATTATAACTATACTAACTTTAGTAATTTGTTAAACCTATTATTGCTTTATCTTTATGTTTTTTCCTGATTGTTTTCAGATATAATGCATCCACTACATTTTCAACTCCTAATTGCATTGGTGTTACAAGAAGTAGTTCTGTAATCCTAGATGGTGGTAGAAAGGAATTGGACTCTGATATCCATTGTCATTCATATGATACTCCTCCGAAGCGTAGCTCAAAACGAGGCAGTAATAGTGTTGGTATTGGCTCTGTCACAAACAAACTTTTGCCAAGCCCTCTACTCTTCCAGTCTGAAATAACTTCAACAATGGATGGCATGCACCCTACATCGGCTTTTCAACCTGTGAAGAAAGACGGATGGTGCAGCACACAAGTGAACGTGGTAAAGCAATCCGACATTCAATACTCAACATTGATTGCTCCAGCAAGTGGCTCTCATCAGCACCTCCCAATTCAGCAGCCACATCACCATCACCACCACCATTACCATATTAATCATTTCCACAACTTTGAAAGCGACCAGCAAATGTCTAATAATGACGAATTGTCACTCAGAAAGATGGCTGCAGATGCCCCACATTGTGGGTCCTCAAATGTTCCAGGTGTCCTTGATAAAGCAAACCTTCTAAAGTATAGCTTGGAGCGGAGTACTTCTGGTAGTAACTACGGAAGCAATGGTAACAATGGAAGCAGTAATGCAATGAATGCATGTAGAACAAATGGAGAAAGTGATACGGTGATCAACCTGCAAAGTGGAAGTGGAGATGCTAATGGTAGTGGTAGCGGAAGTGGTTGTGGAAATAGAATAGATCTGGACAGACTTGCCCAAAGGGAAGCTGCTTTAGCCAAATTTCGACAAAAACGAAAGGATAGATGTTTCAAGAAACGGGTACCTTCTCATAACTTCGTTGTAACTCTATGCTGCGTATCTAGTTCTCTTGTTGCCAATTTGTGAATGATTAGCTTCAGATTTCTCATCATATATTTTGATTTGACATAATAATTTGACAAGCCCTTTTATTTTGCATGTGTAAGCAATTAATTTTAGTCAGTACTATCCGACATTACTGTGATTTTTGTTGCTTTCACTTAATATATGAGGTGCTTATATGCAAAGATCATCGGATGGTTATACTCTAAAGCATTCTACTTCTCTATTTTGTACGATGAAATTGGCTTCTCAAACTACATGTCATTTTAAATGCTAGCTTACTTCACGTCTTCTCGAAGGTTAAAATGAAACACAAGCGAAGGGATTTCTTTGCATAAAATGTAGCAGTCAACTTATAATTATTTGTAATATCAGTTGATCATAATCATGATTTTCAAGTGTATGCAAGTGACCGTGTAAAAGAGTATCAGTCATAAGTGAGAATGCTATGGACTAGCTTTCATTTATACTTTTAGGCTCTGAGTATTGCCTCTGTGATCTTACTAGTGCACTCAATAAAGCAGGACTTATTAAGTGCACATATAATCATTTTGAATTGTTCTTTTGGTTCTAATCTTGATCTTTGGCATGACTGAATATGTGAAGAAAACAGCAACATATGGTATATGATATCTGAAGAGATTTCTACCCATGGATATTCATTTGTTAAGAATCCTGTTAACCCAATCCTGTTCTCCAATTTATTAGGATTACATACTTTCTAATTTGCAGTGGCTGATCCTTTAGTTGCTGATATTCAAATACTAACCTGTTAACCCAATCAAAATGAAATAATGCAATTATAATTTTAGTTAAGTTTATGTTGTGTATAACAAAAATAAAATGAAATAAGAATGTATTTAGCGGTCACTTAATGCTTGTGAACATTTAAACTCAAGCTGTAATGACCATAATGTAACCAACCATGTTGTATTTAAAGAACAAGAAAAAACTTCTATATTAATGTTCCATTTCTTCCATCGTCCTGATGATTTGGTTGATATAGAACATTAGCAACGATTTTGTTAAATGACTGCAGCATCTAATTGAGTTCCTATATTATGTCTCTCAGGTTAGATACCAGAACAGAAAGAGACTAGCAGAGTTGCGGCCACGTGTGCGAGGGCAATTTGTAAAGAAAATGGAACAAGACAATTCTTCAAGTGACGAAACAGACGAGCAGTGAACATATTTCCTCTGTCTTTCAAGGAAGTTGCCCAGTGGCATCAGGTATCCCCAGAATTTAACAAAACCTGTAATATTGGAACAACATTTTGAAAGGAATCTGTTTCAACATTAGTGGAAAGTATTTCTTACTTTGATGCTTTGTGATATTGATGACAACTGATATTTCAATGAATTTTTCTGTGTGGATATTGAAATCCAATACATGCTTTGTTACTTGAACTCTTTATGTCAAATGACAAATCTTATTACTAGTATGATGTCTCCTCATTATATTTTTTTAAGAAATTAGGATTGATGAAGAATAGTCTCAAGGATTTGAACACATTCATAATAAAGAGTAAAGACCCATAAATCCATAATGAGTTCATGAGACATTGATCATAGCGAAGGTTAACATTCTTTTGAATCAATAATACAATCACTTACCATTGAATTTATAACATAAGATTCACACGATTAGATATAAAATAAATGTTTATATGTTAAAATTTGGTACACTGATAGGAAATATTTGTATAAGTTTATTTTAAGTGATTGGTCATTAGTCAAACCTCAGCTGAAGTGGAGGGAGAGTACTAGAAAGGGCTATTCTATCTGGTCACTCTTGTGCCACAATCCATTTGTTCGAGTTTCCTGAAGATGAACTAGTCACTGCACTGACTGTATCTTTACTCAGTGTCGGCGGAAATCTGCTGTGTATAGCATATGTTTTCTCATTTAGTGTTTTGGTAGGTATATATCTACTCTGAAAGCCTAAGGATTCTTAAGTGGATGGATAGTAATGCAAACTTGGTTTGAAGTGGATGGTAATGCAAACTTGTAATTCTGCCCATTTGCAGAGGTCATAGATTGACGAAGTTATGGAATTCTTTGTCATTATGGACGCCAAATGTGGGCGTCTCTAATGCTCACTTGCTCGATTGTATTACTCACAAGGTTGATGATGAAGTGATCGAAGATGAAAGATCTCATGAGAGCATAGAATTTGACGATGATATGATTTCAAAACAGATAAAATGAAATCTTTGTACCTTGATGCTTGTAGATAATGGCCATTGCAGCCGTTGCATGACGAGTTCTGATTTAATCTTACTACTTTGTGCCATATGGGAACAAATTTAGTGAAGCTAGTCATGGATGCATAAAAGCTTAGAGCTGAGTTATAGGAAGTAATAAATGATTATCTGTGTACAATAAGAATTATCGGAGCATACTCAACTAATACTTCAAGACTCTTTAGACTTCACAGTTAGGTTTATATTTCTTTCAGATTAGGTTGAAGTATTTTTTCATCACGTTTGTTTGTCTGCTCATTTCTTTTCTTATACTTGCATCTCTTCATTATGTTCACATGCTTCTCCTGCTTTTATGCTTATAGGCATAGAACAATTGCTTTACTTTCTCATGTGAAGAATGAGGCAACAAATGTGGCTCAAAGCTACCACAACAGACTGACTTAACGTAGTCTCAGTTGTCGTCTAGTCGTTAGGTCTTCCAAGATTGTGTAGAATCAAACAGCCAATCAATGATCCTTCTTGTTATGTTGATGACCATTACTTTCTGTCTTTAAGTTGCTCGTCTGAGATCCTTCATTGGTAGTTTTACTATCGTCTGTAGCCTCGGTGTTATTCGACTTTCCCTGTTTCAGCGACGTGTAAGTCCTCAAATAAATAACCACAACAGAAATTTACATCACCACATTCCAGTTAAAAAGGATTAACAACTTGGATGGAAAGACTTTTACCTTGTTCCTATCACGCCAATTGAGACCAAATGAGAGAATACCAGTTCTCCGCGGCGAAGCTGGGGCAGCTCTGGTTATCAAACAAAATCCATAGAAAGACTTTACAATGCACATATATATTATGCGGTGCAGAAGAAACCTTGAATAGCTGAAGATAAAATTTAAATTTGTAACAACATCTAGCAAACATGGCCTCTCTGTTGTTATATGGATAAGGTTGCGTACTTTCTGGTCCCCTTCTTATCCTGCTTAGGCAGGAGCCTCTCCGTTGTTACAAGATGTCGATGCAGCAAGAGGAGTTGATCCAATGGACCTCGATACATCAGAAAACAGATTTATCTACAAAACAACTGTAAATAGAAACCTTGGTGAAGATAAAGCTTTTGATTGTCCAGATTCATATTGTAATGTGGCCTCCATTAGAGACTCAGCCATAACCACCTTCTTCTCCATTTCAGTAACAGAAGCCATAGCCTTCTCATATTTCTCCTACAAAAAAATTACTAATCGTCAGCAAAATGTCTTCTGCTTGATGAGTAATAAGTAGAACGGAATAAGGTAAATGCAATAACATGTCCGATTGCAGACTCTATAACTACGTTAGACATAACATACCTGAAATTTACGTGCTGCAATTTTCTGGGTAGCAGCTTCTTTCTCCGCCCTAATTCGAGCTTCTTCTATCACTTTCTGCTCTTGCTCCACTTTCATTAGCACCTATAGCATGAAAGTGTAGTTTCGACTTAGGACACTTATTTTTGTTTGCGTTACTCCTGTTTAGTTACTAAAACACAACTACAAAACGAGTTGTCAATGATGGTGAAAAATAAATAAACCTGGAGCATCACAGCTTCCTGTTCCTTTTTGTCAGAGAGGGCCTGGCGCAGTTCAGCCATTTCTTGCTCGAATAATTCAAGCTGCGAGAGATTGAAAAGTGATCAGTTACCAGTTGAAATCTTTGCACTTTCATGAACAAAGAATGAATTATATTATTTGAATGACAAAAGTCATGACATACAATGACACATCGATTTTAAGACTACAGATATGCACATTTTTAGAGATCGCTTGCAAGAAGTTATGAATAGGCACTTAACAATTGCATCAAGTTATTTGGCGGAAATGTTTTAGCAGATAGGCACATATGAAGAATATACTCACAGTTCGACACTAACCTTTACTCTTAGTTCCCGACGATTATCTTCCTTCACCATCTCCATTAGGGCTGCCTCTAGTTCCTCAGCCCTGACGAGCAAGATATACTACATGTATGAGATGAATGCGTAGACTCATAAATATCTTTAGGAGTTCAACTTGTGCTTCAATTCTTTCATTTCACGAATGCAGTCAGTTTACAGAAATGAACTACAAAGTATAAGATATACAGTAACTTGGAGGAGGAGAGGGGGGATGAAGGGACTGAGAAAGAATCAAGGTTCACATAGTAAGCAGTTGAATCGTTTGGTAAAATGAACTTTCAGGACAAAATTCGATGCATTAAAACTTAAGAATTTCACCTGAGATCTGCACCTCTCTTCTCTTCCAGTATTTTGGACAGCTCAATTTTCAACTGCACAACCTGCTTCCAGATGGAGTTAGTAACTCTTTTTTTATCTATCGACAGACGAACAGATCAGTACAAACTTGGATCGAATAAACATCCTACAGACAATTCTACAGATAATTCATGGGATTTTTTATATAAATGATTCTATATCTATGCATCAACTGACAGAATGGGCAAAAAAAATAGGCAAACAACAGCTGCCAAATAAATGCATAGACACTTCACCCTTATCTTGTTCCAAGGCATGCTAGAGAAAACAATGCAACTTATAGTCCAATCAGTAAATAATACTTCCCCTCTTTAAACATAAATTAATCCTAACGTCTGTGAACTTAAAGTTATATACCAATATGCCAAATTTATGTTTCGGATTCTCCTTTTTTGCACCTGGTGAAAAAGGTTTCAAGGACATAAGAGACGTCCTGATTCCCAAGTAATTAGATGGTAGGTTTCAATTTGGAGCATGAATATGACAATATGGAATCAGAATGACAGAATCTTTACAGAGGCAATGTAGAACCTGGTCTTGAAGATCGGGAATTGAATTTACTTCAGAAGGAGTAGTTATGCCATGGAGGAACGCATCCTGATTTGCAAATTGAGAATCTGAAGCTGGTATCTTATTGACGATAGGCTTATTGCCTGAAGTCTTATCAGTTTTTGATTCTTGCATCGGAGGTCCAGGACCGCGTTTGAAACTGGCAAGCTTAGTAGCTAGAGATTGGGATCCTTTCCCAACGTTCCCATCAGTTTTGGGTTCTTCCACAAGAGGTGCAGGATCGCGCTTGAAACTGGCAAGTTTGTTAGCGAGGGATTTGGATTGCTTGCAAACCTTATCCTCGTCTCTTTCCTCAAGAAACCCAAGTACAGCTGGACGATGCTTTTGTCTCAGACCTTGTATTTTATCTTCTGTTACAGTGTTATACCCCATACAAGCAGTCAACACAAGCTGGCTGCTATCGAACGTTGAACTAGTGAGAGTTTGTAATGAGCAAAGGGCATCTCCAGCATCCTGCGTTGTAACAATAGCAGGACCTAAAAATAGACAAGACAATTTTCATTCCATTTAAATGCATTGAAGAACCACGAGATACAGACTCCAATTCAGATTAACTTAATTTTGGTAGACAAAAGAAGTTCTAAAATACCATATAGCTCCATTATGGCAAGTGCAGTTCGAAACAGCATAACTCGGTTTCCTTCATATAGAAGCACGTCCCAAACCCGCAAAACTGGAAAGCACCAAGTCAGAAAAGCTATTTTCTAGAGTAGGACTAATGAGCATAAACATTTAAAACTCGATCACTTTTCAAAATGGTACAAGTCCTCACCACTCTCCCATGGCAGCATATTTACAAAAATCGACAAGAACCAGGGTGTGGTTATCCATGTAACCTGCACATCTAAGTAATCGAGATGCTTGGCTGCAAAAGAAGCATTATAAAGTTTGAAGGCTTTTTTTCAACTACACAATGATAAGAAGTATGACATGGAAGGTTTATGGCAGAGACCACAGACCGAGTTTGGGAAATCTCTCTCGTAATAACTCTTCAAATACGAGCTGATCTACCTAACAATTTAAACCAACCATCTCGGTTAGGATGACATGTTCATGCATACATCATCCAATTTACAGGTAATTCTAGCTTATGTCTTGAGATGAGAACCTTAGATTCTGTCATTTCCTCTGTGAAACAACCATCAAAGAGATCATCAATAATACCCACCAAGGTCCTGCAAGTTTTAGTGCAGAATAGTGTATCATGTCAATGTACATGAAAATGGAGCCGAAAATGTGAATGAACCCTGAATTCCCGTTGACATTTTAAAGGAAGGGACTACTGATTCATGAAACATTGTAATTCAGCTCTAACGATGTCATTTCGACCAACAACTAACATATTACTTCAACCCAAATTTTGTAATCTGTTTTGCTTTTCAGTATATGTTGATTAAATAAAAACGTCGTACAGAGCAGGAAGATCTGCCATTATATTAAGCAATTAAAAAGATTTAGAGCTTACCAAAAGGCATTCTCCTCAGGCATCATCAGCAATAGCAAACCAGCAAAAAAGTTCATCGCCTGAATTGAAAACATAATACAATATGACTTATCAGGTAAAGATCTAATTCTAAATATTGAGTATCCATGTTCTGATGTTAGAAGATAATGACAAGAGCTATGTTGAACCACTAATACCTGACAATACCCAACTGACGGGTTATGTCGAGCATATGCCAAAAGTAATCTTCGTAATGAATCTCTACCATCCTCATTCATCGCAGGATGTCCTGGAAATGTGCGAAGCAAATCCTGCAGACACATGCAAGAAGTTAGCAAATTTGGACAGAAAAATAAACAAAAAAACACAGACTAAAAGAATAGGCAATCTGTCAAATTTAGAGATCATTGTTCATTGAACTCACCAAAGGACATTCATGTACAAGTTCAATTTACTAACAGATCAAATATCGCCTTCTGTTGGGCACGACGTAGAGGGTATGAAAACCTTTTCATATGATAGAGGAGTATTATCCACAAATAAATTATTTTCATCTTTCTGGATATGCCAGTGTCGTCAGACATCCACCGTGTGGCAACTAATAGGAATATGTTGCACAATGAATCTGTTTAAGGCTGAAGGCACAACTGGAAGTTGCATATATAGAGAACAAGATTTCGGTTAAAAACTATCTCTATGATCCTCTATTTGACTCCCGTAAAAATTGTTCTCAAGAACTACTTTGTCAAATGATAAGAGGGAACAAAGCGACAAACTGAAAAAGTTGGGGGATAATTTCATAAGAACAAGAAAATCAGTGATTATCGACGTGCAGAGTAATAGAAGTTGAAATGAATCAGAAAAGGAAACTAGTAATGAAGAAACCACACTCTCAAACAAGACCAACCATCTTGTGCCCAAAAAGAGGTCGAACCTACAAATAAAAAAGATTGAGATAAATTCCAGGGCCCATGCATCTAATGACCTTCTCAATCTGCTTTTTCCATTTTTCAAACTTAGCTTTGACATCCTTTTGGTCATCACCGGCATGACCTTCTGGAGCCAGCAAACCCTGGTAATACTTCTCCACACGACGTGCTCTAGCACCAACAAGACCTTGCCAGACCTGAAACATGAATGGTTCCCTCAAACAATGAATGTTTACTAATCTAAAATCATATTACTAAAAAAGGGGAACAACCTCTCCCCTAAGATGCCTCGGCACTCCTCCTTGAACAAGGAATATAAGTTCTTGCTTCCATGGGAAAAAAGGTTCAGCTTCAGTCACTTTACCAGTGGTCATGTGTTCATTTTTCGTGATTTTGTTCTTCTTAACACGATAACTCATCATATCATCAAGGGCAACCAGAGAAGACCTTATTTCAGTCCATGTCTGTACCACTTCACGTTTTCCTTGTAGAGGCACGGCCGTCCCTACTTTGGGATCACTTGTTACTGCCTTTTCCTCAGGCTCACTAGTTGCCCGACCATCAGATATATGATTCGTTTCGACAGAATTATCCTCATCATTAAATTTCTGTTTTTCGTCTACAGAATTATCAATTTCAGTCTTTACTTTCTCCAATTTCTCTGTGCATGAAGAATGAGAATCAACGGACGCCTCTTGTTGTTCAAGAAACAACTTCCATTTATGTGATCGTTCTTCTTCCTCTTGCTGCAAGTGAAATATCAACCTTAGAAGGCAACACAAACGTCGACATCTTCCAGTTAACTCTAATGTTTCAATTATGTGTATGGGACATTACACACATGAATTCAGATAAACAACGAACAAATACAGCTAGAGGGTGTATGGCTAGAGCTACATGTATAGTGATTAAAGTTGCATGTAACAACTAAGCCTACTGCAAAAAACAAACAAACTTAGAGCTCGACTGCAACATCCTCAGTTATAATGATCCGTTTGCTTAATTTATCGAGGCAAAGTTAACGATATCTAAACTATTTCACGTCATTTACTTTTCATACGCGAACACTATATAAACAAGATGATCAGCGTACGCCACCTTATATATGTTTGCATATTCTTTGTATCTTTGAAGATCTTGAGGTCTCACATTGAAACCATATGCATCCCTGTAAATTAATGACACATACCATTCATTTAAAAGCTTTTAAAAAGATGGTAAAAAAACCAGACAAAACATTATAATTATATTATACCTAAAATCAACGTCCAATGAACGCTTGCTCAACAAGGACAACAACATGCTTCCCCAAATACTTCAACCTCACTGACCATATCCTAAATCTTGTCCCCAAAAATTGCTTCAATATTGAGAAATGGAAGAAATAAATTTAAATATGATAATCAAATCGAGCTATATTGTTAATTAATTCTGAACATCTTTTTTTTTTTTTGTAAGTCGAGCATGATCATTAATAGTTACTTAGGTTGTAAGTTGGAGTAAATATGAAATTACACGTGTGTTCAAAAGTTGAAACATTACAAACTAACTGAATTGTTCACTTTATAAGTTACGAAAGAATAATTTAGTTTTGTGAACAAATTTTCCTAAAACTACGAAGCTTAAGACAGCTCTCCAAGATTCAGTTGCAAGATTTTACAGCTTCCAGTCCGAATCACACGTGCAAATACAAACTTTTTCAATTAATTTTTAATATATTATTTTCTTAAGTATTTTATATCACCATTAATAAGTTATTTATAATCAAACTCTTGCATAAAAAGAGTACGGGTTATTTTTTTTTACCTATTCCCGAACCGTTATCTTATTGGGTGGATAAACGGACCGGGAATTTAGGACCGGGTACCGGTGGATCTCGGTTTGTCCGGACCAATAACAGCCCTAAATACGAGTAACTAGATTGAGTAGAAATTTGGGTTAATGACATCAAAGATCACTGAAACTATTTAATATTTCCAGTTCAGTTACCTTCATTCTAAATGGTCATGTTAGATCACTCAACCGCATTTTTTTGGGAAAATTTGGTTACTGGGACGTTGAAAGATTTTGAGGGCATCTTATAAGTTTTTAAAAGGGTTAATGGCATAAAAGATCAGTGAACTTTACTAAACTTTCCCCTTCGATCATCCTCTTTTCAAAGTGAGTGTTTTGGACCACTTAAATACATTTTTTCACTAAAATTTGATCACTGAACCGTTTTGAAAAATTTTGGGTGCATTTTATAAGTTTTTAACAAGGATAATTTTGCATGTTCACATTTATAGATTCAATCATCTTTTTTGTAAGTCGAGCATGATCATTACTAGTTAGTTAGGTTGTAAGTCGGAGTAAATATGAAATTACACGTGTCTTCAAAAGTTAAAACATTACAAACTAACTGAATTGTTCACTTTATAAGGTATGAAAGAACAATGTAGTTTTGTGATCAAAATTTCCTAAAACTACGAAGCTCGAGACAGCTCTCCAAGATTCAGTTGCAAGATTTTACAGCGTGATTAGATCTTGATGTTGAAGTAATCTTGATCGAAGTGATGTAACCGAACATACCCATCTTCGCCTCCACTTGAGAAACTATCAATACAGAATGGCAAGCCAATAGTTAAATGTCAAGGTACCAGATATTCATATGGGAGTAAATTTGAACAGATGGGTACCATAGTCAGAAGATGTTTACCTCTTCCCATCGGGGTTAAAAGCTAAAGCGTTAATAGGACCAAAGTGTCCCTTCACTCCACCTATTTCTTGTTCAAGAATCTGCGATACAATGAAGTATATAAATTAAGAATCTGTGATACAATTAAGTATATAAATCACCAAAGTTTGACATGACATATCAATAGTGATGTTTGTACCTTGTCATAGAATTTTGCTTCAAACTTTCCAGCACGATGATCAGTCATTGTAACATTGACTGCATCTTGCCCACCTCCAAGCACCACCTGGGTTCATGAAAAGAAAGCGTCAAAGAGTAGTCTCCAAAGAATTATGCACATCCAAGACCAAAAAGATGAGAAAGAGGTAAAACAATCCGAAGCTTATAACAGACAAAAGACGTACATGATCGAGCAGTGGAGAGATTGCAACTGCATTGACAGGCGCAGCAGTCACATAAGCCTTGATAACAGTTAACGTTCTGATGTCCCAAAGCTGGCAAAGATAAAGAGTAAACAAAGCAAACATGAATAATGTTATATGGAGTTGTAACTCTAGTGTTGATCACCAGAAGCTGAATGCTATAGGTTTTACCTTCGCAGATTTATCCAAGGAGCCTGTGATAAAATGTGTGCCATCCATGGACTTAGAAAGTGATGTAATTGATTTCTGGTGTCCTGTTTCCTTGTCGGACTCTTTAAGTAGCTTCCCTGTCTGCAAAAATGTATAACTTATGACTACTCTCATGAAATTATGAGATGCTGATATATATAAGGTCAAAGTGCTACTGACCTCTGTATCCCAAATACGAACAGTAGCGTCTTCACCGACACTTAAAATAGTCTTGTTAAGTGGTCCCCAAACAGCTCTGGTAATTCTACCCAGCGGGCCCTTGATTATAATAACAGACTCGCTCGTCTCTGTAGAGTCAAGGGTATTAAGTACACCATAAAAGGGTGCGCATTCATTACTTTTTAACTGAAAACCATATAGGGTGCATTAGCCACTTACGGTCACTGAGATCTCCAGCAATGCTCTTCACATGAATGGCTGATGGTTCACCCATGAAGGGGTCAGTTGTTATCACAGCAAGCTTATCACCAACGGAAAACTCAACGGCCCTAGCAGGTGATTTAAAATTAAAAGAGAACAACTGAGTTCCGGATTTGACATCCCATAACTTTGCACTCTGATCTGCACTTCCAGTGATGAGCCTGGTTGAATCCCCTGCAGGAGAACATTTCACATTTCAGATTCTATCCAACTATCGTCAGAATCAATTGGAAAAAAGTTACATGAGGAACCAATTTACTACCTCCATCATAAAATTAAGAAACCTTGAGGCCTTAATTGGCACACATAACTTACATTAGAATAAAAAATATAATGTTACTAGTCCAAATTGTTAAAATCTAACAACTCAAACATCAACTTCCAATCTGGATAATCTCTTGTCGGGGTACTATTTTGTTTTTATCATTAATGAGGGTCAACACTCCTTTAAACATCAATTAAAATTATATAAACTAAATCTAACGTAATTTAAACATCAATTATACCAAAAGTGAATTAAAACGAATTGAAGAGCTAATAACGTACTCGAAACATCGCAGGTCCAAACGGCGCCGTTATGACCACGGTAGGTACCAAGACGCTCGCCGTTATCAGCAAACCAAACGTTTGGAGTATGATCCTTAGCGCAAGAGAAGAGTAGATCTCCATCTCTATTGTACTTGAGATATGTGAGAGGCCTTTCATGCCCTTTCATCAATATTGGTCTCATTGTCCCAAAATGAATGTCCAATTTCAAAAGCTGAGTTTTATTTATTTTTAGAATATGAAAGCTGGGTTTGATTTTTGGAAGATAAACCCTATAATCGTTGTGTTATATCGTTCAAAAGAGTCGGTGGGCTTTGAAGTCTGTTGCCTGTTGGTGAGATTTTAGACAATAGGGCTTCTATTCCTGAAGTATGTCAGTATTAAGTTACGAACCCAAAAATTTCTGATCACTATTACTCTGTTAGCAATGATCGTTTGTAAAATGAACCTTTTGAGTTAAGCATTGGACAAGCGTCCTCCTTCCTTTTACCACAATAATATTAAATTACCACTAGTCAGTATATGAGATATATTAGTTTTTTCTAAAGTATACTACGGAGTATTATATAATGTTTCAAAATTTGATCGTATATTTATTTGAGCGAATTCGAGAATAACCGATAATTGATTGTGCATAAATTTTATTTAAGCTTTAGTCGAACATTCGAGCGAGTTATCGACTTGGAGTTCTTAAGTCAGATGCCGAACAGCAACAGGTACCAATAGTAGGTCCATTCATGAATCTACGCACATACATCGTCCTTTAAGGTTTAAAAACAACACAACAAGTTCATAAAGAAAGGCATTTATCACAATGATATGGAGTACGGTATTTTACTAAATGAAGATCTTAACACACACTTCAGTTACAGTACAAGTTTATTCATATAGCTCGGGTCTTTGTTGCTTCATCGTCTCCTCACCATGCTCACTTCGAACCCTACAATTGAGACGAAAGATTGAGCTACGAATAGTAAATTACCCAAGTTAGCTACATAGGAGAAGAGTTGACAACATCACAGCAAATAAGCTCAGGAATTACCATAAAGCGAGTCTTGAACAATTCCACAAAATGATTGGGGTCACATTTTGTTGGCTTGTAGGCGTCTAACTTGTTAATCTCCTGCAGAACATTTGAACAATACATCAAGTAAAATCTACATGCTTGTATAACAATTTCCCTTCCAACCTGGGCACCTTAGCTTGCATATATAAACACTCGATACAATTACATAACCGAGCGCCTCATTAATTATTGACTCTGAAGCATTACAAAACACATTTCTGTTAGTGTAGTATTAAGCTCAAGATACGATTATAAACCAATTGAGATGCAGGACAATATCGAATAGCTGGTTAAAGACAATTTGAGACGATATTTTAATTGTACACACTTCATTAACACAACTAAGTTTTCTTTTGAATTATCAAAGCTTCATGCAGTTTGGAATTTCCCGACGTTCATTAAACACAACAGGTAATGTGAATATTAGGCAGAGGAAGAAATTAAACCCGCACACAGTATACCTCAATCCATGATGATAGTTTAGGCCTGCCTGGTGTGATGTCAATCTTGTACACTTCTTGCAGAATGAGTAGGAACCTCTCAACAAATGGCGCATATGCAGCATCAACCTGAAGATAACAATAATCGAAAAATTGAACAGTGTTAAATTTCGATTTGATGGATATATATGGTATCATGTTATAATGCCTGAAATTAGGATTTTACTTTAGCGCAACAATTACGCAACTTACTTGGCTGAATTTCTCCCCAAGAAAGAAAGGTCCGTCGTTGAATTTACCCAAAGCTGTTTCTAGGCGATCAAATGCAACAGCTGATGCAATACACATTTCGATCAAGGTTCTCATAATATAGTCTTAAGTTCAGAACTGCAACTGATCCGACTAAGTTAAGCAAACAAAACAAAATATGCCCACCTGAGTCCTTCTCTGGATCTCCTTTAGCCAAAGTAAACAAAGTTTTATTGAACTCATCACTGTAGGCAAATAGCTCTTCAGCAAATTTCTGTTTCTCAGGATCCTGCAATATATGCGGTTTAGCATAACGAGTTTGATTTTTTCCCAAGAATATTAATGATATACACTCTTAATTCTTACATCAGGCAGAAGTGATGGGCCTTCAAAGTTACTATCAATATATTTTACTAAATCCAAGCTTTCTGCGGTGACTTTACCCTTGTGCTCAAGTGCTGGCACCTATACCATAAACCAGGATCAATTTGATTCATTTTGCAAGAAATACTTTACAACGCATATAGAATACTCGAATTCAGAACTTGGAAACCGAATACTTGAAAATCTGAACCGGACAATCTCTTTGAGATAGGAGTATATAGACACACTGGGTACCTTATTCTCAGGGTTGACTTTCTCCTTGTACCAAACAGGTTTGTTTTGAAGGTCAATACCAACCAGCTTGATCTCGTCTTGCAAACCCTGAATACGAAAACACAAATTTAGATATTAGGACAGAAAATTCGAACCAAAACGAGACAAACACAGCACAGAGGTTGTCCTGCAAAACCTTGTAATTCCTCACGATCCATGTCCGCTGAGCAAAAGGGCACTGATAATTTGTATACAGCCTTCCAATACAAACAAAATAAATCAAAAAACCGAATCATCATTGAAATAGATTGTCTACTTTACCCTTAGCCGATACATAAATCAAAATAATAACGATCATGTTAATACCATGTGATACGTTTCTCTAACAACGTAATAAAATATATAAAAATATTCATTTCGAGACATAAAAAGTGAATCATCGAAATTCAAAACTGGACAAGCGATCGTACCTTGTGGTCCCATCAAACACGGTGGGTGGTGGAGAAGAAGAATCCAAATATGGGGGAAGAACTTCTGTGGCCATTTTTAATACAAAAGGAAATGTTGCAGTTTGAGGGGGCTTAAAGTTGTTTATGAGTGTGAAAGGTGAGGTATATCGAAGAGAGGCCATGCTTAATTATATTTATAGATTTAGGACATGGGTAAATATGTGACTTTATGTATTTGTGTATATCTCTATACTCAACTGCTTTAACAACTCGATAATTATTGGCTTGCTTCTAGATGATCAAGACTTTTGTTGCTACCACATGTGAGCCATGACGTTTTCATAAGCTAAACTTATCAAAATATTGAAATCAAGAATCTTCCCATATTGTGTAACCAAGTTCTTCTTTGCAGAACTTTTCTACTTTCTAATGGGACATATGAACCGCAACCATCATTGACTAAGTTGGTAATTGCCTTTGTTTTTAGCTGTTTCAGTAATCTCCTCAATTCATTTTAATAGATTTTTTTTTTTCGATAAACAACTTAATTTATTAATTATTTTTAATGATGTATAATATCATGAATTCGTTTTTACAAAATGTGTGAAATCGTTAGACTAACAGTCAGTCAGTCCTACACGAGAAAATAAATGCAAGATATGTCTCACCTGGTAAAGACTAGAGCTTTCTTGTTAACCACTTCGTTTACACAAAATTATTTTAATTCGTTACAAGTTGAGCTATACCTAAGCATGGATTCGTTTTTTTAAAAGTATTTCCATACAATAAAAGTTAATTAGTAATTGAAATTATATCTTGAAAATTAAGTAATTCTATAAAGCTCCTATGGTGAATGATATAGAAGAATATGATATGTCCACATGACACAACTCGAATGATCACAGATTTTATTATAAGAGTGCGCTTCTCTATAAGTGTGTAAATTTGATTCATGACACATGCATAAGTAACTCTATATTGTATAAGGGAGGACATGCTTGGGTGCATCGTTACTCAGAATTTGAGCATTCTTAAGGTGAAATACGAGATTATTAGAAATATATTTTGAATTATCGTCTGTATTGGACGATGAGCTAGCGAAACGGGATGACTAATATGACCCATCATTTTGTATAGAAGAATATATACGATGTATGATTCCACAAAGCCCACCACGACGACAAAAAAGAGTATAGTACTATGATGCCGCATTTAGCGTGATTGACCAGGAAACAGTAATGAATGATGAACCAACATACATCTATATTCTCTTCACCAACCTTTTTAACGAATAAATACTACTCCTATTAAGTATCGAAAGCCATCTGTCATCATCACTCGCGTCATTATCTAAATTATTTTCTAAGAAGTGGATTATAGGAGTTACGAACGTATTCATAATTGGAGAGGTACTGACTAGAAATTTTTAGGTTCGAATTTTACCACATCGCTAATTTAAAAAAAGTATACTCCTTCCAATCCAAAACAAATGTCTTTCTAGACATTTCACACAAATTAAAAAACAAACATTACATTCACACTTTCCATCTATGCCCCTATAAAACAATCACTAATAATTCAATTATCACTTAACTATATGATACAATCATTACTTTTTTTGAGTTATTCTATGTAAATAGAGATATTAAAGGAAAAAGTGGTATATTGTACATTAGTTTATGTAAAAAGATATTTGTTTTGGATATTGTTGAAATGTCTAAAAAGACATTTATTTTTGAATTGGAGGGAGTATATAATTTTTTATTCGAATTTAGAATGTAAGTTGGCCGGTTTCTGAGACATTGTTTCTAATAGTTCTCAATTGATAAACAAGGTTTTAACAGGTATTGGAGCATGCAATTTAATGAATTGAGTAAGAGCTTTTTTTTTTATTCAAACGATAGAAATTACAAAAAATTACACAATAAGAAATATATTACGTTTTAAACTAATTAAATGAGAGTCTAAGCTCCAAAATAACTTCGTTTTTTCTTATTGCTGCAGCAATGAACGTTGGCTTCATAAAACTCCAATATATGTAATGCTTAAATTTCGCTTCCTCAATGTGCTAAAATGTTGCAAAGGCAGCCCCGTAAAAGCTCGAACCTAAGACCTCTTAAAAAAGGCTCGGGCCCGGTACCAATAGGCTAAAAACCTTGAATAATCGAGTAAGAACTTGATTGTTCCAAATTTCAAACAATGCTTTCTATTTGAATCGTGCTCTATAATCAACGAAACTAATGATCGAATCCAATTTTTTTCAGATTACAATGAATGTCGAATTACTTGTTCCACATTGGCATATACACAAATGGCAAGTTCATAAATCGTACTAACAAACAAAGGGTTAAAGGGGATCCACCATAAATATCATAACAGTGTTTTTTAAAAGAAATGATCATTTTGACCCCAAATAAAATTTAATGTCCACTATACTTTCAAATAACGATTTGGTTCCTCCTGATTAGATCTTGATGTTGAAGTAATCTTGATCGAAGTGATGTAACCGAACATACCCATCTTCGCCTCCACTTGAGAAACTATCAATACAGAATGGCAAGCCAATAGTTAAATGTCAAGGTACCAGATATTCATATGGGAGTAAATTTGAACAGATGGGTATCATAGTCAGAACTCAGAAGATGTTTACCTCTTCCCATCGGGGTTAAAAGCCAAAGCGTTGATAGGACCAAAGTGTCCCTTCACTCCACCTATTTCTTGTTCAAGAATCTGTGATATAATTAAATATATAAATTAAGAATTTGTGATATAATTAAGTATACAAATCACCAAAGTTTGACATGACATATCAATAGTGATGTTTGAACCTTGTCATAGAATTTTGCTTCAAACTTTCCAGCACGATGATCAGTCATTGTAACATTGACTGCATCTTGCCCACCTCCAAGCACCACCTGTGGTCATGAAAAGGAAGCGTCAAAGGCTTCACAGAGTAGTCTCCAAAGAATCATGCACATCCAACACCAAAAAGAGGAGAAAGAGGTAAAACAATCTGAAGCTTATAACAGACAAAAGACGTACATGATCGAGCAGTGGAGATATTGCAACTGCATTGACAGGCGCAGCAGTCACATAACTCTTGATAACAGTTAATGTTCTGATGTCCCAAAGCTGGCAAAGATAAAGAGTAAACGAAGCAAACATGAATAATGCTATATGAAGTTGTAACTCTAGTGTGGATCACCAGAAGCTGAATGCTATAGGTTTTACCTTCGCAGATTTATCCAAGGAGCCTGTGATAAAATGTGTGCCATCCATGGACTTAGAAAGTGATGTAATTGATTTCTGGTGTCCTGTTTCCTTGTCGGACTCTTTAAGTAGCTTCCCTGTCTGCAAAAATGTATAACTTATGCCTACTCTCATTAAATTATGAGATGCTGATATATATAAGGTCAAAGTGCTACTGACCTCTGTATCCCAAATACGAACAGTAGCGTCTTCACCGACACTTAAAATAGTCTTGTTAAGTGGTCCCAAACAGCTCTGGTAATTCTACCCAGCGGACCCTTGATTATAATAACAGACTCGCTCGTCTCTGTAGAGTCAAGGGTATTAAGTACACCATAAAAGGGTGCGCATTCATTACTTTTTAACTGAAAACCATATAGGGTGCATTAGTCACTTACGGTCACTGAGATCTCCAGCAATGCTCTTCACATGAATGGCTGATGGTTCACCCATGAAGGGGTCAGTTGTTATCACAGCAAGCTTATCACCAACGGAAAAACTCAACGGCCCTAGCAGGTGATTTGAAATTAAAAGAGAACAACTGAGTTCCGGATTTGACATCCCATAAACTTTGCACTCTGATCTGCACTTCCAGTGATGAGCCTGGTTGAATCCCTGCAGGAGAACATTTCACATTTCAGATTCTACCCAACTACCGTCAGAAACAATTGGAAAAAGTGACATGAGGAACCAATTTACTACCTCCATCATAAGATTAAGAAACCTTGAGGCCTTAATTGGCACACATAACTTACATTAGAATAAAAATATAATGTTACTAGTCCAAATTGTTAAAATCTAAAAACTCGGACCATCAATTTCCAATCTGTCGGGGTACTATTTCATATGATATCGAATCAAAATGATTTGGCGAACATATAACTCATTATTCAAAGATGGGTTCACCGTTCTATACAACTAATTTTAAGGATAAAAATATGATCTTTTAAGACTTTAATGTAACAGAAATTTAATCTAATTAATTAAGGGTTCAAGAGGCAGTAACAATAAGCACATTCATATAGATTCCTCTGCGAGCTCAATCTTCAATAAAATATCCAAATTTTCATTAAAGAAACATCAATTTAATTAATAGAACCTATTATTCATTATTCAAACGTGGACACCTATCTATATAACTAATTCCAAGTGAAAAAAATTAATCTTTCCCTAAACTATTCAACAAACATGCAATACAAATAATAAATTAGAGCTCAAGAGGTAGTAACAAAAATAATCATATAATTCATCGCCTAGCTGAAGCTAGAGAATTTCAATAACAGAAGCAAACAAAATACAAACCAATTAATCATCTCATAACAAATAACTACCAATCTACAATAAAAAGTATTCTAAATCTAAACACAATCGAAATATTAGTTATAAAAACATCAATTAAAATTATAGACGTAATTTAAAACATCAATTATACCAAAGTGAATTAAAACGAATTGAAGAGCTAATAACGTACTCGAAACATCGCAGGTCCAAACGGCGCCGTTATGACCACGGTAGGTACCGAGACGCTCGCCGTTATCAGCAAACCAAACGTTTGGAGTATGATCCTTAGCGCAAGAGAAGAGTAGATCTCCATCTCTATTGTACTTGAGATATGTGAGAGGCCTTTCATGCCCTTTCATCAATATTGGTCTCATTGTCCCAAAATGATTGTCCAATTTCAAAAGGTGAGTTTTTATTTTTTGGAAGATGAAAGCTGGGTTTGATTTTTTGGAAGATAAACCCTATAGGCTATAATCGTTATTGTTATGTAGTTCAAACGAGTCGGTGGGCTCACTGTAGATATATTGGGCCCGTCCTTCCCGAAACTGGATTAGAGGGGGTTTCACATTACATTATGATTATGACTGAATAAGAGCATGTACGTCAGTTTCTCTAAATTTTTCTATAATTCATTTTCAATTATTAATTTTTTATTTTTGGTACTCAGTTCTTTAGCAGATTTTCAATTATTCACAATTAATTGAATCATAATAATTATAATTATAAATAGGGAGAGTTTGAGTGAGTGAGTGAATAATTTATAGGGAACCAAGTATATTTTAGGAAAGCTGAAAAAAGTGTCAATTTCAGTGATTTGAACCCGTACTATAACTTATAAGGAAGTTGATGTACATGCTCTAAGTAGTTGTATTAATTTAAAATGACGTTTTAGTAATTTTGTATGACTACTCCATATAAATGTATTATATTTAGCATTTGCATTATGATTATGATTGAATATAGTTGTATTCTATAATACTCATCAATATCTTACAATTGTTAAAGTTTTATATCAAAAAGGATTAATGACATGAAAGATTACTCAATTTCGCTAAACTTTCCACTATCACCCTCTTTTTAAAATGAGTGTTTTGGATCACTTAAATACATTTTTTAGCTAAAATTTAATCACTGGGCCGTTTTAAAAGATTTTGGGTGCATTTTGTAAGTTTTTAATGAGGGTAATTTTGTCCGTCCACATTTATACACATTAATTTTTTTGAAAATTTTATTAAAAAATATTTTTTAGTTCTAAAAATAATATTTTTGTAGACCGTTCGGCCCGGTTCGTTTGACACGTCTACTATAAATGATACTCTCATTTAAGGCGCCCCTACTTGGCTAACCCATCGAGAGGAGGTGAATCAAATTTGAAAGCAAAAATTCGCTGGGAAAGGTTATGGGGTTGGGCAGCCCAAAAACATGTAAAACAGAAAGGGCTCAGCCCAATTAACAAAACGTGACTTGTGCGCTTCTCATTTCATTTCCCACCAACACCCCATATAAAAGAATCACATCTCACCAAAAACACTCAATTTCTATATCCGCCTTCACATTTTTCACACACAAAGCGAACACAAACTAACAAACAATTTTCTCTTCATCATCATGGCCACCGCCACGTCAGCACCGGAGCTCGAAAACCCTAAACCTACACCATTACCCGTAACTGAAACGCAAAGTGCAGA